>JASAUF010000499.1:0-116617 GCA_030180095.1 Magnolia changhungtana
CATGTGCTTAAAATCGGGAATAGGGAACCCGATGGGATCAAGGATCGCGGGGTCTTAGCCTCGCGCGTTGAGGGGCCTTGGCCTCGCAACTAGTTAAGGGCATTGATATCGTGGGGTGTACCAGTTTTCCCAATCTGCTGGATGAGCGGAATTAACTAAATACTCGGTTAACATTATTCATGCATTGCATTAGTTAGGGTTTGGCGACTCGGCAGTTGAGGTCACAATGAGGGAGTGCTGATCATGTGCGATCGTTAGACGGAGTCGCTCGAGGGAGTGTTGTGGCGAGGTCATGCATATGCATTAACAAGATTAGTTAAGGATTTATGAATGTTTGTATTTCATTAAATTCATAATATAATTGATGCCTGATGTAACTTAAGATTAATAGCACCCACTGAGTTGATCACTCACTCTCACTCTAGGACGGTATTTTAAAACATCAACCAGACTCTTCGGTAGTTGCAGGTGATGCTGAGTACGAGGAGCCTTTCGGCACGAGCCTGGATGAGGAGGACGAGTTGTCCTGTTTTCAGTTGATGGGCGGTTCGCCGTAGATTTTGTAGGCGGACTTGAGTCGCTGAGTAGTGGACTCAGCATACTATTCTTTTTGACGTATTATTCTTTTAAATTTTTGCTCGCCAACGCCTTGTGCGACCCATTGACATTATTTTGAACTTGTATACACTTAGCCGCTTTCAATTCAATAGACTAGTTGTGATTGTGATTCATGTTTTAAGTAATTCCATATTACTTTTTAAACCGGATTACACGCAAATTATATAAAATTGGTTATAAGTGATACCTGGGAACTTGGGAGTCAAGTGCATACACGACCCCCAAATTTCAGGATGTTACAAGTATGCACCCAATATAGGTATCACTGAATAAGATCTTTAGGCTCACCATAGTGTATTTTTTTTTTCCACCCTGTCCATCCATTTTTCAGGATCATTTTACAAAGTGAAACAAAATATGAGGCAGATCCACATCTTATGTGGATCATGTAATCAAAACTCAGTGGTGATGATTGTAAACAATTAAAAACTCATTGGAACTCCAAAATTTTCGAATCAAAGGGATATATATATATATATATATATATATATATATATATATATATATATATATATATATATATGAATCTGTTTGACTTAATCAAAAGGTTGGATGGAAAATAAATGTTAAAGTGTATCATAAGAAGTTTTTAACGGTGGTTGTTTAGTAACCATTGTTTCCTATGGTATAGTCTTAAGTTTTGATATGCATTTTGCCATAAAATGAGTTGAAAAAACTAATGCACGGCATGTATATACATACATCAAGGTGGGCCCATAGTCAGGGAAACATCTCCTAAATAGGCCAAGGGGGTAATGTATCTTCCACTATCATTGGTTTTTACTTTTTTCTTTTTTCTTGTCTGTTTTTATACGAGGCCAACGTCTCCTATGTTTACACAAGTTTATTCTTAAAATTTTGAGATAATTTCTATTTTATCTTTTATCTTTTTTAAGTGGGCCCACCTGATCAACAACTTATATTGAAGGTCAGTGCCACAGGATCATTAAGACAAGCACATAAATGTATTGTCATATAGAGGTGTGCCCCATATGATGGATGGCCACACCAAAGTGTGGCTCCACATAATAATCAGTCCACATTAAGCAGGCCCCATATGATGGACAGTCTACATCAAGTCTACATCAGAGGAGAGACCCATATGATGGATGCTGAACATTAAAGGCAAGTCTACATGATGAAAGGTTGCCATGAAAGGTAGGCCCACATGATGCACGGTCTTTATTGTCTGTTTTACGTCTTCTACCTTTTGTCTTCCAGTGGTGTTATGCTTCGTATTAAAACAACCTTCAAACCCCCTCAAAATCATGGTGCGGTGCAACATGTCTGTCTTGGTTAATATGAAAAAACAGATGGACGGCATGAATATTCAAATTCATACATTGGTGTGGACCCTTCTGTCAGAGCCAAGTCACGGTCGGATCTCACGCCCTCAATAATGTGCTATGTTGGATCCCATTTCTTTCAATAATTACACTATGGTGTGCTGCTCGATGTTGACTGACCTAGTACTATATTCGGACGCGGATTGGCAGCTGTAACACACACCAGCTATATATAGCTTGTGTAGACACGTGTAGTGCCAAGACCGGAAGCATATTCCGCTGCTGTACCACACAGCAGCTATGTAGTTGCTGTAGATACGTGTGGTGCGAAGACGAGCGCAGACACTGCTTGATCTCGAGTTGTACCAACCATTCAAATGAGGTCAAAATTACATGAGCCCCACGATAATGTATTTATTATATCCACACGGTTCATCAATTTTTCGAGGTCATTTTAGAGCACTAAAAAATAAAATGAATCATATCTAAAGTTTAAATTGACCACACCAAAAATAGCAGACGGAATAATGATTTTTCACTGTTAAAACATTCGTAGGGCCTACCATAATGTTTATTTTTCATCCAATATATTCATAAGGTTACAAATATCCGTATGAATAAGAAAAAATAAATTTCATTTTCATCCAAAACTTCTGTGACCCTAAAAGAGTATCAATGGTAGAAGTTTAATCTTCCACTGCTTTTTTTCAGTGTGGTCCACTTTATGTTTAGATCTGTCTTATTTTCGTCCTAAGCATAAAGACGAGCTCACAAAATGGATGGACGGTTTGGATATAACACATACCTAATGATGGGACCCACAGAACTTGCTGACATCAATACAGCAGTTACATAGCTGCTGTGCGGTACACCAGTCACTAGCCAATCCGCTTCCGCGAAGACGAGCACCGACGCTCCTCGAGCTCTGAGTTGTACGAACGGTTCAAAGGATATCAAAGTTACGTGTAAGCGTTCGATCCCTATTGTTTCCTTGGTGTGGTCCAATGGGACTTTGAGTTTACCTCAGTTTTAGGCTTATGGCTTAAAATGAATTAAAAAAATGAATAGACAGTGTGGATAAAACACATACATCATGGTGGGGTTGATACAGTATTGACACAAGCTAGCTGGCTGGTGCTAGGAAACCAGCTAAACTGCGTTGGCCAGTGACTGGTCTTTTTCCTGGAATCCATATCCTTTAATAACATGTTATGGTGGATCCATGTCATTCAATAATTGCACTATGGTGTGCTGCACGATGTTGACTGGCCTAGTGTTATATATGGAGGCGGATTGACAACTGTAACACACACCAGCTATACAACTTGTGTAGGCACGTGCCGTGCAAAGACCTAAAGTGGATTTGGCTGCTGTACCACACAACAGCTATATAGCCGTTGTAGATACGTGTGGTGCTAAGATGAGCGCAGACACTCCTTAATCTCGAGTTGTACCAATTCATACATTATTGGTGTGAACCCTACTGTCAGAACCGAGTCACGGTCCAATCTCATGTCGTCAATAATGCAATGTGGGGGACCTATAACGATCTATTCCTTGGAATCCATATCCTTTAATAGTGTGCTATGGTGGATCCCATGTCTTTCAATAATTGCACTATGGTATGCTGCACGATGTTGACTGACCTAGTGTTATATATGGAGGCGGGTTGGCAGCTGTAACACACACCAGCTATACAACTTGTGTAGACACGTGTCGTGCAAAGACCGAAAGTGGATTTGGCTGCTGTACCATACACTAGCTATATAGCTGTTGTAGATACGTGTGGTGCCAAGATGAGCGCAGACACTCCTTAATCTCGAGTTGTACCAATTCATACATTATTGGTGTGAACCCTACTGTCAGAACCAAGTCACAGTCCAATCTCACGCCATCAATAATGCAATGTGGGGGACCCATATCGATCTTTTTCCTGGAATCCATATCCTTTAATAATGTGCTATGGTGGATCCCATGTCTTTCAATAATTGCACTATGGCGTGCTGCACGATGTTAACTGACCTAGTGCTATATATGGAGGCGGATTGGCAGCTGTAACACACACCAGCTATATAGCTTGTGTAGACACGTGTCGTGCAAAGACCGAATGTGGATTTGGCTGTTGTACCACACACCAGCTATATAGCTTCTGTAGATACGTGTGGTGCCAAGACGAGCGCAGACACTCCTTGATCTCGAGTTGTACCAATTCATACATTATTGGTATGAACCCTACTGTCAGAACCAAGTCACGGTCTAATCTCATGCCGTCAATAATGCACCGTTGGGGACCCATATCATTCTTTTTCCTGGAATCCATTTCCTTTAATAATGTGCTACCGTGGATCACATGTCTTTTAATAATTGCACTATGGTGTGTTGCACCATGTTGACTGACCTAGTGCTATATATGGAGGCGGATTGGCAGCTGTAACACACACCAGCTATATAGCTTGTGTAAACACGTGTTGTGCGAAGACCCGAAGCCGATTTGGCTGCTGTACCACACACCAGCTATATAGCTGCTACAGATACGTGCGAAGACGAGCGCAGACGCTCCTCTGTAGAGCTGGGCATCGGACCGAGTCAGATCGGATTTGGTCCAACCCGATCAGGTTCGCAAATTGTAGGTCCTACTGCGAACCCGATCAGATTCGGTACCAGATCCAAGTCCTTTAACTCGAACAGATCCTAACTATTGCTGGCCTAAATCGATCCGACTCCGACTCGGTCAAGAAAACCGAGTTGGATCGGATTGAGTAACGTTCGGATAAAAAATGAATGGATGGTGTGGATAAACCAAAAAAAGCTAAAGATAGCTTCTTGAAGAAGCTTTCATCCAGAGATAGCTCCTTGAGGAAGCTTTACACACAGAGACGGGAGAAGCTTCGTAACTCTACTTGTGTTTGGTGTTCTGTGGGGCCCAACATGATGTATGTGTGTCATCCATGCCGTTCATCTATTTTTATATATCATTTTATGATATGAGAAAAAAAAATGAACTATATCTCAATCTCAAGTGGACCACATTACAGTAAACAGTGTTGAATGAATTTTGACCATTAAAAACTTTTTGGGGGCAATAAAAGTTTTGGATCAAGCCTATATTTATTGTTTCCCTTCATTTGGGTCTTTATTACCAAATCAACCGATTGGATTTCAAATAAACAGTACAGTGGGCCTTCGAAGGATTTTAATGGTGAATATCCATTCATTATTATTTTGTTGTGGTGTGGCCCACGTAAGATTTATATCCCTATAATTTTTTTTTATCAAGCCCTGAAATGAACTGTAAAAATGGATGAACGGAATGGATGAAACACATACATCATGGTGGGGCCCACAGAGCACCGACCATCAGCTACGGGCGGGTGTGTACTCGCTCTGTAGCTAGCACCAGCTAGCCGACGAGCACTGACGCTCCTCGAGCTCCGAGTTGTACGAACGGTTCAAAGGAGATTCACGTTACATGGCTCCAGTGGTATTCATGCATTTTATCCGCTCCGTCCATCTCTTTTGAAACATAATTTTAGGGCATAATCCAAAAAATGGAGTATATCCAAACCTCAAATGGACCACACCACAGGAAACAGTGTGAATTGAACATCTACCGTTGAAAAATTCTTGGTGACAACAGAGGGTTTAGATCAAGCTGAAATTTGTGTTTTCCCTTCATCCATGTCTTTCTGATCGTATGAACAGGTTGGATGACAAATAAACATCTGGGGGCCTTAGAAAATTTTAAACGATTGAAATCAATACTTCCACCTTTTCCAGTGGTATGGTCCACTTGAGCTTTGTATATGCATCAATTTTGGGTTGAACCCATAAAATGATCTAGCAAAACGAATGGATGGCGTGGATGAACTAAATGTATTCGAGGTGTGCCCAACTTAATTTACTGAGCGTAGTAACTCAGTGCGCTCCAAGAAGTACCATGGGATATAGGCTATATAGCTAACGCAGCTATACATACCTGCTCTGGGTACGTGTCGTGCGAAGACGAGCACTGACGCTCCTTCAGCTCCGAGTTGTACGAACGGTCTAAAGGAGATCAAAGTTACATGGCCCCACGGTGATGTGTTTATCATATTTATACCGTTCATCTAGCTTTAGGGATCATTTTAGAGCATTATCCAAAAAAATGAATCAGATCCAAAGATCATCTGGACCACACCATAAATTGCAGCGGAGATGATGATTTTCACCATTAAACAATTTGTAGGGCCACCGTAATGTTTTTTTTTTCCATCCAATCTGTTCATAAGGTCAC
The DNA here is from genome assembly GCA_030180095.1 of Magnolia changhungtana. Classification (NCBI taxonomy): domain Eukaryota; kingdom Viridiplantae; phylum Streptophyta; class Magnoliopsida; order Magnoliales; family Magnoliaceae; genus Magnolia; species Magnolia changhungtana. The sequence continues at coordinate 6,178 of JASAUF010000499.1, forward strand.
AAAGACCTAAATGAAGTGGAAAAACAAATTTCATGTTGATCCGAAACTTCTGTGAACCCAAGAAGGGTTTCAATGGTTGACGTTCAATACCCCGCTGCTTTCCATAGTGTGGTCCACTTAATGGTTAGATCTGTTTTATTTTCATCCCAACCCCTTATATGATATTGCCAAATGGATGGACGGTTTGGATATAACACACCTCGTGATTAGAGCCACAGATAATCCGCTTTGTCTTTGGGTCGGGCTGTGAAGACGACGCCTGACAGCAGCAGTCTCTTTCTCTTTCTCTCTTCCGTCCGGAGCTGTATGTCTTTCCGACAGACTAATTTTCTACTTGCCTTCATCCTCAACAGAAACAGAAAGGGAGAGATAGATATAAACAAAGAGAGAGAAATATAAAGAGAGATAGAGAAAGAGTTGGGGGCTGTATGTTGGGCAGGTTTTTTGGGCACCAAATGAAAAGCCAAACATAAATGGATAGTTTTTCAAAATACAGGGATATTTACATCCTCGGGTCTGGTCGGGTCGGACCCTTTCAGTCCGAATTTTCGGATCGGTTCTGTCCGGATACACTACTATCCGAATCTGATCCGAAAAACGATCGGATTTGGATAGACAGACTCGATCAGGCCGATCTATGCCGTCGGTTCTCAACATGAGATCCACATTGATGGATAGGCTTACCCTAAATCAATCAGATTTCCTAGATAAGAGATGTTCTCAACATGTTATATTTCTTTGATATTCATTATCCTATAGATATTGAATACTTAAAATCACTGGCGCTTGAGAATATATGTCAATGGTGCAAATCCATTATTTTCTAATATTTTATATCATTTATTAAAATATTTAAACTATTTTATTTTCGATTAGGCTGACCATAGTGCTCAGATCCTAGTTGTGTTATCCAAGTCATCATGATTTTGGAACATTAACCTATGTGTGGAACTTTGAAGCTTGGGTGTTCTTTTATTCAGTTGAATTACATCCATTCAAAAATCCCAAAATCAAACCATCAGATTAATTTTTATTACTTAGTTTGTTTTGCATTTGATTTTTTTTTTTTCTTCTCACAATTCATCTCCCTGTGGGATCGATCCTGTATTCACAGAATACTACTTACGAACATCTGCACTTGGAGGCAAGCAATCAATACATACCGTTCATAAGATCATTACTATTAGGATGAATTCAAAACTTATATAGCCCTATGAATATTTCAAATGTGTATGTTCACTCTTCACGTTTTCAACCCACTTGAGTATTAAATTCGGTTCATTTTTTACTAACTATTCTAAAATGAGCTCAAAAAATGAATGGACAAGGTGAATTTCTAACAGACATGGTGGGCTAGCTCCTCTGAGGTCCCAGTGCAGAAACTTCTAATCAAATGATTTGCAAGAAATCCACCTTGAATCTGGACAAATGCGGATTGCATCCTATCCTCAGCCGTCTCTAGCTGGGAACAGGCATGAGCTTTGTGTGGCCACCATGATATATGCACACCATCTATTTATTTTATTCATATCATTTTAACAGATACGACTAAAATTTAGAGATATCCAAATATCAAGTGGCCCACGCCACATGAAGCAATGTTGATAATGATTCTCACTGTTGAAACATTTCTAGGGCCCGCCGTTATGTTTATTTGTCATCCAAACTATTCATAAAATTACATTGACTTGGATGAATAGAAAATAAAAAATATCACAACCAAAACTTCCATGGTAAGAGTTTAATTCCCGTTGTATAGTCCACATTTGTCTTGGATTTGCCTCAATTTTAGACTTTTATCCTAAAATTTTATATATATATATATATATATATATATATATATATATATATATATATATATATATATATATGGGCTTATATGGTAAAATGATAGGAAAAAATGGATGGACAGTGTGGATAAGACCCATACATCACCGGTAGTCACTCAAAGCTCCTGCTCGTTTACAGTCGGAGACTAGCTAGGGCAAGCGCAGTCCGCGTCCGTCATCTAGATGTCGGTTTCCTATCACAAGCTTTCCCATGAAGTTCCTACCTTATATTATGATGTAGAGCGGGTCGCGGACAGTTACATGGCCAAGATGGATCAGAAATGGCCCGGTTGACGACAGAAGTGATCCAGACCATCGAACCTTAAATCGGGCTTATCTTGCAATCTGGAATGAGTTATCTGACGTAAAATATATAATTTTGGGATAGAACGCCGGGTTGCGCAGCCCGGAATTGCGAAAAACCCCTGGATCGACGGTCGTTTCCCTGTTTTAATTTCGTTTTTACTATAAATAGTAAGTTTTAGTTTGATAATAACTCTTCATCCGTCGGGCTTTAGGAGTTGCGCCCAACGTGAAAAGAGCTTAGAATAATTAGGAGAACAGTTTGGTGAAGCCAAATAGGACACTTACTATTTTTGGCTAAAAACCTTGCACACTAGACCGTCTATAAATAGTAAGTTTACTATTTATAGTAAGTCGCAAATTCTAGGAGTTTTAGTTGTAGTTTGATTCTGATTTCTTTCCCATTGCTTGGTACCTTATTTAAAGGGTTGTGAACTCGTTTTTATAGATTCATTAATCAATTTCGAATTTATTAGAATTTATTTCTATTTTCTACTTTCTTTCCTCGTGGATTCGAGAAGTCTCTGTGAGGAGTCCAGAAAAGCTTTGTGGATTCGGGGTAGTTATCCTCATCACGTTCATCCCTACGTCATATAGGATGTTAGTGGAACCATGGTGATGTTTGTGAGAAATTCACCCGTCCATCATTTTTCAAGATCATTTTAAGCTTGGTCTGCTATATTTTTTGAATCATGCTCTTCAATGAGCTGAAAAACGGATGGGCGGCGTGGATATACAATACATACATCGAGGTGCGCCCTGGCCAAGCCTACACTCACATCGCTGGTTCCGGGTTCTCAGCAAGTTGCATTACGTTGATTATGGTAGTAGAACAAATGATCCAGTACTCCCACGGGCATTATAAGTTTACGGTGCTCTCCTTCTTTCCCTCCACCGTGTCATATCCGTGGGACATCCGAGCTGCTAATTATGCTTGAATTTCATGCTAGACGACCTTTTCCAAGGATTGGACTTCCGAAAATGTGACACGTTAGCATGTATTGCCTTAAATATTTAATGTGATTGACCAAATTCAATAATCAACTGTCTACTGGAGGGATGTGCAGATTGCCTGATTCATATAGTTTTGTTGCTGTAACCCATCTAAAGTGAGCCTGCGAGATTGGACGGTTTGGATTATGTGCATCTAAATGCACATGTATAAGGAGTGGTGCATCCGCATGGATGGTCATACTCTCCCAAAATATTGAAGTTTTTTTTTTTTTTTTCAAAACCACAGTTTGCAGCAAAGTCTTTAGGCAGAGAGGTGCGAAGTGTACGCTTCCAGTGTATCATAGGAAGTTTTTAACAGTGGTTGTTTAGTGACCATTGTTTCCTATGGTATAGTCTTGAGTTTTGATATGCATTTTGCCATAAAATGAGTTGAAAAAAACCAGTGCACCGCATGTATATACATGCATCAAGGTTGGCCTATCGTCAGGGAAACTTCTCCTAAATACGCCAAGGGGTGATGCATCTTCCGCTGTCATTGGTTTTTTTCTTTTTCTTTTTCCTTGTCTATTTTTATATCACGTGTCTTCCATCTTTCGTCTTCCAGTGGTGTTATGCGCCATATGAAAACGACCTTCAAATCCCCTCAAATTCATGGTGCCAAATGACTGCTTATTTTTGGTATCGAAGCAAGCTACATTGATATGGTGCAACATGTCTGTCATCGTAAATTTAGACTCTACGAATGGTAGAGACTATCATGGATAATGAATTAAAATTCAGCAAAAAAAAAGGTACCCAGACAATTGATTGTTATCTTTGTAATTGTTGATGCTGTGATCTGGTAGTCATGCTGCACCGTCATGTACTTGCAAAACCAAATGACGATGGGACCTATTTAGGGACCCTCCTATGCTTATCTTAGAATAAGCACACCATATGTTTAGTAGAATTATGATGATAGTGCATACCTTCTATCATAAGTAAGGTTCTTATTTATAGGATCCTTACTCTTGGACGGATGGTAGACTCCTGGGAGTTTCAACTCCCGTTCCAGGGTTCGAGTATCTAAGGGGGGTGAAATTCCCCAGGTGTAGGGAGTGAGTGTGTGCGTGTGTGGGGGTGTGTGAGTGTGCGTGCGTTAAAAAAAAAAAAAAAAAAAAAAGGTTCTTATTTATAGTCTTTCAAAACTTCTTCTGTATATGGTAATGAGTCTGCCATGTAAATTCGTAATACACAAGGAATCTTTCCTTAGGTGTATGACACTTATCTCGGCGTGATTCTCAACGAAGATCCTGTAGAGATAATCCTTTCTGTATACGAAGGAGACATCTCATGATGGTCGGTGATGGGTTTTTTGACCCGTCTTCGACCGGTCGTGAGCCCTGCTTGACCGGTCGTGGGCTGGTGTTCGACCAGTCGTGGGTTCGAGTCGTGGTACGACTCAAAGTCCAGCGAGTTCGGACGATTTTTCTCCCCGATCTTCGACCAGTCGTAGGTAAGCTTCGACCAGTCGAAGGTGGGATTCAACCAGTCGTAAGAGAGCTTCGGCCAGTCGAAGGAGGCTAAGACCAGTCCTGGAATTTCCAGGACTAGTCGTAGGTTACGCAGTTTGTTCCGCAATTTTGCGCAAAACTGCAGATTTGAGTCCTTTCGCAACTGGGATGCAAAAGAGAAGTTTCCTAAACTATAAAAGGGGTTGCCTAGGATTTTCTAGGTATGAAAAAGATGGTTTCCTAAAGCTTTACAAGGGATTTGCTAAAGGGTTTAGGGCTATCAAAGGTGAGAGAGAGAGAGAGGAAGAGAGAGATGAAGCTTATAGATGAAGGTTATCTACGGTGTAATCTATATCTCGGCGCTTCTATGTCCTCGTAATTGGTTAAATCTCTCATTTTTCTCTATTTCTCTTATTATTTATCCACTCCTGCGTGAGTGAAGAAGGTTGTAACGTTCTACTTCATAGTGGATTGTTGATCTGGACAAGGTCCCATGGTTTTTACCTCTTTGAGGGTTTTTCACATAAAATCTCTTGTGTGATGTGTGATTGATGCATTGATTATTTTCATTGCTTTATTATCCATAATTCTGGTTTGTTTTGGAGGGCTAGATCCTAAGGTTTTATGTAAAGCCCCCAACAGTCGGCATCCAAGGAGGTCGTGGTTAATAGCCGATGCTGACCTTTGAAGTCCTACAGACCGAGCTTAATTGTCAATTGTGTAGTCGGAGTCGAGCTTCAAGGTTAGTGCCTTTAGTCAAGGTTATGTCATTGCTTACAGTTGTTCCTTGGTTGCGACAGCAAAATATTAGATAAGCAACTGAGACCATTGCTTATGGTTGGTGCTCGGATTGGTTGCGGAGGTCGTGTTCAGTAGTCAGTGCCGAACTCTTACCCGATCTCTCATCTAATTAAGTTGTTTGTCTTGTTGTTCTCATCAGATTCTTGCTATTTGATGGTCAATAAACATTAGGACGCTAGGAAGTTTTTAACAGTGGGTGTTCAATGACCACTATTTCATGTGGTCAGTCCACTTGAAATTAACATTGCATCATTTTAAAGTCATATGTCCTAAAATAATATGAAATTCATGTCCTAAAATAATATGAAAAAAATGTGGTCGGCATGGATATTTAATTCATACATTGGCGTGAGCCCTGCTGTCAGAGCCAAGTCACGGTCAGATCTCACGCCCTATATAATGCACCATGGTGGACCACATCATTTTTTTTTCCTGGAATCCATATCCCTTAATAATGCACTACGGTGGATCCCATGTCTTTCAATAATTGCACTGTGGTGTGCTGCACGATGTTGACTGACATAGTGATGTATTTGGAGGCGGATTGGCAGCTGTAACACACACCTGGTATATAGCTTGTGTAGACACCGGTCGTGCGAAGATGGAAAGTGGATTGGCTGCTGTACCACACACCAGTTATGTAGCTGCTGTAGGTGAGTGTGGTGCAAAGACGAGCCCAGACGCTCCCCGAGTTGTACCAACGGTTCAAATGAGATCAAAATTACATAAGCCCCACAATGATGTATTTATTATATCCACACGATAGTGTATTTTTTTTTCCACTCGGTCCACCCATTTTTCAGGATCATTTTACAAAGTGAAACAAAATATGAGGCAGATCCACATCTTATGTGGACCACATAATAAAAACTCAGTGGTGATTTGGAACTCTAAATTTTTTGAATTATATATATATATATATATATATATATATATATATATATATATATATATATATATATATATGAATCTGTTTGACTTAATCAAAAGGTTGGATGGAAAATAAACGTTCCAGTATATCATAAGAAGTTTTTAATGGCGGTTGTTCAGTAACCATTGTTTCCTATGGTATAGTCTTTAGTTTTGATATGCATTTTGCCATAAAATGAGTTTAAAAAACTAATGCAAGGCATGTGTATACATGCATCAAGGTGGCCCATAGTCAGGGAAACGTCTCCTAAATACGCCAAGGGGGTAATGTATCTCCCACTGTCATTTGTTTTTTCTTTTTCTATTTTCTTGTCTGTTTTTATACGACGCGTACGTCTTCTACCTTTTGTCTTCCATTAGTGTTATGCTTTGTATCAAAACAACCTTCAAACCCCCTCAAAATCATGGCGCCAAATGACCGCTTATTTTTGGTATCAAAGCAAGTTACGTTCATACGGTGCAACATGCTTGTCTTGGTTAATATGAAAAAACAGATGAACGGCATGGATATTCAATTCATACATGGGTGTGAACCCTACTGTCAAAGCCAAGTCACGGTCGGATCCCTCGCCCTCGATAATTCACCATGGTGGACCATATCGTTCTTTTTCCTGGAATTCATATCCTTTAATAATGTGCTGTGGTGGATCATGTCTTTCAATAATTACACTATGGTGTGCTGCACGATGTTGACTGGCCTAGTGCTATATATGGAGGCGGATTGGCAGCTGTAACACACACCAGCTATATAGCTTGTGTGGACATGTGTCGGTCGAAGACCGGAAGTGGTTTTGTCTGTTGTACCACACGCGGAAGCGGATTGCGTACTGAGTAAACTATGTGGGTCCACAACGATTGATATATTTTATCCACTCCGTCCATCCAGTTTACCGGATAATTTTAGGGCTTGAGGCTAAAACTGAAGTATATTCAAGCCTCAATTGGACTACACCACAGGAAAGTGTGAATTGAACATTTACATTTGAAATTTTCTCGGGGCTGGTAGAAGTTTTGGATCAAGCTTGTATTTGTGTTTTCCCTTTATCCGTGTTTGTGTGATCTTATGAATAGGTTGGATGAGAAATAAACATCACTGTGGGCCCTATAAAGTTTCAATTGTGGAAATCATTATTCTAACAGATTCTCATGATATGGTACACTTGATCTTTGGGTATACTTAAATTTTGGTCTCAACCATTAAAATAAGATGGAAAAATGGATGGACAGTGTGGACCAAATACATTCACGGGTCCAACCAAGTTTACTCTTGGTACGATCAGAGCCTACTGAGTAAAACCAGCTCAATAAAAGGTAGGGTCCACAGTCCTAAACTTTCCCTTTAATAATGCACTACGGAGGATCCATGTCTTTCAATAATTACACTATGGTGTGCTGCACGATGTTGACTGAACTAGTGCTATATATGGAGGCGGATTTGCAGCTGTAACACACACCAGCTATATACAGTGGATCCCATGTCTTTCAATAATTGCACGATGGTGTGCTGCACGATGTTGAATGAACTAGTGCTATATATATGGAGGCGGCTTGGCAGCTGTAACCCTCATCAGCTATATAGCTTGTGTAGACACGTGTCGTGCAAAGTCCGGAAGCGGATTTGGCTGCTGTACCACACATCCGCTATATAGATGTTGTAGATACGTGTGGTGCGCACACGGGCGCAGACACTCTTGATATCGGTTTGTACCAACGGTTTAAATGAGATCAAAATTACATGAGCCCTATAATAATGTATTTATTATATCCACACCATCCATCCATTTTTTGAGGTCATTTTAGAGCATTAGAAAATAAAATGAATCATATCCAATTCAAATTGACAACACAAAAATAGCAGAAGGAATAATACTTTTTCACATTTAAAAAATTCATAGGGCCTGCCATAATGTTTATTTTCCATCTAATATGCTCATAAGGTTACAAATACCTGTATGAGTTGGAAAAACAAATTTCATGTTGATCCAAAAACTTATGTGACCCTAAAAGGGTATCAATGGTAGAAGTTCAATTTCCCGCTGCTTTTTTCAGTGTGGTCCAATTTATATTTAGATCTGTCTTATTTTTTGTCTCAAGCCTTAAGACAAGCTCAAAAAATGGATGAACGGTTTGGATATAACACATACCTCATGATGAGACCCACATAACTTTGCTGATGTCAATACAGCAGCTACACAGCTGATGTGTGGTACACCAGCAAATCCGCTTCCGCAAAGACGAGCACCGACGCTCTTTGGGCTCCGAGTTGTACGAACGGTTCAAAGGAGATCAAAGTTACATATAAGCGATGATCCCTACTGTTTCCTTAGTGTGGCCCTTAGAGCTTTGGATCTACCTCGGTTATAGGCTTATGATTTAAAATGAGTTGGAAAAATTGAATAGACTATATGATAAAACACATACATTATGTTGGGGTTGATAGAGCCATGACACAAGCTATATGGCTGGTGATAGGGTAACCAGCTACACTGCGTTGGCCAGTGATTGATTTTTCTTGGGTCCTCATAGAGAAAATGACCACTGTAGACCAACCCTTTTACCCAGCGGTTTCTATGAAAGAATACAAACCTTAGTTACCAATCTAGATTATCACGTGCGGACAGCGACGTTGAGGACGAAACTACCCCTCCTTTTCGCAGCGAAGACGTGCGCTGACGCTCCTCGAACTGAGAGTTGTACGAACGGCTTAAAAGAGATCAAAGTTACATGGCCCCACAGCTATATATTTATTATATCCACAACGTTCATCCATATCTCAAGATCATTTCGGAGCATTATCCAAAAAAAATATCATATCCAAAGATCAACTGGACCACACCACAAAGAGCAGCGGGGAAATTGATTTTCACCGTTAAAAATTTTGTAGGGTCCACCATAACATTTATTTTCCATCCAATCTATCCATAAGGTCACAAAGGCCAGGATGAAGAGGAAAAACAAGTTTCATAATGATCCAAAACTTCGGACCCCTAAAAGGGTTTCAATGGTAGACGTTCAATCATCACATGCCTTTAACAAAGTGTGGTCCACTTGATAGCTAGATCTGTCTTATTTTTCGTCTCAAACCCTAATACGAGTTCACCAAAAATATGGACGGTTTGGATATAACACATACCTCATAATAGGACCCACAAAAAGTGGTGGGATTACAACAGCAAAAAATTTAAAAAAAAAAAAAAAAAAAAAAAAAAAAAACTGTCGATATATCGACTATTAGTCGATATATCGAAAATGGTCCAGAACTGTCCAGTGAGTTTTCCTCAAAAATCCTACAATTTTCGATATATCGACTGTCTGTCGATATATCGAAAAAGGTGTTTTACCTTTAGCTACGGATTATAACCGTAGCCATAACTGTAGTCTGTGTCAGTCTATGAAATTTTTTATTTATTTTTTATTTATTTTTATTTTTTACATGGAGAAATTTATTCTACCTACAATTTTCTTTAATACATATTTATATAAATAGGTATATATAAGCATATAAAAAATTTTTCCCTCTTTTTTTTCATTTATTTCTTTAATCATTTAACAAGAATATCTTCTAAACCAAAATTAGTTACTTGACGTACCACATATGATTTTGGGGTAAGAGAAGCTACTTTATCCAACCAACCTAGTTATTTTCCAAGATTCCATCAGGTCGATGGTTGAAAATACATTTCATTCACTTCGCTGTCAATTTCAGTCACTTCACGGTCAAACTAGAAATTGAGCGGGACAAATATGAAATTGAGTAGGCAAATTGAAATTTGAGTGAGGCAAGGTAGGAATTGAGCGAGGGAACCTAAAAATTGAGAGAGGCAAGGTAGGAGTTCAACGAGGGAATCTAGAAATTGAGCGAGGTAAGCTAGAAATTGAGCGAGGCAACGTAGAAAATGAGCGAGGAACCGATTTACGATTTGAGCTAGGCAACCTAGAATTGAGCAAGGAAGCTAGAATTGAGCGAGGAACGTAGGAATTGAGCGAGGAAGCTAGAAATTGAGCGAGGCAACGTAGGAATAGAGCGAGGAAGCTAGAAATTGAGCGAGGAAGCTAGAAATTGAGCGATGGGAAGCTAGAAATTCGAGGAAGCTAGAAATCGAAGCGAGGCAACGTATGAATCGAGCGAGGAAGCTAAAAATTGAGCGAGGAAGCTAGAAATTGAAGCGAGGCAACGTAGGAATTGAGCGAGGAAGCTAGAAATTGAGCGAGGGAAACTAGAAATTGAGCGAGGCAACGTAAGAATTGAGCGAGGGAAGCTAGAAATTGAGCGAGGCAACGTAGGAATTGAGCGAGGGAAGCTAGAAATTGAGCGAGGGAAACTAGAAATTGAGCGAGGGAAGGTAGAAATTGAGCGAGGGAACCTAGAAATTGAGCGAGGGAAGGTAGAAATTGAGCGAGGCAACCTAGAAATTGAGCGAGGGAATGACGTGGACAAATGAGACCCGACATCACTAGTGTACCTTCTACACAAACAATCCACGCTCAATTATAAGCTTTTAAAAATAGCTCATCCAACAACCTCTAGCTTTACCCTACTAAACACCAACACCAATCCATTCTTATTTCGAAAACACCTACTATTCCTTTCTCCATAAATAGCCCATAAGACTACCATCAAGCCAACCACTACACCATCCTTATTTCCCAATCCCTCCTCCAAGTCAGGCCAAGAGAAGATCTTCAATTATCCCCAACATTACCCATGACACTTTGGAAAGAAAAAGGAACCCCTCCACTTTGAGGCAAAGGACAATAAATGAAAAGGATGGATTGATTCTGTATTTTTCATGCACATCATGCAAATGATGGGGAACAAACATGAAAATGAGCGAGTGGTAAGCATGAAAAAGAGCGGTACATATGGCTACTAAGTTATATAATCCGAAAGTGGGCAAACATGAAAATCGGGCCGAGGCAAACTAGAAAATCGGCAGGACAAATGAAATATGAGCGGACAAACTAGAAAAATGCGGTGGCAAACCGAAATATGAGCGGGCAAACTAGAAAAAGCAATGGGGCAAACAAGAAAAACAAAGGGTAAATGAAATATGAGCGGGGCAAACTAGAAAAACAACGGACAAATGAAATATCAATGAGTAAATGAATTATGAGCGGGCAAACAAGAGCAAATGAGGCAAATGAAATATGAGCGGGCAAAAAAAAAAATGGGGCAAACCGAAATATGAGTGGGGCAAACTAGAAAACAATGAGGCAAACCGAAATATGAGCGGGGTAAATGAGAAAACGTCGGCAAACCGCTATTTGCCCCGTTGTTTTTTCTTGTTTGCCCGTTGCTTTCTAGTTTGCCCCGCCTTTGTTTGTTTGCCGGCCGTTTTTCTAGTTTGCCCCGCTTTTTCTAGTTTGCCATTGCTTTTCTAGTTTGCCCATTGTTTTCTAGTTTGCCCCATTGCTTTTCTTGTTTACCCCATTGCTTTTTCTAGTTTGCCCATTGTTTTTCTAGTTTGCCCCGCTGATTTTCTTGTTTGCCTCGCTCATTTTCATGTTTACCCCACTCATTTTCATGTTTGCCCCGCTCGGGTGGTAGACTATTAGGGCCCGTTTGGCTGGTCGGATTGGAAGAGATTGGATGGCATTGGAAGGGATTGGAAGTTAAATCCCGGATTGGCCAAGGGTGCCAAACAGAGTCGGTGATTTGATCCCAATCCCATGGATCTTAGGACAATCCACTGACAACACCATCAATACCTTTAAATCTCATCTAATCCACCCTAATTCGTTCAAAATTGTCTAGGATGTGTTTGGTTCGTGGGATTAGAAGGGATGGGAAGGTTTAATCCCCGGATTGGCCGGGCGTGCTAAACATCCTGGATGTAGCAATCCAGAGATATAACAATCCCATGGATCTCAAGACAATCCATTGATAACACCATCATTACCTAGAAATCCATGCCATCCACCCTAATACCATTAAATCCCTTCCAATCCACCCAGCCAAACGGGCCCTTAGGAGTTTCAACACCCGGTCAAGTGTTCGAGTATCCATAGGTGGTGAAATTCCACTAGTGTGAGTGTGTGGGGGTGTGTGTGCGTGTGTAAAAAAAATAAATAAATCATTAGTATTAGGTATAGGTTTAAGTTTAGGGATTTGAGAATATATTCAAGTTTTAGGTTTAGGTTTAGGTTTTAGACTTAGGTGTAGGTTTTAGGTTTAGGTTATAAGCTTAGGTTATAGGTTTAGGTTTAGGTTAGGTTATAGGTTAAGGTTTAGGGAATTGATAATAGGTTAAGGATTAGGTTTAGGAAATACAGTTCGGGGTTCAAGTTCGGGTTTAGGTTTGGATTATCGGCGGCAAACATCAAAATAGGCGAGGAAGCTAGAAAATCGGCGGGACAAACTAGAAAAATCAATTTGGGCAAACTAGAAAATCGGCGTGGTAGACTTTAAAATCGGCGGGGAAGCTAGAAAATCGGCGTGGGCAAACTAGAAAATTAGCGGGCAAACTAGAAAATCGGCGGGGAAACTTTAAAATTGGCGGGGAAACTAGAAAATCGGCGGTGGAAACATGTAATTAAGCGGGGGTAAACAAGTTAGGGTTGTTCAACAAATCGGTTTTGGGACCATGACTCAAATAATATGAGCGAAAAGCGAAATATGAAAGCAGGGCAAACTAAATTATGAAGCGGACAAATGAAATATAAGCGGGCAAACTAGAAAAAAATGAGTGGCAAACCGAAAAATGAGCGGGCAAACTAAAAATGAGAGGGCAAGCATGAAAATGAGTGGGGCAAGCATGAAAGTGAGCGGAGAAAACTAGAAAATCACGAGGCAAACTAGAAAATCACGGGGAGACTAGAAAATCATGGGGAGACCTGGAAAATCAGTGGGAGACTGGAAAATCGGGGAGACTGGAAAATCAGTGGGTAAACTAGAAAATCAATGGGCAAACATGAAAATCAATGGGAACACTAGAAAATCATGGTCTGCAACATGAAAATCGTGAGGAGACATGAAAATCAGGGGGCAAACATGAAAATGAGCGGGGACATTAGAAAAACAACAGGCAAACTACAAAGTCGCCGGAGGAGAGTAAAAATCAGCGGGGAGATGAAAAATCAGTAGGGGCAAACATGAAAATCGTGGAGAAACATGAAAATCATGGGGACACTAGAAAATCAGCGGGTGCAACATGAAAATCAGTGGGGCAAACTGAAATATCAGCGGGCCCACTGTTTCCCATGGTATGATCCACTTGATCTTTTGATATGCTTCAATTTGGGGGCTAAACCCCTTAAAATAAATGGAAAAATGGATGAACGACGTGGATATACTACATACATTCAATGTGGGCCCAACTGAGTTTACTTAGTACAATGGGAGCGTACTGACTAACTCAGTACGCAATCCGATTACGCTTGCTACGCCCCACAATGATGTCTTATACCTAAACCTTGACCTAACCCAACCCAACCCAATCTTGGGTTGGGAATTCTCAACCCAAGCCCAACCGAAGAGGGCTCAACGGGTTGATTGGGTTAGTCAGGTGTATACGTACTAATATTTTCGTTATTACATTAGTTTATTATATTTCAATATATGACTTATTTTTTGTATCTATGATTTTATTAATTATATACGTGATTATTCATCATAAAAAACTTCATTTTTTTCATTAAAAACTAAGCTAAAATATAGGACTATCCTTTAAAAAGTCATGTAGCACAACACGCAATCTATTTGGGAGAGATAAATCCGACATATCTTGTTAGCGTGAGTCCTCGGAAATGACATGGATAAATGAGACCCGACATCACTAGTGTACCTTCTACACAAAGTAACTAATATATTGATCGGGTTCGGGTTAGATGGACAACTGAGACCTTAACCCAAGCCCAACCTAAGTTTTATCGGGTTGGTGTTTGTATAGCCCAAGCTTGAAATTAGCGGGGCAAACTAGAAAATCAACGGGGTAAGCTAAAAAATTAGCAGGGCAAACTAGGAAATCAGCGGGGCAAAGTAGAAAATCAACGGGACAAACTAGAAAATCAGCGAGGCAAACTAAAAAATCACGGGAAAAACTAGAAAATCGTAGGCAAACATGAAATTCAATGGGGAAACTAGAAAATCGTGGGGAAAACTAGAAAATCACGGGGCAAACATGAAATTCAATGCGGGAAAACTAGAAAATCAATAAGACAAATTAGAAAATCGATTGGGGCAAACTAGGAAATCGGCGTGGGAAACTAGAAAATCACGTGGTCAAACATGAAATTCGGGGGAAACTAGAAAATCATTGAGGCAAACTAGGAAATCGGCCGGAAAAACTAGAAAATCGTGGGGTAAACTAAGAAATCAACGGGCAAACTAGAAAATCGGGCAAACTAGGAAATCGGTGGGGCAAACATGAAATTCAGCGGGGTAAACATGAAATTCAGCGGGGCAAACTTAACAGATAATTTCATAACTTGAACCGATAAATCTAAATGTATCTAATGTTCAAATAAACCACACCAACATTAGAAGTGTACCTTCTATATAAACAATCCACACTCAATTATAATTTATAAGTAACTAATATATATATTGATCGGGTTTGGGTTGGGTCGGGCAACCTGAGACCTCAACCCAAGCCCAACATAAGTTTTATCGGGTTGGTGTTTGTATAGCCCAAGCTTGAGATCAGACCCGATATATCCTACTCGAGCCCAACTCAATGTCGGGTCGGTCATGGGACGGTCGGGTTGAACCCGCCCACCTTTCAGCCGTACATGAAATTGAGTGGGGCAAACATGAAATTGAGCGGGGCAAACTAGAAATTGAGTCGTATATGAAATTGAACTCGCCTACCTTTTTATTTATTATTACACATGCACACACACCCCACACACTCACGCTGGTGGAATTTCACCACGTATGGGTACTCGAACCCTTGACCGGGAGTTGAAGGTCTTGAGAGTTTACCACCCGAGCAAGAGTAAGGACCCCAGCACAGGTATATTTTAAACTCGGTTGGGCCCACATTGAATGTATGTAGTATATCCACGCCGTCCATACATTTTTCCATATATTTTAAGGGGTTTAGCCCTAAATTGAAGCATATCAAAAGATTAAGTGGATCATACCATGAGAAATAATGGGCATAATGATTTCCACCGTTGAAACCATAGTTGGCCCAACAGTGATGTTTGTTTGTTATCAAACCTATTCATAAGATCATACAGACATGTTTGCCCCGCTAATTTTCTTGCTTGCCTCGCTCATTTTCATGCTTGCCCCGTTCATTTTCATGTTTGCGCCGCTCATTTTCCTGCTTGCCCCTCTTTTTCATGTTTGCCTCGCTCTTTTTCATGCTTGTCTCGCTCTTTTTCATGCTTGCCCTGCTTATTTCGAGTCGGTCATAGGTCGGTCGGGTTGAACCCGCCCAAGTTTCAGTCGTACATGAACTTGAGCGGGGAAAGCTAGAAAATCAGCGGGACAAACTAGGAAATCAACGGGGCAAACTAGAAAATCAGCGGGGTAAACTAAGAAATCAGCGGGGCAAACTAGAAAATCAGTGAAGTAAACTAGGAAATTAGCGGGGGAAACTAGAAAATCAGCAGGGCAAACTAAAAAATCAGCGGGGCAAACTAAGAAATCAGCGGGGCAAACTAGAAAATCAGCGGGACAAATTAGGAAATCGGCGGGGCAAACATGAAATTCAGCAAGGCAAACTAGACAATCAGTGGGGTAAACTTAACAGATAATTTCATGGCTTGAGCCGATAAATCTAAGCGTATCCAATGTTCAAATGGACTACACCAACATTAGAAGTTCAATTCAAAATTTCATATACGGAAAGTCCACATTTAGTGTCACAACATATTACGTTTATGGGGGGCTTACTTATTTTCCATGCAACTCATTTTTTTTTGAATGGTTGGAGTTGATTCTTCCTCCCTCCAAAATCATTATTCACAGTTCATATATATAATCCTTATAAATGAGAAGGTGAATAAAGTCCCCATGCCCATTTTCTGCATATGTGGCCCATGGTTCGTGGATCCAACCATTGATCTTAAGCAACCAACAACAGATAAGTGGTGGTAAAAACTTCTGACTGGACAGATTATCCTAACCTTAGATCAGTGGCCTACAAATAAACAGTCACAGAAAAGGCACATGAATGGTTTAAATAGCTGTCATAGATCAGATGGATAGAATTGCCTGCTATCTAATGGAGCGCACTCCATCCACAGGAGCACCCATTGTATCAATGGTTTGGATCATGGAACCACAGGTCCCACCTGTACAATAGGAATGCATATGAGACGATTCACCCTATGGCGCATCAGGTCCTTGTAATTATACCCGTGAATGTGCAGAAGCGTATGTGCAAACAAGAAGTTCAATTCAAAATTTCATTTGGTGTGGTCCAGTTGAACATTGGATACATTTAGATTTATTGGCTCATGCTATGAAATTATCTGTTAAGTTTGCCCCACGATTTTCTAGTTTGGCCCGCTGATTTCTTAGTTTGCCCGCCGATTTTCTAGTTTACCCTCTCGATTTCCTAGTTTTAATCGATTTCTTAGTTTGCCCCGCTGATTTTCTAGTTTGCCCGCTGATTTTCTAGTTTGCCCGCTGATTTCTTAGTTTGCCCCGCTGATTTTCTAGTTTGCCCCGCTGATTTCTAGTTTGGCTGATTTTCTAGTTTCTCCCGCTCAATTTCATGTTTGCCCCACTAATTTTCTAGTTTGCCTCACTGATTTTCTAGTTTGCCCTACTGATTTCCTAGTTTGCCCCGTTGATTTCCTAGTTTGCCCCGCTGATTTTCTAGTTTGCCCCGCTGATTTCCTAGTTTGCCCCGCTGATTTTCTAGTTTGCCCCACTCAATTTCATGTATGACTGAAAGTTGGGCGGGTTTAACCCGATCGACCCGTGACCGACTCGACATTGGGTTGGGCTCGGGCAGGATATATCGAGTCCGATCTCAAGCTTGGGATATACAAACACCAACCCAATAAAACTTAGGTTGGGCTTGGGTTGAGGTCTCAGGTTGCCTGACCCAACCCGAACCCAATCAATATATTAGTTACTTATAAATTATACTTGAGTGTAGATTGTTTGTGTAGAAGGTACACTAGTGATGTCGGGTCTCATTTGTCCATGTCATTTCCAATGACTCAAGCTAACAAGATATGCCGGATTTCTCTCTCCCAAATAGATTTGCGTATATGATACATGACTTTTAAAGGAGTAGTCTATATTTTAAGATAGTTTTTAAAGAAGATATACCGGATTTCTCTCTCCCAAATGAATTTTCGACCATCGACCTGATAGAATCTTGGAAAATAACTAGGTTGGTTGACTAAATTAGCTTCTCCTACCCCAAAATCATATGTGGTAAGTTAAATAAATCATTCTAGTTTAGGAGATATGTTTGTTAAATAAATAGACAAAGAAATGAATTAAAGAATAGAAAAATATTTTTATATACTTATATATACATATTTATATAATTATGTATTATAGAAAAATGTAAGGGAGGAAATGTCCTCCGTGTAAAAAATAAAAAATAAAAAATAAAAAGAAAAAGAAAAAAAAGTGCATAGCACTACATTTATGGCTACGGTTATAATACGTAGCGATAGGCCTCTGACCGGTCGACCGGGTTGGTCGACCCCAACTTGCTGTCTCTTTTTTTTTTTTACTTTTTTCTTTTTCTTCTTCTTCTTTCCTGTTGTAATATTTACCGATTTTTGTGGGTCCCATTATGAGGTATGTGTTATATCCAAACCGTCTATCTATTTGGCGAACTCATATTAAGGCTTGAGGTGAAAAATAAGACGGATCTAGCTATCAAGTGGACCACACTATAAAAGGCAGTGGGGAATTGAACGTCTACTATTGAAACCCTTTTAGGGGTTACAGAAGTTTTGGATCATTATGAAATTTGTTTTTCCTCTTCATCCAGGTCTTTGTGACCCTATGAAGAAACTTAGACGGGGAGGATTTCTCACAAACATCACAGTGGGCCCCACCTGGGTTCCCTTCACGGGACCGTCCGTCAGCGCTAGTCTCTGCATGCCAGCCCGTAGAAGGCGGGGGTATTTTCGTCCTCAAATTCAGCGTCCGTACAAGGAGGTCCAAGTGCGTATGGTAAGTTTGTATTGTTTCAAAAATATCCAACGGATAAAAGGTGGGGTCCACAGTCGTAAATTTCTCTTAGGTGTTGCTAACACCACCCCCCCAGCCGTGGTGTGTTGATGTCATGGGCGCTGTGGGGCCCAACTTGATGTATTTATTTTATATCCATGCCGTCCATCCGTTTTCACATATCATTGTAGGACAAGAACTTAAAAAAGAATCAGATAAGAAGATCAAGTGGACCTCACCACAGAAGAAAAAGTGGGGATAATGACACACACCGTTGAAACCTTTTTAGTGTCTGCCGTAATAAATTTATTTGTCATCTAAACTGTTGATAAGGTCACTGAGACCTGGATGAATGGAAAACACAAATATCAGCCTTATCCAAAACTTTTGTTTCTTTTAACGGTGGCTTTCAATCATCACTCTTTCCTGTGGTGTGGTCCACTTGAGCCTTGTATCTATTTCATTTTTGGGTTTAAGCCCTAAAATAAGGGGGATAAAAGGATGGACGGCATGGATTTAAAACATACATCACACTGGACCCCACAGAGCCCAACACATCACTGAGAATGGTGTTGGCAACACCACCTTATCTGCGTGTCTTTCGATAGAATGAATGGCATGCATCCCATCTACCACCATAGGCCGTTTCCAGTGGGACAGTGCACGTGTTGTCTATCCAGGCCATTGGTTAGGTAGTGAATGTCGTGAGTCGCATACAAACATTGAATCTCCATTTGATAGTTGCATTTTACTACTTCTCAATATCCATTTTTCGGTTCTCCATTACACTATGAATGAATGGTCCACATCTCTAACATTCATATCATGGAAAGCCAAACTCTCATAAATGAAATCAATGAAAGATTTCATTCTCGCTGAGAAATATGTAACATCACACGTAACCATGAGGCCCTTATCATAGGATTCTCGGAGCTTAGGCAAGGGAAGCTAGTGAGGCTGCTGATTTGATTGGACATGAAGCGTTGTCCACCTGAACAATTAAGAGTTATTTCATAATCTGACAAAAGTATGATGTTGATATGCTGGAACTGAAAAAATTCTAACATACATTAAGTTATAAAATCAAAGGATTAACTTAAGGTTCTAATATAACGGATGATTATGACCTATAGTTCATAATTATCATGAGTTCATAATCTTGATAATGAATGATTATGACCTCTAATACATAATTATAATGAGATGAACTCATTCTTAAGCGTCCACCAAAAAGGCAAGCACTTTTAAATTAAATTGACTTATTTGTAGACCAAGCGCCATTAAGTCAAAGTTCCAAAACCAAGACACTTGTTGGTTGAAATAGAGGCAATGCATATTTTTCAATCCACCAAAAGGGACCCTAAAAAAATAGGATGGTGTCCCCTTCAAATGGCAAATAGAGATTTAAAGTGAATTTATTGGATGTGATATATGGTGTTTATGTAAGATCTTCAACCATTAGATGCATAATCCAACATTAGTTCTGAGTGAAACAAAAAATGAAAGAAGGTTTGACTTCAGGCAAGTTGTATCAAAAGAAATAATTGAAAGGGAGACAACCACACTTTATTTTCCTAAAGCCCATCATAATGATTATATGAAATTCACACCAAACATTAAATACAACCCAAAATTCAAACTTAGGGACCAAACATCATGCTTACCCAGGATTTATCTCGCCTATATAAGAGAAACAGTTTGGAGGGTGAGGATTGCCTTGTAAACTATTTTAAACGTGTGGTCCACTTAAATTATGGATGAGACTGATTTTTAGCCATAGGCCTAACATAGGCGGAGGCACCTTGTTGTTTAGGTGGATTTCATGTAAACATCATGGTGGGGCTAACTCGAGCCACCAACTCCTTTGATGGTAAGGTCAACCCCAACCTCCATTAAGATTGATGGATACCCTTATTGGAAACCTTTTAATTTAGGAAAGAGTGAGAAGGTAATGAAGTGTATTTATTTATTTATTATTTATAAAATTCCCATACTTGCATGCCACATGTGCAATTTTTAAGAAAATGGTAAGAGCATCCACCACACTTATCTAATGTATCAAAGTTTTTCACCAGCAATATGAGGTCGTTATATATCCTACTGATTTTTTTAAAACTGTCCACTACCAAATAAATTAATTGTTGGTCATGCACCATAGGGCCTTAAATGAATGATATGCTTTTAGCTTGAGAAGGAAGGGAAAAATAATAATTTATGGGAGAATTTATTACCAAGTCACTCCAAATAATGGAGGAAAAAGTACCTAAAATGTAAAATGTACATGGACTTATTAGAAACGTATATAATACAACATTGACTCATATTTCTAGAATTCTAAGTACCAGAGCCTTAAAATATATGTCTCATGTATGTAGCCATGAACGAACATTGACTTTCCTTCTGTTCATTATTAAAGTGTAGCGTTGGGATTCGAAGCCCAACAAACTCAACTTTCTACTCAAAAGAGGGTCGAATTTAAAGGCAAGATGGCCCACCTACGTAATGTTTACATAATAAAAGTTGAGAAATGGTTAACCCACACGTGTCAAGAGGTGGTGATTCATGGCACTCGTGTGATATCCGTGCCATTTGTAGGTGGGGTCTAGGATGAAAATGTCCAGGCTTGAAAATATGGTCGGCTTGATCAACCGGTTGGGCCGCAGAAGTATTCAGAAGATGGATGGTTAGTAAAAAGTAAAAAGAAAAAAGCCAATGAACTATATTCAATGTACATGTGTGGCCTACATATATGATGAGCGGATTGGCGTGATCTTTTAGCCAATGGTGGGCCTTACTTAATGAATGGCCCTGATCTCATGCATGTATACCATCTTGTCACATTTGCTGCGAATCACCTCCTCTTTCTCTCCTCACTTGAAACCATTGCCATTTCTGTAGAACTTTCATTTGTAAAATACGTTGAGCAGTTATAATAGAAGAGCCGCTATTCGAACCCATTTTTTTGGTGCATACACCCCTTAATATCCATATTCGGCTTGGGATTAGTACTTTTTGGGACCATTTCATTACCGAGAGTAGATAAATAGGGATGTGTGCAGCAGAAAACATGAGCTTAAAAGAAATAAGAGAGGCTGTTATAGCTTAAACAAGTTAGGCGGTTTACGTAATAGCTTACGTATATTCCTATTGTCGAGACTTAATACACATGGGGACTCGAACTCAATTGTACCACTTGTGCCAAAAAAATGAGACTGGTTATACCATTCCGTACAATGAATGGCGATTCATGTGGTGTGCATGACTCATCAAGTGGGTCACATGTGTATGAGAGAAATAGATGGTTAGTATAGTGATATATGGTCCATGTTATTAGTTAGATTTATATTTCATGGTCTTCGGTTTTCATGTGACTCAGGTGCATTTGATCTTCTTGGGTTTGGCCTATTGATCCTATCCAAATTCTATTATGGCATGTTGGATGCACAGTTCGGATTTTTACTCTTTTTTTTTTTTTTTTTTTTTTTTTGGGGGGGGGCAGGGGGGGGGGCTTTGGGGTATGATCTATATATACAGGATTAGTGGCATTAAAGCAACGATTTGGATCAATGAAAGTGGGCCCACTTGTGCAAACTTGAAGCCTTGAGTATACCGTGTTATGTCATCAGTTGGAAAAATGTAAAATTCCTAGGCAGTGAGTGGCTGGTAGAGCTGGGCATCGAGTCCAGTCGGACTGAGTTAGGGCTGACCCGACTTGATCCAGTTTTGAAATAGGCTGACCAGAACTCGACTCGACTTGGTACCGAGTCCAGTATGCTTTAACTGATCTGAGTCTGGGTCTGGCCTGGACTAATCCAGACTGAATCCGACCCGGTCAAAAGTATCTTGAGTCGGTTGGAGTTGGCACCGATTTAGATCAAGAGATGAGGGAGAGAGAGAGAGAGAGAGAGAGAGAGAGAGAGAGAGAGAGAGAGAGAGAGAGAGAGAGTAGGGGGTGGTGGGTGGTTGCCGGGCTTGGAAGAGGAGGAGAATGAGGGAGGAGAGAGAGTTTGAGATTGGGTCGAGGTCGGGTGCGGCATATAGTGTTAGAGATATACTTAAAAATTAGGATTATATATATATATATATGTATATATGTATATATATATATATATATATATATATATATATATATGTATATATGTATATATATATATATATATATATATATGGGAAAAGGTACTACATGCTCGAGTCCGTCCCATAAGGTCAAGCTGTGTGGACCCCATCGTGATGCGTTTCAAACATCTACCCCATCAGTCAGATGCACCATTCCATTGTGGGCCTAGGTCTCAAAAATGAAGTCAATCTGTGACTTGTGTGGGCCACACCACATACAGAAGTGGAAAGGGGTTGTGCACCATTAAAACATTCATAACTATTTTTGAGGGCCCACCGAGATGTGGTTTGCAAATCTAGCCCATCCATTATGTGTGTCCCACTTGAATGAGGGTTCAGACCAAGTTTCAGGTGCATGGAAAACTCAGGTGTGTCCCACCAAGTGCTTTTATATGTTTTAACGGTGTCTTCACATAATTTTAGATGGTATGGCCCACCTGAGTTCCGTATACGGCTGAGTTTTGGGATATCCCATAATTTAAAGGGAACCCATCAAATGCACGGTGTTGATGGTCGACATGTATCACGGTGGGGCCCACACAGCTCGACCTCAAGGGAGCTTATAGTATATATATATATATATATGAGTTTCGGGTTGAGTCAGGTTGAGTTACTGGGTAACTCGAACTCGACTCGGTTTGAGTTCGGATTGGACGAAGCCTACTTGGTTTGGACCGACTCACCTATTCGGTTCAAGTCAAGTCGGGCCTAAACGAGTCGGACGAGTCGAGTCGAGTCGTCCCGTGCCCAGTTGTAGTGGCCGGGGAAAGGGACTGTGCATCTAATGGGCCCCACTGTTCAAAATTAGGATGCTCTCTATTACTTTTGGACTGGGAATGTCTATCTATTAATGGGCCCTACTATCCACACCACAGGGAACAACTAGGAGAGGATGCCAACCATCGGTTTGCATGTGGCCCAACATGGTTTTTATATTCCATCCACCCCGTTCATCATGTAGGCCTTGCAAGGATAACATACATTCCAAAAATCAGGCAGCCACGATGCTTGAATCAGAGATTTTAAGCCTTATATTGCATTGCTTAAATGGTGTGTGCCAACTGAGTTTTGGGTCAGGATGGTTTTTTATCCTGACGGACAGAGAGAATGTCACAAGCACAGATGATGGCCCCACAGAGCATGGGTGTTTTACCCGTCACTTTACATGTAGAAATTGTCTAATATTACTTTTCTCTTAGTCCCTGACCATCCAATTTTTCATAAAGAACACGAATCCAAAGGGTAGGATTGCCCAATCAGTGAAAATTTTGGAACATGGACGATCCAAGATCAGGGGTGGCAGCATTTCATGTGGCCCGCCTGGCCCAGCTTTGGACCGGTCTCCTATACTAGGCCCTTGGCTGGTTAAGTCTGGGCTTGGACCTTGGGCCTAATCCCAAGACCAGCCCATTGCCAATCCGGTCCAAGATATGAGTACTTGATGATCGGCTCAGATAGTGGAAAAATTACAACGTGATACACTCATGGAACAGACAGGAAAGAAAAATGACACTTAAGGTGATGAGAGGTCCAATTGATCCTCCTTGTTCTCAGATGGCCCATTAACGAAGATTTCAACATGGTGCTGTCCTTGGTTCGAACCATGCCCGTGCCCAGCCCTACTTATGTCTCCATCTTCTCTTTTCTAATGAGCCGAGGAAGCCATTTGGAAAAACCTAACTTAGGATGATGGACCATCTCTCCCCATTTGGAAAACCTAACTTAGGATGATGGACCATCTCTCCCCATTTGGAAAACCTAACTTAGGATGATGGACCATCTCTCCTCTTTTGATTTCTGTCCACCTGACACATCTATCATGATGTTGTTAAATGTTTTCAATTTGATTTGTGTCAAGGGTCTGTCAATGGTATTAAATGGCCACTTGATGCCATTGAAGAAATTCAGAAAAATTATAGCTGCTCGTTGAATAATTTTAGATTTACTATGTGATGTCATTGAAGGTGGTTTTGATGTTATTTATTAATCAGACTGTCGGTACTATTGAAGGTCCCGTCAATGGCGCACGTGGAGTTGCATAAGTGCACGATTTGTTTTTAATTTCAATTGTGATAGTATATGTATAATTAGGTATAATTGAGATTAAGATATTCTAAGTAAATGTTAAGATGTTCCTAAGGTGTTCCAGAATAAAGTTAGGGTTTTAAGACGATTTTGGAGTTGTTTGGATTGGTAAGTCTATTAATCTCTTCTAATATTGATTCATAATAAATTCCTTCTATGTCGTCAACCATACTAGAATATGGATTGGATGGGTAAGTCTATTAATCTCTTCTATGTCGTCAACCGTACTAGAATATGGTCGACAAACCCGTGGGCCCCTCCCATGAGAATAAAGCATCTTGACGTATCTATACAATAATTGCAGCTACAGCAAGTCAACGAACTCCCATCGTCATGGATTGAAGGTGAGAGGATCTTCACGCGGATGGCTGGTGGACACACCATAACGGCCCCCCTGCTGGAATTGTATACCCATCTGCAGATAAGCCCGTCACATTACAAATGCAAAATCACCTAGGTCAAACTGGTGAGCTGGATCAACCACAGCTCGTTTGTATAATATATTCTACAAAATGGTTGGTTTGGAGCGTCCATCATGTGAGTCCTTATCCCTCTTAGAAATTATTTTTGTTGGATGAACCCCAATGGCTAGGGAAATGAACGGTCCATATTGATCATACTACAAACAAACAATTTAATCATTAATCACATTACAAATACTTAATTTAAACTATCCATTATGTATGTCCCATCCTTGATTGCTCATAGATATTAAAAAATCATTTTTGCTGCATGAATCTAGCTGTTCGTTTAATGGTCAGAGAAATGGAAGGTCCGTATTTTGACAGTACTACCAACAGTCTGATCATTGATCTAAACCATCTATCATGAGGGCCCATCCTTCTCAAAAAGCCACTTTGTTGCATGATCCCAATTTTCTATTCAATAACTAGGAAATGGACAATTCATATTGATTAATTATGCTACAATATAATTATGGATCTAAACCATCTATCAAGTGGGTCCCACCGATCTTTATTGACCATCCTCATAAAATTTCATTATAATCAAACAATCTTGAACGTCCAATCAATGGATAGGGAAATGGATAGTTTAGGTTGATCATACCACAAGGGGTCTGATCATGATCATTTATCCACTCTTTATTAAAACAAATTAAAGTAATATATTTATCTCAGGAATATCTTATATTTTATAAGAGGTATATCTGTTAAGGTTTCTCTAAATCTCTACAAATTAATTAATTGTCCAGTCTTTCAATAACATCCCACTAGATCCATATGGCTTGGCCAAAGCCAATGGCTGCATGATCAAGGAACACATATGATAGATAATTATTATTCACATGATCATGTGGGCCACACATGTACTCATGGTCCCCACATGGATAGCCTAGACTTTACATACTTTCCTAATTTAGGTAATTAATCTACACTATTCATCTATAAGGCGTATGTGATTAATTAAAGGGAAAATTTCTTATGGCCAATTTTCCATATTTGAAAATCTCTTAAATGCTTCCACCGTACAACTTGCTAAGCAGGGAAACTAATTGGGTTTCCAAACTTTAAAATTTATAGAAAACTAGTATCATTTGATATGAATGCATATGCTCCATGCATCTTTCTAGCCTTGTCATGAGCATTCCTTTTGTAATTTCCTCTTTGTGAGTCTTCCATCAAGCATCCTTAGATCTTGATCAATGGACATACGTACGTACTCACACTTTTATGATGTAGAACCTATTCGATGAAGGAGGATTAGAGGGACCTCAAAGCACGCGCGTTAGGTGTCCTTTTACCGTGTACTCCATGTCCCAATAAATGGGAATGCATAGGGAAAACCTCCTCTTCCTGTTGTTTTCAAGAATTGTATTTCTTTCCTTCTCATTATTAATATCATATTTTATCATTTACTCTTATGTGAGCAAGATTTGCACTTAAATATCTATTTCAAGGGATTTCATTAATCTAGAGATGAAATACATTTCTGGCTGTGACCTAAAACAGGCCATTGATTACATTTCATTGATTAAAAGGTAAAACTCAAATATGCTCATTATGAAGGCAAATAATGTAATGTATAAATAGATTATTATAATACTCATATCATAGCGTATACATCTATTGTGATACTTGTTTTAAGAGTGTCTGCATCTATAGTCGATAGTCGTAGCATAGAAAATCACTTTAGACTTGTAGTATTAAAGATTTAGTAGTTGGGCTTGAGGCATTTCATAGTTTTTGAATGTCATGGCATCTCAAATAGCTGTTAAGTAGTCATATACATCAGGGTACTAAGATTGATAGCCGATTCACAACTCTTCTTAGTCAGTGACCATTTTGTCCCCTCTCAAGTTTTCATGGACAACTGATGTAGAGCGGGTCGCGGACAGTTTCATGGCCAAGATGGACCAGAAAAGGCTCGGTCGACGACAGAAGTGATCTGGACCGTCGGACCTTAGATCGGGTGTATCTCATAATCCGGAATGAGTTATCGGGCGCAAAATATATGATTTTGGGGTAGAACGAGCTACTTTAGCCAACCAACCTGGGCGCAACCTGGAATTGCGAAATACTCTTGGATCGACAGTCATTTCCCTGTTTTAATTTCGTTTTTACTATAAATAATAAGTTTTAGTTTGATTATAACTTTTCATCCGTCGGGCTTTAGGAGTTGCGCCCAACGTGAAAAGAGCTTAGAATAATTAGGAGAACAGTTTGGTGAAGCCAAATAGGACACTTACTATTTTTGGCCGAAAACCTTGCGCACTAGTAGACATCACGACCGTCTATAAATAGTAAGTTTACTATTTATAGTAAGTCACGGATTCTAGGAGTTTTAGTTGTAGTTTGATTATGATTTTTTTCTTATTGCTTGGTACCCCTATTTAAAGGGTTGTGAATTCATTTTTATGAATTAATTAATCAATTTCAAATTTATTAGAATTTATTTCTATTTCTTGCTTTCTTTTCTTGTGGATTCGAGAAGTCTTTGTGAGGAGTCCAGAGAAGCTCCGTGGATTTGGAGTAGTTATCCTCTTGAGGAAGACGGTGATCGACCTCATCACGTCATCCCTGCTTCAACAACTAGATAAATTTATCTCCTTTAACCCGTATTGTTTATATACATTTAAGGTACTTTCATTTATTAACTATGGCGTTACTTGTTATAATGATCTATGAGAAATATCATCAATATCACATCCATGTCATCAATGGATAAAATTTCCATTGATTTTTGAAGGCACAATGCCAATACGATGGTCATGATTTTGGGTCCCAAGGTGAACATGCAAAACATACTTGATGGATGGTTGGATCTCATGGATGTTCCACCCATGTGGCTATGAGGTATGCTAGTAGGACTTTTATAATTTACCGGGAGATATATTACATGTTCATGTGGAGGAGATGAAGAGATTTTCAAGGCACATGAAAGAAGGTGATCAAGAAAGGATCACACAAATCTATCAATATCCATATTTATTTGTACTTTATATAATGCAAACAACTTGTAAACATGTCGCCCCTCAATTCTTATATGACCGAAAACTTTGAATCCCCAATGGGAAGATATTTTAAATGAAGCTAGGATTATCTCAAGAATTTTTTTAAAAAAAAATTAAATTTTTTTTTTTTAAATGCACTACTTAGATTTTACTGTATCTTTTAATTCTTTAATACAAACTTGTATAGCTTGCATTGAGCATAGTAATAGGGAGATCTTGCAATAAACCTTTGTAGGACCCACTATATAATGACCGCGTGAAATCCATATGGTACATTTGTTTTGCCGGTTCATGTTAAGATGTTAAAGCAAAAATGATACAGATCCATAACTCACTTGAGTCACAACATATGTCAACATGGAGATAGGTGACCCACCTTTGAAACCATGAGCACCTCTCTCTCTCTCTCTCTCTCTCTCTCTCTCTCTCTCTCTCTCTTGTTTTGATTTCTAGTACTTTTTTTTTGCTCTGTCCCTCTCCCATGCTCTTTATACATGCATTGTGTATGCCGCTTCCCCTAGTGTTATTAACATGCATGTAAAAGTTATTAACATAATGTAAACTTATTCATTTATAAAAACGTTATCCACTTCTTTATTTGGGGTCCCCTGTGTTATGTGCATGCCATCTAACATGTGTATAAAGTGAGTCCCACTTTGGGTCTATGTAATCATTAGGTGGGCCAAACTATAGAAAACAATCCACATCCACACCGAAAGTTTTAAATTCACTTGGTATCTCATGTTCTTGGCTCCGTTATATATTTAAGTGTTTGGACGGTTTGGCGGTCAACAAACATCCATAGAATGAATTTTCGGGAGTAATAATTATATTAATTAATTGTTAATTTTTAATAATCAAGTCAGGATGGCCGAGTGGTCTAAGGCGCCAGACTCAAGTTCTGGTCCTCGTTTGAGGGCGTGGGTTCAAATCCCACTTCTGACATTTTTAAAACTATTTTATTCTCAATTTCCAAACCGTGCCTTCTATATTTTTGTGAATTTTTTCGCATTATAAAAATAAATCTGGTATTTTCAGGAGGTGGGCCAGATTTTAGAATCAGTTAGATGGGTAAAAAAATTCTGCAAAGTTTTTGTCAGCCGTACATTTTGTCTAATAAATTGTGGCCCACCTGACAAGCGCATGGACCCTCATTCTTGGGCAAAAGCGTGCAGGCAGTGGTAGTAGCGCTCTAAATTTCTAATGTATGGATTGAATCTCATACCAACATGGCACGTTGGCAGATACGTGGCCTGTATATGATATGGCTCGTGCATTGGTGTGGGCTTAGCAAATCTCAAAAAATAAAACTTAAAAAAAATAATAATAAATTATTTTTATTAGTTACTGTCCACATTTTAGACGCAATGACTTGTTTTTTGAACTTCCAAAAAAAAAAAAAAACCCCTTACATATCCCAGACATGTACCTAAGGTACTATAGGGTAAAGAAACCACTCGCCCTTAGGTTATTCTAGCACAATTAAAGTTTTCTTTAATCGAAATTATCTTAGGATAAACATGTGAAGCAATGGCATAAGATTCTAAAACCAACTCAAATCACAATTTCTCCCCCATTTTGTTGAAGTATTTCATTTAGTTCATCGCTTCTGTAGTTTGATGCGGATTGCCCGCGGCAGCATGCCAGTAAGAAAGGAAGTTCCTGTGCTCAGAACCTATATATGTGTGGCCCACTATAATTTTTATGAGAATTCCACTTTATCCATTCATTTTTCCAACTCATATTAGGAAATGGGCACAAGCAGATCCAAAACTCAATTGGGCTGGAGGATGGGAAAAGGTGGATAGGGAAACGCCTAATGTTGAACAATCCTTGAGATTCACCGTGATGTTTTATATATCATCCATAATGGGTCTACTCATTGGGCCTAACTAGCTGATGTTATATTGATGAAAAATCATATCGATTTTGTGGAAGATGAAACAATTGCTTAATTTTTAGGACCGGAGGCTGAACCAATGGATGATTCACAAGGGTAGTGGCCTGGTCTTGAAGAAGATGAACTGAATGCGCTAAATCAATAGCATATCGAGCTAGGATTTATGCAATTTTCTTTAATTACGTTTCAAAATTGATCATAGTTGAATAAATTAGAATTTTAAATAATATAAAGTATTTGTTTGGATAGTTGTTTAATAAAGCCCCAAATGGGTGGACTGTACCGTAGTGAGAGGTACTATACGAAGATATGAAACATATGGGTTGAATGATTTTGATTTTTTTTTTTTAATTGGTTGATGTATGTGAATGGTTAGGATGGTTGAATATGCATTGTCTTGATGAATGGCTGAGAGTGTGAATTTAGAGTATATTAATTGTGAGACTCTATGAAAACAATATGAATACTTGGTTTAAGTATATATTGTGTACGAGTTTTAATTTATAACTTGGGTCTAAAGGTGCACACTCTGTATTTGAATTGCGGGTCGTGACACATAGTTGTTAAGATCTCCTACAAATCTCTCACTTTTTTTTTTTTTTTTTTAAAATGTTTCTGTCATTCTCAATGAAATAAACATGATGATACAATTTCCATAATATAATCTTTGGTATATAACATAGCTTAATGATGGACCTATTCAATAAAATATGTTGGATCGAATGGATTTATAGAATATGCTTTGTGGGCCTTCACAAAGTTGAAGATGGACCTCCTTTAGTAATCCACCTATGGGAGTGAGAAGAGATGGAACTAATTTACTCATCTGATCATCAACTTGGTTGGCTCACCGAATACAATCAACAATTTTGATTTAAAAAATAATAGGATAGTTCAATGAAAATTTGTAAAACAATATTAACGTATTACTATTACTATATTTAGAAAGAAGTTTAATGTTGTTTTTTTTTTTTTTTTTTTTTTTTTGCAATTTTAATGTAAAAATTATCAAGTGATCCACCATTCCCAGCCTGTGAACAAAAAGATGAAATCAATCCTTTCCAAGAGTGTTGAGTGAATGGCAACTTGGCCTTCACTTCTCATATATGGAGTTTTGATGGGGCCTGTAATAACGTTTCTTGTGACAATCCACTTTTATGTGCTTATTATGAAACATAGAAAAAGGGGGAGAAAGCTAGTGGATTTCTTTCCATAGCATAAAATCTTAAATAATTTCATGATATATTTAAAATTTTTGAAAGTATTTAAATTATGACATATATTTTATTTTTAGTTAGACTATGATCAAGCCATGCATACTAAGCCCAACTGGATCTACAGAAGATGGTTGAGCTAATTAGGGCCATTACCACTTCAAGATGGAAAAGTCTAAAATCTTTACATAATTAATTAAGCATTTAATTTTCTAAGTGTAGATAGGAGGCATTTTGATACTCTTATAGACTATGATGGATGATATAAAAGCACTTGGATTTGTAGATGTGGCACATATCTAACTCAAATGAACTGTCTAAATCATGTTACACATTGTAGATAGATTATAAGACTAAAATAAATATTATTTAAATGATCATAATATCTAATCTTTGGACGCAATTCTTCAAAAGGAGGTTTCTAAAAATGGAGGATTTCAAGCCTTTTTTTTTTTTCAATCAACTTGGTGAAAGTAAGTTTTTGATTGATTTTTACCAAGTTGGTGTTCTAGTGTTGATTTGGTCGAGTGGGAGATGAGATGAGGGTTTGAAAAGAGCATCTAAACACCATTTGAATTAAAACCATGTTTTAATATCAAACGCCCATTTGGAGGTTGCATCCAAATGGACTTTAAATATTTCTTGAATTCAAAATGTTGAATATTTATCATATGCACTATCCACTAAATATCAATTGATGGACATATTAAGGCATTATTTCAGTAGAATTATTATTTTATAAAGGAGTTTTATAGACCCCCATGTAAATAATATGATATTTACAAATATTGATAACTTTCGCATGAATATGCAGTAGAATCAAATGTATTTTCACATAATGTCTCGAAGGATTTCCTTTGTAGATTATGTAAAAAAATAATAATTAAAGTAATCTAAACATAAAGAATGGTTTAGATCTTACCTTGAGTGATCGGGCATGATGAGAATAATCCAGTCATCGATGCCGATCTTCCAAGCTTGAGGTTTTTCTTAGATCTATCTTAGGCATAATAAGTTACAAAGATGACATCTATGCCTCTAGTAGAGGCCGAGAGAGACATACATAGTTTACACAAGTGGACCACATATGATCACACATATATACAGAAAGATGAAGATGGGAGAAAACTCCATTAGACACATATTCTCTCTCACTGAGTGACGCTCAAGGGGGTGACGTATATGGCTCTTTCATCTTTAGGATAAGATCATATATATCAAGAGTTAGAGTTTCAGGGGTGCACCAAGAATTGTGCTCCACCACCCTATGAACCTCGGTATACCCTTCCGTAAAGGAGGTTTGTTAAATACCCTATTTACATATATACTCGTAATCTCATCATTCTATTGTCATGGCCATTCATCAAAGATTTATATCCATTGTTGATCACATAGTAGGCCATCATATCTAGGATATTAAATTATTATCAAGTGTGAAAAAAATATTTTAATGGCTAAAATAAAACATTAATAGTTGAAAATCTTAGAAAATTCATAAAAGCCTTTTAAGTGTTGGACCTAGTGATAAACTATTCGACGAACGATCTAATCAGATATATATATATATATATATATATATATATATATATATATATATATATATATATATATATATATATATATATGCCCTTAGGTAAACCTAGTGGATCACTTGTTGCCCCTGCGCAAATAAACGACCCTTTCAATAACCACAAAGTAACCTTGTAAAAAGAGATAAAGTTGACTAATCAAATCGTGACCCTTACACTTCCTTAATTAGGTGTAAGGATTAGTTATCCTTCATGCTTTATCAGGTCCATGATCACTAATTGACACCATTGTGGTGAAATTCTATTGTGTGGTGTGAGTGTGTGGGTGTGTGTAGGGTGTGAGTGTGTCCATTAAATTTAAAAAAAAGGTTCACGATCACTAATTGACAATAGTTTAGGCTAATGAGCCCGCAGATTATTAACTTGATCTCGATCTTAACTATGTAGGTGTCCAAAGGTCCAACCTTTGATCTTATATCCATAGTATACATACATTCATATGTGGAATAGGGGAAGAACGTAGACAAAAACCAAGTTGATCCCCACGTTGAAGGATGTCCAATCTTAATCCAAGTGAATCCCCTCAAATATGATGACTCGATGCATGGCTTTGTGGTAAACACTGCGTTTTAACACTGAGATCTTAGGTTCAAGAGCCCACGTGGGGGTTGTGTCTGTAAACAAAGATGAACTAATTCTTTATTGTGTATGTGTTTAGAGTGATATTTTAGAAAAGAAATATATACCCTAAATCCATTGGAATCCATTGGCCGTATGAATATGATAGGATCAATCAATGTTGCTGATCATGATGACCAAATACCCATGTATAAATATTTTGTTTGCAAATAGCAATATTGTAAATTTGTTGTTATTACAAATACTCATTTTCATTAGGTTTTTTATAACTTCTATTAGCAAGTATTAAAAAACAAAAAACAAAAAATGTTCATATATATAGAACATTCCACAAACTTCTTTGTTATAAGAATATAAAACCTTTAATTCTCCTCCATATGGACATATCACAAAATAATTTCAATTGGAATTGTTTTGAGTTGTAAAATGAGAGATTTCAGGGTATGGCTAGTTTCATCAATTGTTTTTCAAAATATGTTAAACAAGTTAACAGTCGTTAGGAAAAACTAACTAAAAGTAGTTATTTGCAATAACTACAAATTAACGATATAGTTATTTACATAAGTATTGTTTTTTCTATTAGTATTTGCAACTATCTAAGTCAATATGGTCCATAAAAAGCAACAATTGTTTATCGTCAGTCTCATTAACTAAGGGTAGATCAAAAATTTTAAAATAGTTACTAATTTATTTTACTCAAGTGTTGAAAGAATCTAACTAATCTCATCACTATTGGATTACTAGGGACCAAGTTGGTATTAGGAATTCGTGAAAGCAAACCCCGAATTCATATCACACGAGATTAAACAAATATAAATAAATAAATTACAAGCACATACAAATTTTACATGGAAAAACCCTTGCGGGAAAAAAACCATAATACAAAGCGACAACAAATCACTATGAAAACAAAATTACAAAAGATAGAATTACTTATAATGTCAAAAAATCCTCGTACTTTTTCACCTCCCTAAATGTTAAAAATGTTAGCCCTTAATTATCATACCTTAATCCCATAATTACATATATATATATATATATATATATAATGTCGTATCTGGAATATGAAATAATTCACGTAATTATGCAAAACTGCATGCTCTGTCGATCTAAGCATTAATAAATTGAGATCTATTCAAAATTGTCCAAAGACCAATCCTTATAATTCGAGGCTCACTCGATAGGGTGATCGATTGATTGAAACCCTATTGTATGTATAAATTTAAGACATCTATTGTATATATAAATTTAAGCCACCTCATAACAATCCCCATCATGACTTTAACCTTTGTTCATGAACCACAACTCTATATATCTAATTGCCTCCATCATAGCTTGTCTATTAACATTGTTTTTCGTGCACACTCCATCTTCATTATCATTTTTCCAAACCTAGAGAAGTTGAAAAAGAATCAAAACTTCTCTACAGGAATTAACTATCTTCGTTAGTATGCTTATCGGATTCATGCTTGTATAGATTTTCTTGAGAGTGAGACCTCCTTCCTCAAGCAACTATCGGATAAATGATGATGAACATCAACATGTTTAGTACGAGAATGATAAACCAAATTCTTCACCAAATTAATTGTACTTTCGCTATAACAATTAACTGACATGACCTCAAGATGAAGCTCAAGTTCGTTCATCATTCCTCACAACCAAACACCATCCTTAAATGCTTTCGTCACCAATATATACTCAGCTAATGTTGTGGAAAGAGAAACCACAGACTGAAACTTCGACATCCAATTGACCGCTCCACCCGCTAATACAAACAGACAGCCGAATGCCGACCTTCTATTGTTCACATTCCCTGCGTAATTTGAAATGTTAAGACATAGTCTGTTATAAATAATGAAGTAGCCATTTCACAGCCTCTCAATGTTGCCCATAGAGGTTTGACATATATCCACTTACAACACCGACTGCATGTGAAATATCTTGTTTCATAGAGACCATGGCATACATTAAATTGCTGACTACACTTGAATGAAGCATACGAGACATAACCTACTTTTCTTCATATATAATAAGACATTGTTTTAAAGAAAATATAAAGTTAGCAATATGAGGTATGGTAACTAGCTTAGCCTTATAAAACTTCACCAATACTTTTAAAGGTACTCCACCCGAGATAATTGTAATCTGCTCTTCCCCCCATCTCTGTGTATATCTATTGCTAGAATCTTCTTTGTAACCTTTAGATCTTTCATTTCGAATATTCCTAATCGATGAGTCTTTAATATATTGATTTTAGACATGCTTTGACTGGCAATATGCATGTCATCAACATACAATATCAATAAAATGAATCCTCCATTACTTAGTGTCTCAAAGTAGATACAATGATCATATTCACTCCTAGTAAACCGTTGACTTACCATGAAAGTATCAAACTTCTTGTACCACTGTCTAGGCAACCATTTCAGGCCGTACAATGACCTCTTTAACCTATAAACCTTATTCTTTGATCCATTTTCTTCGAACTCCTCTAGTTACTTTATGTATATCTGTTATTTCAATTCCCTAGGAAGGAAAGGACTACAGAGCGTCAATCTCATCTTACATCGCCGCCATCCACTTTTCAGCATCTGGATCATCTAGTGCTTCCTGGAAGGTAAACAGATCTTTCTAATCCGTAATCAGGGCGAATGTAATATTCGAGTAATCTTTGATACCACTTATTAAGAATCCACAAAAACAAACTCTAAATTCAGATCACACGAGATTAAGCAAACGTAAACAAAGTAATCACAAACACATACAAATTTTACGTAAAAAAATTCTTACAGGAAAAAAACAACGACACAAATTACGTGACAATGAATCACCATAAAAGCAAAAGTACAAGAGATGAAATTATTTACAATGTCGGAAAACTATTATATTTTTTCACCTTCCCAAACCATATGAATGTTTAGCCCTAAATTAACAATTACACCCATATATAGTATCGTACCTAAAATAGGAAACAATTTGTGTAATTACCCAAAATTGCACGCGACATCAATATAAGCATCGATCGATCAAGCACAACTTCAATTGATCGAGCGATCGAACATGCTCAAAACTATCCAAAAAGTTTACAAGTAAATTCTGAACTTCATCAATCAATTGATTGAGATTGTCCAAAATTGTTCGAAGACCAATATGTATAAATCGAGACTCACTCAATTGATAGACCAAGGTGGTTCATCAATCAAACCCCTGTTACATGAGTTGCAAATAATCTATAATTTGAATAGTTATTTGCAAAAAGTCCTTTTATAAATCATCTAAAGAGGGGTCGGTATTTCAACATTTAATTTCGAGTTTCACAAAACACTCCGGATGCAATCATTATCGCTTTATTTTTTTAATACAACAACCAAGGTTTACAGGGTAAGACAGCCGGGGATCGAACCTAGATCGGTTGATCGCACACGCTATATTGTCCACTATTTGCACCTGTTCACTGATTTATGGGGGACCATCTCTACTTACGAGCCAGAGACAGGTATTTTATTCAATTCACAATATTTACAGATCCACTAATATTTGAACTTGCCTATACGCATTTTCCACTTGGAGAATTGCAGTAATTTGGATATTGGTGTATGAAAAATCAAAGAGGGTGGGTGTGAATATCAGATCTTATTACAGCACTGATTGAGTTGTATTCATTTGTGCTTTTGGAAGACCTGAATGTGAAAACCATTGGGAAATGATAGGCCCGGACTCCGCACTATATCTCCTCTGACTGCTATCCACCTGCAAGGGAGGGATTGTTTCTGTTAACTACAAGCGTAGGTTAGGAAAACCATAGTGACAAATCACGATTTCGGTAATTTCTCGGGGAATTTTCAAGTTTTGAGGTTTTTCTTGGGATATTATAGGGACAATATCACCAAAAATAAAAATATTTAAAAATACTTATTTTAAATATATGATTTTTTACTTTCTTGAGTTAATATCACAATATATAATATCATTTGATGTGTTTTCAGAATTATTATTATTATTATTATTATTATTATTATTATTATTATTATTATTTCATTTGTTTTGGGTAATAATCCAGTAAGCATTTCAAAATCCAAAATTTCAAAAGCCCATTTCAAATGTAAGAGGTGCACGTGCACCCCAAACACATGGGACTATCCATCTTGATATAATGCGGAAATGGTATGATGATCGGAACCATGCATCTTTTGGACACTATCGAGGATGGAACACAGTCTACAACTCGCATGTAATGGATGGTTCTGATCATGAATGTGGGCTGTTGAAAGGAAATTTTTAAGCGGTTGATATTCAAGTCTAAAAATCTATGGTTAGGATCATTCTTTCATCTTGATAATAGGATTATGTCCAGATCAACTTACAATCTCTAGAGTTTGGCCCTCCCAGTGGGACCGAACATGCTTGGAGATGTAATTTCTTAGTTTTAAAGCTGTCCTAAACACCCAGCAGATTGGTTTCGCCCAAGAACCAAAACCAATGTGACTTAGGGTACATCCAAACGAGCCATTAAGCAGGTATTTTGATTCCTATTTTGAAGTTCCGCTGATGTTTTGGAGGGAGTCGCATATATTAGTTGAACATATTTAGGGCATGTTTGGTCCGTGGGATTAAGTAGTATGACATTGTATTAGATGGGATTAACACCATTATTGCACAATGATTGCATGCCTGGAAATGCAATGATATTTGGGCGCCCATCTAATTCCTATGTTTGAGATACAATTCTTGTCATGGAAAAACATTGGATTAAGCAGAATTCAGTTTGGTAGACCTGAAATTGTAATCAACAAACCAAATTTATAATGGATGTCGGTCACTTGTACACGTATATAATTAGAATATCATGTGTAAAGGGCGTATATGGATGGACGACACGTGTAAAACACATGCATCAATGTGGGGCCCACATGTGTAGTGGATTTCAAAATTCATCGGAAATCTCACATGGGACCAAATGCAATTCCATCCCACCTAATTCCATCTAAGCCCATGTACCAAACAGGCCCTTAATGTTGTTTGGCTGACACCTAAAATTGAATGATTTTCTCATTTTAGTTAACTGTAATTATGTATTAAAGATCATAATTTTTAGTTAACTAACATGCATCTACCAAAGAGGCCCTTTGGATTCTTATCGAATCCGGTTATGTTAATATGTCCAACAACGAATATCTGCTACCAGCCCTTGGATTTCCACATCTATGTCTATGAGGTGGTGTTTTGTCATAAGTTACTTAAAATAAGCTACTTATGACTTAAGTAATAGCTTATCTTGATTTCTACTTATTAAACTGTAGTGATTACTTTAAATAAAAAAGGTATTTATTATTGACCACAAACCAAACTTATATGAAATAAGTTACTTATCTACTGCTGTAAGTAGAAAAAGTAACTTATATTTGGTGGTATCCAAAAGGGCCCTAATTATATGAAGATGGCTAGTTCAGCAAAGGCAATGCATAGCATGGTGTAAGATATATATGCATTGTTGGATGGATGAATGCATGCATGGTACCTGTATTTTGTAACCAAGTTATGAAGAAAGATTGTCATTTGTAGGCGACTGAAGTCTGCCCCCGCACAGAATCTCGTTCCCCCACCAAAGGCCATGAAATTCTTAGAACCCTGGCTGGTATCCACGTTCTGTCAATGATCAAGAAAATCCCATTGAAAATGTTCTTGATTAATATTAGCAAATGGCATTCCTAGGAACACCCCCTACTATAACATGATTCTATGTTTAAATGACAACACTCCATTACAGTGGCCCACCTCCCATCGCCATGGATTGAATTTGAGCGGATCCTTGTACATCGTAGGGTTTAAGTGGACAGCCGGAGGGCACACCATAACCAACCATCCAGATGGAATTGTATATCCTGTGCCATCAACAAGTAGTTAAACATTCAAGTCGTTAAGAATGAGATGTGAAATCTATTATCATGCAAACAATGTACTCTTTGTCAAGTTCCATGAAGTGCACATTGAAATATCATGTCCTCACAATGTGGCACATGTACACTGTGATTGATGTATTAGAATTTTTATTATCAATCAATCAATCTATTTTCAAATGTATTAGAATTTTTCTATTTTCTTATTTTTCCTCATTGAATCGAGGAATATCTATGAGAGTCTAAAGAAGCTCCGTGACTTCGGAGTAGTTATCCTTGAGGAAGACAGTGATCGACCTCATCAAGTTCATCCCTGAGTCAGTGATTAAGTCCTTTATTTTATGGGCCAACATGTGGATGGGTGCTGACCCAAAAACTCATGGCAATCAAATTATTGTAGTCACTTTGTTAGCAATCCGATCACGAGCTGCAAGTGGATGATTAGGATTATCTGATCCTTGCAATTTTGGGGCGATGGCTCACACACGGTGTCCATCAGATCAGTGGACCTAATCACTACAATAATTTTCCACGAATTTTTTGTGGGCCACACTTCATGGAATTTTTATATTGTACCTTTCAAAATAATACAACACACATGTTTGGTTACCTTTGATCTTGATATCCTCCGTTGCTCTTCTGAAAATTCCAGGCGCAATATTAGCCAGCCTAACCGTTTCACTGATAACCTACATCTCCATGCACCATTCAACTCATAAGAATAACAATCACGTGCCTCATCACGTGCAAGGGAAGATGGATGATGAAGAAAGAAGAAAAAAAGAGAGAGAGAAGCTGTCGCCAAACACAGCCGCCTCTACGCATGCCAGTGTGGCACATTTGTGAAAGATCTGCGCTGTCCACTAAGTGCATCTGATCATTTATATACACTGCCAAAGCATCAGACCGGTCGGCTCATTGGGTGGGCCACGCTACATTGATTATGGGCCGTCCATCAATTTTTTTAACCATCCATATTTCCAAGAACGTGTGAGCCCATCAGATAGGCCTAGTGTTCATGGGCCCCACATGATGAAAAGCTCAGATCTCCTTCCCTATGACACGTAAAAAAGATCCTAGTGGTTCGATTCACCTGAGAAGTAAAAGTCATTGATTTATATTCTTCCCAAGTGATTGAAGAATCTGGATCTTCCCTCCTCCTCAAAATCTCTTCATGCTCCTCCTAAGAAAAATCACTCAATCAGACTCGTACCATCTTTTCATATGTTAGTGAAAAAGAAAGAGAGTGGGAGAAGATCAAACACCGTTAATCTCTCAACCACATGTGGGTGATCTGCAAGAAGCTTCATTGCTACGGTTAGAGCGGAGGAAGTGGTTTCGTAGCTGGCAAAGAGCAAACCAAACATCAGATTGAGAGCCAACTCCTCCGTCAACATACTCCCTTTCTTCTTCAACTCATCAATCAATGAGTCGAAGAAATCTCCACAGCGTTCCTTGGGCGAAGCATGTCGCTCATCTAGCATATTCTTCAACACCTTCATCGCTTTCTTCCGTCCCTGTAAAGACCCAAGTGCTGAATTTTTTTCAGACGAGTAGACTTGTTTGGAAGAGATACTATATAAATTATCAGATTGAGATTACCTAAAGTTGGCCTTGATTTTCAGTTTTTACTAGTGGGGGTCCTGTTTAATGAACCAAAAACCAATAATCCCAAGATAGAAGATACTAGCCATTGAATCACTGATCTTATTTTGTTGGAATGTGGGAGATTCCTGCTTTCTTTTTCTTATTTCTTTTTTTTTTTTTCCTGGACCTTCTATTTGTATCCATCAACGAAAGGAATTGTTAAACTTTTAAATAATAATAATAATAAATCTTGGGGAACTTTGGTTTGTGGACCATCCACAGGGCCGGGGGTCCATCATTTCAATGGTTTGGAACTTTGAATTGATGAACCATGGGCCCAATTGAACATGTTACTGTAGATCTTAGGTCAAGCATTGTACCGTGCCACTTATTATGATAAAAATGTCAATAGTTACCAATGACGTGAAAATCACCTGCATGCATTTATAAAAGGAGGTGCCTGGTATGTTGATAGGGAAGGAAATGAGTCCATCAAGGAAAGCGTAGAAGTTCTCTCTCAATTTCTTTGAGGATGCTGATGAATCATAGCTTATCAACCGCTTAGCAGTTAGATCAAATATCATCTGTGGAAGAATATCAAAGAACCAGGAAATTTTTGTGTTGGTCATAAATTCTCACATTTTAAGGCAAGCTTATTTTGAAGATTAATTGTTAATATGTGTGTATGTAGGTGTACATAGTCCTTATTGACTACTGTGATATTTTATGTAAATAAATATTGAGGGGTAGGAGAATGAAAAATCTAACCCTAGTTCTTCCCTTCATGGCATTAGAGCCTCTCTCTCTCCCCAAACACACACACACACACACACACACACACACACACTCAGTTTGTGCGATGATCATTGATGTTATTGTCAGCCCCAACGGCATTGAGCTGTCGCAATATTCTAGTGGAGAGATCAGCATTATCAGATAAAAAGTCCATTAATCCAATTTCATCGCATCAGTTAAAGGTTTTTGTGCGCTTCTCCGTCCACAGAAGGGTCTACCAGGTGGATGGTCCACAATTACTGGCTCTACAACCCCATGTACAGTGGAAAATGTAGAGCGGCTAACTCATGGCTAGGGGTGTCAACAGGCCAGGTTAAGGACGGCCCAGCTCTGTCCATGCTGGACCCGGCTAGTGCAGTGCAAGTCCAAACCCGGATCGAGCCCATGCAGGGCAAAATAGTCCAGCCCAAGCTCGGCTCAGCATGTTTATACAGGGCCTGACCCGAGCCCAAGTAGAGCTGTTGATAGTGACTGTAAATTTGGTGGATCGAAACATGGATGGCTGGGATGTGGGGCCGAGGTTATATGAGTGCATTGTATCAACCACTGTCACACTTGAACCCAAAACCATGGATTCCTTAGAAGATAAATCCCTAAATCACTTCTCAGGTGGGCCACCTTCATCAAAGTAAACTAATCGGGTAAACCAATCTTCCTATACCCGTCCCTTTTTTTTGTCTTCAGTGGCCCACCTTCATCAAAGAAAGCTCAGATCTCACACATGCATCCGCACGTGGATCTGTATGGCTCCCACACGCTTGCAAAATTAACAAAAACCAAAATCAAAGAACGAGCTAGATTGGGAGATGTTGTGAACGTACAGCTGATGTTGATTCTTTGACTTCTAAAGAGGGTTGGGTTGACCATGACCTGAGTGTCCTACGTACGGACTGGTCTACTTCACGAAGGAGACTTTCTTTCAACATTTCTACACCAAAGAGTTTCAATCCAAGGCCCCTGAGATACTTGTGCAAGAAACCATGCAACGTGCCCATGCTCTGCGTCCCAAAGATCTCTTTGAAGCTCTCTGGCCACCAGCCCTGAAACAAATGGTCTTCTTTCTGAAAAATGAAATGGTTGAAGTCTTGATCTGTAGAGACTATGACTGGCTGGCCCACCAAGCTGGTTTTAAAGATGGGGCCATATCTGAAACCACAAATTAACATCATCATCAGGTGAGTTCTTGTTGAAGAGAGGGATGTTCCAGTGCACCTCATAGCACTATAAGATGTAGTGCTCCTAGTTGAATTGGGACTCTTAAACAGATCAGACGATTGATCAACACTCTCCATTAGTTCCAACATTCATTTCATGGGCTACCATGCAAATATCACACTGATCTGATAATCTTAGTCATCTGATCAATGGCCTCTAATATAGACTGTCAAGATCATTTGTACAAAACTAGTTCTAACAAATGATTCAATCCATCTATTTGATAGTTCTCATCATTGCTTGGTTATGAATCTAAAGAATCACTTATGTTTGGTTATACATACCATCCCATCCATATAGTCTGGAAAAAAGGATGGCTACAAAAGATGAGGCTGATAATCTAATATGAATTTCATCATCCAATCAATCATATTTTATTTTTTTGCAAGGTAGCCCTCGCTTAAAATGTGTTCTAAACATAGAAGGTTTTGATCGACGTGTTGGACTGTCCACGTTAACCGATGCTACAGGAGCACTATTACATATAGGGCTGTGGGAGCATTCGAGCATTTACATGGGATTAGCTTATTCTCAACTGAGGTCAAACAAAAAGAAAGAAATGTCCAGCAGGTTTGCCCTACTGTCAAAGTTGGACGGCCCTTACATCTAGATTTTGATGGTTTTTGTGTGTGTGTGTATATATATATATAGAGAGATAGAGTAATGGTCTCCCGCGCACTGTATCGCAGAAGAACTTTCGCGCACCAAATTACCACAGGTCATGCCAACTTAGACAAGTGTGTTGTAAATAAGCCTCACAATAATGTTTTCCTATGATCCATTCCAACAATTCAGTTCATGATATCAATTGACCTGTAGGGTACAAAAAATATGTTGATTTGTGATTTACTAGGCCACAAACTAGAAAACAGTAAGATAGGAAAAGCCTACCTTTGAATTTTTACTGGGCTCACCATGATGTTTATGTGAAATCCATTCCATCCATTAATTGCCTCGTAGAGGTTAATTCATGGAGACCAAACATTAGACCCATACCTAATTTATATTGATCACACCAAGTGAACTGATTTTGATAGTGGGTGTTCCTTACATGGTTTCCACTCATGTGACCCACTAGAATTATAGATGTGGCTGATATTGGATCAATACCCCTAAATTATCATATAACCCATTATGGTTGGAGTAGATTTTACATACTTGTCAAGGTGGGCCCACCTCCAGTTGACCTAATATTGGTTGGGACGTTGTCCTAGGTTTTGTATTAGATGCCGTGACGGCCATCAGCCACCTAACA
Source organism: Magnolia changhungtana (assembly GCA_030180095.1). Lineage (NCBI taxonomy): Eukaryota > Viridiplantae > Streptophyta > Magnoliopsida > Magnoliales > Magnoliaceae > Magnolia > Magnolia changhungtana. The sequence continues at coordinate 50,289 of JASAUF010000499.1, forward strand.
ACTGGCTAGAATGCCCACCATTAAAAATTCTTTGGGCCAAAGTAGGCTTTGGGTCAAGCTAATATTTGTGTTTTTCCTTCATCCAAGTCTCTATGACCTAATAAATAGGTTGGATGGCAGATAAGCTATACGTAAAAAATTTTAATGATGGGTGTTTAACCCGTTTAATCACCACTATTTTCATGTGGTGTGGTCCACTTTAAATTTGGATCTTATGCATTTTTGGGATCATACCATAAATTGAGCTAGAAAATTGGATGGATAGCTTGGATTAAATATATACATCATCGTTTGGCCCACTAACACCAACAACTAGCAAGGTTGTTAGTTACTGACAGGGTCGACATGTAATCCACGTCTCTGACTCATCCCAACCACTAATGAGTCGGCTAGGGGTTGGCCCACCTTGATGTTTATTTGAATTCGCTCCATTCATAATGTGTGTGACAATAATTTAGTCATAAGTATAAAATATCGGTCACATTTATAATGTTGGTGGGCCACATGAGCAAAAACAATGTACGGGATGCCAACTATCCAAACGGTTTCACCTGGTGTGACCCATATAAATGACGAATCTACTTAATTTTTAAGATATACTACTAAATTTCTATCACAGACCTAATGATTGAAGTGAATTTCATGAATGCATCATGGTGGGGCTTAATCTCAGCCCATCCTTTTCACCTGTTTTGGTTGGTGCGTAAAATATCTCATGCGGTACGGTGCGCAGGAGACCGGGACTCTCTCTCTCTCTCTCTCTCTCTCTCTCTCTCTCTCTCTCTCTCTCTCTCTCTCTCTCTCTCTCTCTCTCTCTCTCTCTCTCTATATATATATATATATATATATATATATATATATATATATATATATATATATAAAAGGTGGTTTTCAATTGTTTTCTATGGATTGGCCCACCTACTAGGTCCTGTCATCGTCATGGTTGGGCCCACGTAATGCACGGGTTGGATGGCATGCACAAAACACAGCGGGTCCCACATAGCAATATTGTATAAACAGGTGCTTTTTCTACAGGGAAAAGATGAAGAAAAAGAATAACCCTTCACATGTAGCTGAACTTGTAGAATGGGCTTTTTCTACAAGGACTAATCATATTTGCGAAATGACAATAAAAAACATAGAAATTATCAGAATTTGTGGATAAACCTCTACATTTTACACTATTCATGAAAAATCCCATCCTATAAAAGCTTTTGAGTGTCAATTAACAAAGGTAGTTAAAATGTGAAACGATATTTTTACTATTAAATGTTAAAGAATTGTAAAAAGACATAAAAATATGTTCACAAACCCATCAAAGGGCAATCTAATCTTTGAGCTTTGGATCTCCCTCATATTTGAGCTCATGTCCTAAACTAAGCTGGTGAAATAGATGGACAGAAGGGATAGAACACAAACATAATGGTGGGCCTCACAGAGCTTCTACTTACGCGGGAGATTACTCTATCCATTGGTATGGTCCATATTTACAAAAAAAATTAAATAAATAAATAAATAAAAATAAATAAAAGAAACAAATAAGAAAAATGTGTATGTAGAGTCTAACAATAGATTTTTCATCCGCCAAGCCGTCAGTCATGATGTGGGTGGGCCTCACCAGGGCCCACTTCACAGGTTTGATATGATTTCTCTGAGTTTTTGCAATTGAGTTGAATAGGTCAGTACCTCTCCATACGTGTTCTGACGAAGGGATGAACATCGGACCCTGTATAAGAAGAGAAGAAAGAGAATGTCTCTCCTACGAGAGGGAAGCCCATGGACCCTGGAGGGATCTTCCCATTGCATTTTGGATTTCTCCATCTATAAATCCAACGACTGATCCAAACGATAGCAAAGGTGATCATACATACTCCAATGGGCCCCATATATGTTCCCTCTCTCTTTCTTGGTCTAAGAGGGGAAGAACTACTAATATCTGAACATTGACAAAGGAAAGAGATTTGAGTGATTCAAGTGAGACCACCACCTCCTCCTTAAATAGGACGGGGATTGCCTGCGACAGGAAGCTGGGTGGGGCCCACCGTGATGTTTGTGAGAAATCCATCCGTCCATCCGTTTTGCACATCATGTCAGGACATAGGCTAGGCTAATCCAAAACTCAAGTGGGCCGCAAGACAGGAAACACTGAGGATTGAATGTCCACCATTGTAAAATTAGTGGTTCCACAGAAATTTTGAATCATCTAATTTTCTGTGTGTGTGTGTGTTTTCAGTTCATCATATTAGGAATGACATTATGAACGGTATGGATGGCATATAAACACCACGGCGGACCTTAGGGAAGTTTTAACGGTAGACATTTCTTTAAACACTTTTTCATGTCGTGCAGCCTAATTGAGTTTGGGATCTGCCTCATTTTTGGGCCAATGTCCTAACATGACATGGAAAAATGGATGGACGGGGTGGATTTCTCACAAACATCACGGTGAGCCCCACCCAGCTTAATGTCGCAGGAAGGCAATCCGCTTGCGCCCTACCCCTGCCTGGACCGACACGGTCCAGGTACGGACTCTGTGGATCCATCCTAATTTATGGGTTTATCCAAGACGTCCATCCATTTTTTAAGATTATCTTAGCCTATAATCCCAAAAATATGACAGATCCGAGGCTCAAGTGGACCACACCAAAGTAAGCAGCGGTATTAATGACATCCACCGTTGAAACCTTCCTAAGGTCCAACCAACCTAGATGAGGGGATAACACCAATGTCCTCTTGATTCAAAACTTCTGTGGCCTCGTGAAGTTTTTAACGGTGGGCATTCAATCCCCACTCTATGGTCCACTTGAACCTTGGATCGATCTTCCGTGGATCCTGACTGTGGCTACCGTGATGTATTTTTCTTATATCAACGCCGTCCATCCGTTTTTCCAACTCAATTTATAGCATCAACCCAAAAATAAATAAAATCCAAGTCTTAAGTGGACCACACCATGAGAATAAGTGGTAATTAACCATTAAACACCTTTTGTGGGCTATAGAAGTTTCGGATCATGCTAATATTTCTATGGTCCCTTCATCCAGTTCTTCACGACCATATTAAAAGGTTTGATGGCAAATAAAGAAATTTTTTATGGTGGGCGTACAATTACCATGTGGTACGGTGCACCTGAGACTGGGATATGCCGAATTTTTGGGATCGTGCCTTCAAATTAGCTGGCGGATGGACAGCATGATCCACCAAGAATACACCGAAGCCGCTTCCGTGTGACGCAATCGCTTCCTCAAATAGTGCAACATATTCAGGGAATGTTGCTAACTGCACGCGCGTGTGTAATAAAAACTCATGTACATGTCACACATGTGCCAGCATGGCTGTATAGGTTCAATATCTAAACCATCCATCAGAAAGGCACCGCTATATGATTCCACAATCAAACAATTGATCCACTGATCAGGTGGGCCACAGTTTGAGAATGAAAATTTTGCATGAAGTTCTCCATCTAAAACATCCTTCTGTTTCAAATATAGGCCCCATATGCTAAGTGAACCACATTTAGTTATGGAAAAGCCAGTTAGAACGTCGCAATTGGATACCTATGTGCCACGTGGCACATGTGTGGCGAGTACATGAGAGCTTATTTCACGCATTTGCGTGCGTAGGGAAGCTCTATTTTATATGATTTTTATTATTATTTTATTTTTTCATACATTTGCCACTTGCAATTTTATTTTTTATTTTAAAAGCCGCATCTTAGACTTTGCACTTAGTAACGGAAAAATACAGCTATGATGTGAAAATAAAAAATTAAAAATAAAAACCATTTATGTGTGCAAAAAATATATTTGCTCAACGGTCTCTGTTGTTTACTGTTATATCTTGTTACAAGAGTAGGCATATAGAATATTTGATGGGACTTACCTTTATTTATGTGAGTGATCGACACCATTCATCTATTTTTCTAACTCATTTTAAGTCATCGGCCTAAAAAGTGAGTCAGATTTGAATCACATGTAGACCCCCCACAACATGAAACAGTGGTGATTGAACACCCACCATTATAAACTTGTTAGTGGCCAGTAAAAGTTTTGGATTAAGCTGATATTTATGTTTTCCTTTCATCCAAGTCTATGTGACCTTATGAATTAGTTAGGTGCCAAAAAAACATTAATGTGGGTTCTGGGAAGTTTTTAATAGTGTATGTTCAAAGACCATGTGGTCCATCTGAGATATTGACTTTTGGCTCATACCCTACAATGAGCTGGCAAAACTGGTGGATGGGTTAATAATCTCAATGGTGCGTATTTTAATGACCATTATTTTATGTAGCATGGTCCACCTGAGATTTGGATATGCTTTGGTATTTGGCTAATGCCCTAAGCTAGCAAAATTGATCCAGGGTGTGGACATAACACATATATCATATGGTGGGGTCTCAGCATCCACCCTGGATGGGTCAAAAATCTCATTCTTTATATTTTGCGCTAATGGTGTAGCCGATCGGATAACCTAACTGGCCTGATTTTTGCACCAAGCAAGTTTGACGGTGGAGCTTACCGTTTTCATGACATAGATATCACCCGCCAATGGGCTGTCACTTTTCATTGGTACAGATCATTGCTAATGAGTAATGACACCTGCTCACACAACACAGATTTTCTCCCTAGAATAGGTTCTCTATTCGTACTGTTACTTTTTACATGTGAAACTTCTTTAGCCCACCATGATTTATGTGTTAGATCCCCATTGTCCATTAATTTTTTGAGATTATTCTAAATCATGAGCCTAAAAATGTGGAAATCAGCTTAATTGGATCACTCCACTGATTGACAAACTACGTGGAATCAACTATGAGGTTTATGGCCATCTAACTTGTTTATAAGGTTTCATAGACTCATATGAAGGAAAAACACAGATATCAGCTTAAACAAAGCCTTTTGGCCATCTAACTTCCAATTCTGACTATTTTTTGTGGTGTGGTCCACTTGATATATGGATTTGCCTTGCTTTTGAGCTCATATCCTAGAATGATATGGAAAAATAGATGAGCAGTGTGGACCTAATAAATACATGATGGTGGGGTCCATGTAATTTTCATGGTCAAGAATTCCACTGCTTGCCGTGTGGTGCAGCACATTCGGAAAGAGAAGAAAACTGTATTGCCATGTGGAACTTCCGTGGGGCTTATCATGATGTATGTCTCATATCCACACTATCTATCCATATTTTTCATATCATTTTAGGGCATGAGATAAAAAAGAAGAAAAATATCCCAGTCTTAAGTGGGCCACACTACATGAAAGACAGAGATTTGGATGTCAATTGACTTTTTTGTAGCCACATACGGATTGGATTAAGCTGATATTTGTGTTTTCCTTTCATCTATACATTACGAAGAAGTTCTACATGGCAAACAAACCTTACCATGACTTTAGGATGGTTTCAACTGTAGTTGTTCAATCCCCTCGCTTTCTGCAGTGTGATCTATTTGAGCTTTGGATCATGCCTCATTTTTTTACTCGTCGGTGATATGGAAAAATTGATGGTCGGTATGCTTGTAACACATAAATCCTGGTAGGTCTATAGAAATTTTACACATTAAAAATTATGTTGTGTAGTATGCGATATATTGGGAAAGGAGAAAATTGGTGCATTTTGGGAGCTGGTGTCATCAGGTATAACATGGACCATTGAAAAGCGATGGCATCCAACTGGCACCGTTTGGGTGGATCCAATCCCTAACTTTGGGCCCCACTTTCATGTATGTACCTTAAATCCATGCCATCCATCCACTTTGCCAGCCCATTTTAGGGGGCATGATCCAAAAAATGAAGTACATCCAAATCTTAGGTACTGGACCATACCACAGGAAACAGTTGCAATTGAATCCCCACCATTAAAAACTTTATGGGGGCCACCCGATATTTATTTTCCATTCAACATGTTGATAAGATCACAAAGACCTGGACAGGGAGACCACACAAATACCAACTCGATCCTAAACTTTTGTGGCCCATGAGAAGTTTTTAATGGTCAATCACCACTGTTTCCTGTGTTATGGTCCACCTGAGTTTTGGATTTGCGTCATCGATCCTGCCCAAAAATGAGCTTTCGAAACTAACAAAAGGTGTGGATATAGGACACATACATCACGGTGTGCTTCACAGTAAGGAATCGTGCCCACCTCGTGGATCCAAGGATCCACCAAAGCCACGCCCACCTTCAACACAGATGATCCATGCTCTTAATAAAAGAGCTGGTTAACTTAGAGGAAAATTTTATCATCTTTAGAGATATAGATTTCAAACTGTATAAAAATCTAACACCTTTGGACACCTAGTGTTGGGATGACTAACTATGCACAATTTTAATATTTTAAAATCAAACGATCATAGGTGGATGGCCCTATCATGATGTTTATGTAAAATTTATCACCACAAAAAGGTGTATCACCCCATGTTAGATTACGAGCCAAAAAATCAGCTCTATCTATAATTCAGGTGGACCACGTGATTGAAAATAGTGATCGCCTTCCAAACTATTTCCAGTAGTGTTGTCAATGTGACTCACTGATGAGTATGATTTTTGAGATGCAGGACTAAATGTTTGCATCCAATCTAATTATTGGAGTGTGGATTTCATGTAATTATTATATTGGGTCCTGTAAAAATCAAGGGTAGAAATCTCTCCCTCAACTGTTTCCTTCAATGATGCCCATAGGAATCACTAGTTAGCCTAATTTTTATTTTTTATTTTATCTAGGCATACTAAATATCTAATGGTCTATGTAGATCTTACACAAATATCAGGGAGGGCCTCATCAAAATTGAGAGTATCCTATCCTACCATTCTTTTTTCCCCCTAAACATTCCATGGTATATAGAGGGGGATTTGATTTTTGGTAGGCCCACCGTAACATTTATATAAGATCTATTCGGACCATGAGATGTGTAGTGACAGTTTAGGTCGTCTCAAGACCCCCCCCCCCCCAAAAAAAAAAAAAAAAAACTTGTGATTCAAGTAAACCCAAAAAAGAAAACATTTGGGAGAGATGACCACCCTTGATTTTCTTAGAGCCGAGGGTACATGACATTCACTCCAGCCATTAGAAGCCACATAAAAAATTTAGGTTTGGGGCCTAGAGCACGCTCATTTATGATTGAGTGTGTCATGCTAGTTTGGAGGGTGAACGTTACCCTATACAATGTTTTCAATCACGTGGTCTACCTAAATCTCATATGGATGTGACTTTTAGGCCCTTGACATAACATATGGTGATTCACCTAGTGGTCAAGATGAATTTTACATAAACATCATGGTACCCCCTTCCCCCTAGCAGTGGACCCATTTGCGATCTCATGCCGCCTTTGATTGGATTTTATTATTATTATTATTATTATTATTATTATTATTATTATTATTATTATTATTATTATTATTATTATTATTGTTGTTGTTGTTGTTGTTATTTTAATTTTTAAAAAATAATTTATTTTTTTTTTTTTTTTTAAAAAAAAAAAAAGAAGAAGAAGAAGATGAAGAAGTGAGAAGAAGAAGAAGAAGTGACGGGGAGGTAGTGTGGTCAACCTGAATCTCAATTGGGGTGACTTGTAGGCTATTGGCTTAACATAAGGTGATTCACTTTGTGGTCGGAATGAATTTTACATAGACATAGCGGTGCCGCTTCCCTGGAATAGTAGACCCATTTGCTCGTTTACACGGCCGAAATATCTATTAAAAAAAAAAAAAGTGTGATTGGAGTTAGTAGACTATCCAATTCATTGATCAAGACTACCTGCTAGGCAGCACATAGATTTCACTAACTACCATGCAAACGTCACACCAATTTGACAAATACTAACCATTTGATCAATGGACGGTTCAGATTGTTTATACAAAAGTAAGTCCAATCAACAATTTAGTCCATCATGGATGACTTATGATTACGAAGAATCGATGTTGTTAGGCAATTGTAACAACCCCATCCATGACTTAGAATAAACGATGACCCTCGAAAATAAGGCCAAATCAAGGATGAATTGGACCATCAGACCAGTGAGAGTTTCGCATGCTAACCTATGAAATGTGGTATGGACTTAATGGTCAGTTCAGATCATCGATCGGACTGTCTACGGATCACAACACAACTAAAAGCAGTATAATTAATTAATTAGTGCTCTAGAGTACTGGAGCATTTCTAATTATATTTAGGAAAATATTGCCTTTTATTACGAGGAGCATCTTGTGCTGAACACTACTTATTTAAGAGAAATTTACGACTGTAGACCCCACCTTTTATCCGTTGGATATTTTTGAAACAATACAAACTTACCATACGCACTTGGACCTCCTTGTACGGACGCTGAATTTGAGGACGAAAATACCTCCGCCTTCTACGGGCTGGCATGCAGAGACTAGCGCTGACGGACGGTCCCGTGAAGGGAACCCAAGTGGGGCCCACTGTGATGTTTGTGAGAAATCCTCCCCATCTAAGTTTCTTCATAGGGTCACAAAGACCTGGATGAAGAGGAAAAACAAATTTCATAATGATCCAAAACTTCTATAACCCCTAAAAGGGTTTCAATAGTAGACGTTCAATTCCCCACTGCCTTTTATAGTGTGGTCCACTTGATAGCTAGATCCGTCTTATTTTTCACCTCAAGCCTTAATATGAGTTCGCCAAATAGATAGACGGTTTGGATATAACACATACCTCATAATGGGACCCACAAAAATCGGTAAATATTACAACAGGAAAGAAGAAGAAGAAAAAAAAAAGTAAAAAAAAAAAAAGAGACAGCAAGTTGGGGTCGACCAACCCGGGCGACCAGTCAGAGGCCTATCGCTACGGATTATAACCGTAGCCATAAATGTAGTGTATGCACTTTTTTTTCTTTTTCTTTTTATTTTTTATTTTTTATTTTTTACACGGAGGACATTTCCTCCCTTACATTTTTCTATAATACATAATTATATAAATACGTATATATAAGTATATAAAAATATTTTTCTATTCTTTAATTCATTTCTTTATCTATTTATTTAACAAACATATCTCCTAAACTAGAATGATTTATTTAACTTACCACATATGATTTTGGGGTAGGAGAAGCTAATTTAGTCAACCAACCTAGTTATTTTCCAAGATTCTATCAGGTCGATGGTCGAAAATTCATTTGGGAGAGAGAAATCCGGTATATCTTCTTTAAAAAACTATGCTAAAATATAGGACTACTCCTTTAAAAAGTCATGTATCATAGCACGCAATCTATTTGGGAGAGAGAAATCCGGCATATCTTGTTAGCTTGAGTCCTTGGAAATGACATGGATAAATGAGACCCGACATCACTAGTGTACCTTCTACACAAACAATCTACACTCAAGTATAATTTATAAGTAACTAATATATTGATCAGGTTCGGGTTGGGTCAGGCAACCTGAGACCTCAACCCAAGCCCAACCTAAGTTTTATTGGGTTGGTGTTTATATATCCCAAGCTTGAGATCGGACCCGATATATCCTGCCCGAGCCTAACCCAATGTCGAGTCGGTCACGGGTCGATCGGAAATCATTATGCCCATTATTTCTCATGGTATGATCCACTTGATCTTTTGATATGCTTCAATTTAGGGCTAAACCCCTTAAAATATATGGAAAAACGGATGGACGGCGTGGATATACTACATACATTCAATGTGGGCCCAACCGAGTTTAAAATATACCTGTGCTGGGGTCCTTACTCTTGCTCGAGTGGTAAACTCTCAAGACCTTCAACTCCCGGTCAAGGGTTCGAGTACCCATACGTGGTGAAATTCCACCAGCGTGAGTGTGTGGGGTGTGTGTGCATGTGTAATAATAAATAAAAAGGTGGGCGAGTTCAATTTCATATACGGCTCAATTTCTAGTTTGCCGCTCAATTTCATGTTTGCCCCACTCAATTTCATGTACGGCTGAAAGGTGGCGGGTTCAACCCGACCGTCCCCATGACCGGCCCGACATTGAGTTGGGCTCGGTAGGATATATCGGTACGATCTCAAGCTTGGGCTATACAAACACCAACCCGATAAAACTTATGTTGGGCTTGGGTTGAGGTCTCAGTTGCTGCCAACCCAAACCCGATCAATATATATATTAGTTACTTATAAATTATAATTGAGTGTGGATTGTTTATATAGAAGGTACACTTCTAATGTTGGTGTGGTTTATTTGAACATTAGATACATTTAGATTTATCGGTTCAAGTTATGAAATTATCTGTTAAGTTTGCCCATTGAATTTCATGTTTACCATTCATTGAATTTCATGTTTGCCCGCCGATTTCCTAGTTTGCCCTGATTTTCTAGTTTGCCCAATTGATTTCTTAGTTTACCCGTTATTGATTTTCTAGTTTGCCCTACCGATTTCCTAGTTTGCCCACCGATTTTCTAGTTTCCACTGAATTTCATGTTTGACCACTGATTTTCTAATTCCCATTGATTTCTAGTTTGCCCCACGATTTTCTAATTTGGCCCTGATTTTCTAGTTTCCCATTGAATTTCATGTTTGCCTCACTGATTTTCTAGTTTTCTCCATTGATTTTTAGTTTCCCCATTTGAATTTCATGTTTGCCCATTGATTTTCTAGTTTTTTTCGCTGATTTTTTAGTTTGCCTACTGATTTTCTAGTTTGTCCCGTTGATTTTCTACTTTGCCCCATTGATTTCTAGTTTGCTCACATGATTTTCTAGTTTCCTGAATTTCATGTTTGCCTACTGATTTTCTAGTTTTCCCACTGATTTTCTAGTTTCCCCCATTGAATTTCATGTTTGCCATTGATTTTCTAGTTTTTCCATTGATTTTTAGTTTGCCTCATTGATTTTCTAGTTTGTCCCGTTGATTTTCTACTTTTGCCCCGTTGATTTCCTAGTTTGCCCTTAATTTGATTTTCTAGCTTACCCGTTGATTTTCTAGTTTGCCCCGCTAATTTCAAGCTTGGGCTATACAAACACCAACCCGATAAAACTTAGGTTGGGCTTGGGTTAAGGTCTCAGGTTGTCCGACCCAACCCGAACCCGATCAATATATTAGTTACTTTGTGTAGAAGGTACACTAGTGATGTCGGGTCTCATTTATCCATGTCATTTCCGAGGACTCACGCTAACAAGATATGTCGGATTTATCTCTCCCAAATAGATTGCGTGTTGTGCTACATGACTTTTTAAAGGATAGTCCTATATTTTAGCTTAGTTTTTAATGAAAAAAATGAAGTTTTTTATGATGAATAATCACGTATATAATTAATAAAATCATAGATACAAAAAAATAAGTCATATATTGAAATATAATAAACTAATGTAATAACGAAAATATTAGCACGTATACACTGACTAACCCAATCAACCCGTTGAGCCCTCTTGGTTGGGCTTGGGTTGAGAATTCCCAACCCAAGATTGGGTTGGGTTAGGTCAAGGTTTAGGTATAAGACATCATTGTGGGGCGTAGCAAGCGTATTCGGATTGCGTCATCGAGTTAGTCGAAGACGCTCCCATTGTACTAAGTAAACTCAGTTGGGCCCACCTTGAATTTAATGTAGTATATCCACGTCGTTCATCCGTTTTTCCATTTATTTTAAGGGGTTTAGCCCCAAATTGAAGCATATCAAAAGATCAAGTGGATCATACCATGGGAAACATGGTCTACTGATATTTCGGCTTTTGCCCGATTTTCATGTTGCACCCGCTGATTTTCTAGTGTCCCCCGCTGATTTTCATGTTTCTCCCGCTGATTTTCATGTTTGCCCGCTGATTTTTCAGTCTCCCCCGCTGATTTTTTACTCTCCTCCATTGACTTTGTAGTTTGCCCACTGTTTTTCTAATGTCCCCGCTCATTTTCATGTTTGCCCCTACTGATTTTCATGTCTCCTCATTGATTTTCATGTTGCACCACTGATTTTCTAGTGTTCATTGATTTTCATGTTTGCCATTGATTTTCTAGTTTACCCGCTAATTTTCCGGTCTCCCCGCTGATTTTCTAGTCTCCCCCGCTGATTTTCTAGTTTGCCCCGTGATTTTTAGTTTTCTCCGCTCACTTTCATGCTTGCCCCACTCATTTTCATCCTTGCCCCTCTCATTTTTAGTTTGCCCGCTCATTTTTGATTTGCCCCGCTCATTTTCTAGTTTGCCCGCTTATATTTCGATTTGTCCGCTCATAATTTAGTTTGCCACCGCTCATATTTGTTTTGCTCGCTCATATTCATTGAGTCATGGTCCCAAAACCCGATTTGTCGAACAACCCTAACTTGTTTACCCCAAATTACATGTTTCCACCGCCGATTTTCTAGTTTCCCGCCAATTTTAAAGTTTCCCCGCCGATTTTCTAGTTTGCCCCGCCGATTTTCTAGTTTGCCCGCACGATTTTCTAGCTTCCCCGCCGATTTTAAAGTCTACCCCGCCGATTTTCTAGTTTGCCCAGCTGATTTTCTAGTTTGCCCCGCCGATTTTCTAGCTTCCCTCGCCTATTTTGATGTTTGCCCCGCCGATAATCCAAACCTAAACCCGAACTTGAACCCCGAACCGTATTTCTAAACCTAATCCTTAACCTATTATCAATTCCTAAACCTTAACCTATAACCTAACCTAAACCTAAACCTATAACCTAAGCTTATAACCTAAACCTAAAACCTACACCTAAGTCTAAAACCTAAACCTAAACCTAAAACTTGAATATATTCTCAAATCCCTAAACTTAAACCTATACCTAATACTAATGATTTATTTATTTTTTTTACACACGCACACACACCCCACACACTCACACTAGTGGAATTTCACCACCTATGGATACTCGAACACTTGACCAGGGTGTTGAAACTCCTAAGGGCCCGTTTGGTGGGTGGATTGGAAGGATTTAATGGTATTAGGGTGGATGGCATGGATTTCTAGGTAATGATGGTGTTATCAATGGATTGTCTTGAGATCCATGAGATTGTTATATCTCTGGATTGCTACATCCAGGATGTTTAGCACGCCCGGCCAATCCAGGGATTAAACCTTCCCATCCCTTCTAATCCCACGAACCAAACACATCCTAGACAATTTTGAACGAATTAGGGTGGATTAGATGAGATTTAAAGGTATTGATGGTGTTGTCAGTGGATTGTCCTAAGATCCATGGGATTGGGATCAAATCACCGACTACTGTTTGGCACCCTTGGCCAATCCGGATTTAACTTCCAATCCCTTCCAATGCCATCCAATCTCTTCCAATCCGACAGACCAAACGGGCCCTAATAGTCTACCACGAAGCGGGGCAAACATGAAAATGAGTGGGGTAAACATGAAAATGAGCGAGGCAAACAAGAAAATCACCGGGCAAACTAGAAAAGCAATGGGCAAACTAGAAAACAATGCAAACAAGCGGGGCAAATAAACGGCAAGGGCAAACTAGAAAAATAAGGGGCAAACTAGAAAAATGGCGGGGCAAAACAAGAAAAACGGCGGGGCAAACTAGCAAAAGCAAGGGCAAATAAGAAAAAAACAACGGGGCAAACATTTGCCGACGTTTTCTCATTTACCCCGCTCATATTTCGGCTTTGCCTCATTGTTTTTCTAGTTTGCCCCGCTCATATTTCGATTTTTTTTTTTTTTTTTTGCCCCGCTCATATTTCGGATTTGCTCTCTGTTTTTTCTTGTTTGCCCCGCTCATAATTCAGATTTATTGATATTTGATTTGTCCCCATTGCTTTTTTCTAGTTTGCCGCTCATATTTCGATTTACCCATTGTTTTTCTTGTTTGCTCATTGTTTTTCTAGTTTGCCCCACTCATATTTCGATTTGCCACCGCATTTTTTCTAGTTTGTCCCGCTCATATTTCATTTGTCCGCATTGATTTTCTAGTTTGCCTCATTGATTTTCATGTTTGCCCCGCTCGGATTATAACCGTAGTCATATGTACCGCTCTTTTTCATGCTTACCCTGCTCATTTTCATGTTTGTTCCCCATCATTTGCATGATGTGCATGAAAAATGCAGAATCAATCCATCCTTTTCATTTATTGTCCTTTGCCTCAAAGTGGGAGGGGTTCCTTTTTCTTTCCAAAGTGTCATGGATAATGTTGGGGATAATTGAAGATCTTCTCTTGGCCTGACTTGGAGGAGGGATTGGGAAATAAGGATGGTGGGGTGGTTGGCTTGATGGTAGTCTTATGGGCTATTTATGGAGAAAGGAATAGTAGGTGTTTTGAAATAAGAATGGATTGGTGTTGGTGTTTAGTAGGGTAAAGCTAGAGGTTGTTGGATGAGCTATTTTTAAAAGCTTATAATTGAGCGTGGATTGTTTGTGTAGAAGGTACACTAGTGATGTCGGGTCTCATTTGTCCACGTCATTCCCTCGCTCAATTTCTACCTTCCCTCGCTCAATTTCTACCTTCCCTCGCTCAATTTCTAGCTTCCCTCGCTCAATTCCTACGTTGCCTCGCTCAATTTCTAGCTTCCCTCGCTCAATTCTTACGTTGCCTCGCTCAATTTCTAGTTTCCCTCGCTCAATTTCTAGCTTCCCTCGCTTAATTTCTAGCTTCCCTCGCTCAATTCCTACGTTGCCTCGCTCAATTTCTAGCTTCCCTCGCTCAATTTTTAGCTTCCCTCGCTCGATTCATACGTTGCCTCGCTCAATTTCTAGCTTCCCTCGCTCAATTTCTAGCTTCCCTCGCTCTATTCCTACGTTGCCTCGCTCAATTTCTAGCTTCCCTCGCTCAATTCCTACGTTCCCTCGCTCAATTCCTAGCTTCCCTCGCTCAATTCCTAGGTTGCCTAGCTCAAATCGTAGGTTCCCTCGCTCATTTTCTACGTTGCCTCGCTCAATTTCTAGCTTACCTCGCTCAATTTCTAGATTCCCTCGTTGAACTCCTACCTTGCCTCTCTCAATTTTTAGGTTCCCTCGCTCAATTCCTACCTTGCCTCACTCAAATTTCAATTTGCCTACTCAATTTCATATTTGTCCCGCTCAATTTCTAGTTTGACCGTGAAGTGACTGAAATTGACAGCGAATGAATGAAATGTATTTTCAACCATCGACCTGATGGAATCTTGGAAAATAACTAGGTTGGTTGGATAAAGTAGCTTCTCTTACCCCAAAATCATATGTGGTACGTCAAGTAACTAATTTTGGTTTAGAAGATATTCTTGTTAAATGATTAAAGAAATAAATGAAAAAAAAGAGGGAAAAATTTTTTATATGCTTATATATACCTATTTATATAAATATGTATTAAAGAAAATTGTAGGTAGAATAAATTTCTCCATGTAAAAAATAAAAAAAATAAAAAATAAATAAAAAATTTCATAGACGAACACAGACTACAGTTATGGCTACGGTTATTATCCGTAGCTAAAGGTAAAACACCTTTTTCGATATATCGACAGACAGTCGATATATCGAAAATTGTAGGATTTTTGAGGAAAACTCACTGGACAGTTCTGGACCATTTTCGATATATCGACTAATAGTCGATGTATCGACAGTTTTTTTTTTTTTTTTTTTTTAATTTTTTGCCGTTGTAATCCCACCACTTTTTGTGGGTCCTATTATGAGGTATGTGTTATATCCAAACCGTCCATATTTTTGGTGAACTCGTATTAGGGTTTAAGACGAAAAATAAGACAGATCTAGCTATCAAGTGGACCACACTGTTAAAGGCTGTGGATGATTGAACGTCTACCATTGAAACCCTTTTAGGGGTCACAGAAGTTTTGGATCATTATGAAACTTGTTTTTCCTCTTCATCCTGGCCTTTGTGACCTTATGGATAGATTGGATGGAAAATAAATGTTATGGTGGACCCTACAAAATTTTTAACGGTGAAAATCAATTTCCCCGCTGCTCTTTGTGGTGTGGTCCAGTTGATCTTTGGATATGATATTTTTTTTGGATAATGCTCCGAAATGATCTTGAGATATGGATGAACGTTGTGGATATAATAAATATATAGCTGTGGGGCCATGTAACTTTGATCTCTTTTAAGCCGTTCGTACAACTCTCAGTTCGAGGAGCGTCAGCGCACGTCTTCGCTGCGAAAAGGAGGGGTAGTTTCGTCCTCAACGTCGCTGTCCGCACGTGATAATCTAGATTGGTAACTAAGGTTTGTATTCTTTCATAGAAACCGCTGGGTAAAAGGGTTGGTCTACAGTGGTCATTTTCTCGTCCTCATATTATAATAATTAATTGTCTTGGTTTGATGCAGCTTGATTTCCTGTCCGGGTATCGAGGTCATCCAAAGGCCTGAAATTTTCTGACATTGCGTGCGGTCTTTGGCCCTGGTGGATAGTTTCCACCGTAGTATATGAGCAGAGCAGTCCTGTAGACCACCGGAGCAAAGCTGTTCAAGTGGACACACATTCATAGATGGTATATATTCCTGATGTGTACCGAAATTAATATCATTCTTAGTCACTATTCTTTTTTCAATAGTTTTGGGATGGCCCAGGAACTATACTGCTATTTTCGTTTCTAACAATCTGAATGTTTATAAAATTAAATTTACATATCACGCTGTTTCCTGTGGTAGATGTTCAATTCACACTGTTTACTGTGTGTGGCCCATTTGAGATTTTTATGGGCTTGATTTCTAATATCATGTACTAAAATTAAATTATAAAATGTATAGACGGAGTGGATAAAATAAATACATCATGTGGGTCCTACAGTTTACTCACTACGCGTATGGTACTGAGTTACTCAGTACGCAATCCACTTCCTCTGAAGTGAGCCTGCGAGATTGGACGGTTTGGATTATATGCATCTAAATGCACATGTATAAGGAGTGGTGCATCCTCATGGATGGTCATGCTCTCCCATAATGTTAAAGTTTTTTTTTTTTTCTTCTAACCCGCATTTTGCAGAAAAGTCTTTAGGCAGAGAGGTGCGAAGTGCACGCTTGCCCACGTGCAACGTCCAAAACCCCCGTAATCTTGTTTATTTTTGCACAAGTTTATTCTTAAAATTTTGAGATAATTTCTATTTTTTCTTTTTTCTTTTTTCTTTTTTAAGTGGGCCCACATGATCAACAACTCATATTGAAGGTCGGTGCCACAGGATGAATACACATTAAGATAAGCACACATAATGCACCGTCTAATAGAGGTGTGCCCCATATGATGGATGGCCCACACCAAATTAAGTGTGGCTCCACATAATAATCAGTCCACATTAAGCAGGCCCCACATGATAGACAGTCTACATCAGAGGTGAGACCCACATGATGGATGGTGGACATTAAAGGTAGGACTACATGATGAAAGGTTACCATGAAAGGTAGGCCCACATGATGCACGGTCTATATTGAAAGTTGAGCCCTACATAATGAATTGTACACGTCAAGGTAGACCCAGATAATGCATGGTTCATGTCAAAGACTAGTTCCACATGATGGATGACCCACATCAAAATATGCCCCATGTGATAGACTATCCATATTTAGTGGGCCCACATGATGGACGGTCCACAACAAAAGTAGGGCCCACATTATAGATAGTGAACATCAAAGGTGGGCCCATAAGATGAATGACCCGTATTAAAGTTGGAGCTCCACATGATGAAAGGTCCACATCAAAGCACGCCCACATAATACATAGTTCACATAAAAAATAGGCCCACATGATGAATGGCCGACATCAAAACTGACTTAGTTCACTGTTAAAAGTGGGCCAAAACTGCACTAGAGTTAGTGCATGTCATAACCTCTCACACACATGTGATAGATAGATGCTGCTCCTGTATTGATACTACTTTTCTTAAAACTGACCTCATCACTAAGTGAGCCAAAAGTGGTAGTAAGCCAATAACGGTTTTGTTTTGTTTTAATCAATTAACTTTATTTTAACCATTTTTGGTTAAGAAATGAAAAATAAAGAAATATTTTTCCTGTTAATGTTTTAACAAAAATAAAAATAAAAACTTAAATAAAAGGTTATTTTTTAATCTCTCAATGATGCGCTTTCTTCTTGACCACTTTCACATCTTTGGCAATGGATCAGGTTTGGCTTAGCAAAGCGATCCCAAGGCCAGGCTAGCTCAGCTTGAAAATTAATAAAAATCCCTATTTACCATTGATATGTTTTTAATCCATCCACTTTCTTATGTGTGCTACATACCAAAAAATAAAAGAAGAAGACACTAAAAAAATCATTGTATTCTTGATTAAAAACCAACCCTTCGGTTTTGGCTTCTTTTTGGATGAAGGCATCATCTACATGATGGTTGATGGTTTTTATCTGAAGATATGCATGGCCTGATGTGTACCAAAACTAATATCGCTGTCTGATAAAAGAGAAGACACTCTACGGAGTGAACAACCGTCATTCTTAGTCTATATTCTTCATTCAATAGTTTTGGGATGGCCAAGGCAACTATACTACTATTTTCATTCCTAAGAATCTGAATGTTTATAAAATTAAATTTACCTTTCAATCCAAGCAACAACTAAAATAGATATTGCCTTTCCATACATGTAGTTCATGCACTGTTTTTGTTGTCCACGGACACAGACAGGTACATTGAAAAGATGGGGAGTAATGAGTTAATATTTCTTCTCATATAAAATGCAACTTACGGTAGTACTTGATAAGTGAGAAATTTCATTTTTGTGGATTTCTAATATCTGATTCCAAGTGGATATTTTGTATGCATTCTCTCTTGATTGTAGCTTTGTTAGGTGATCCCATATTTTCTTGCCACTGTATCCAAATACAAGTTTGTGAGCAATCTGTGGTTAGGTTGAATTGAGAATCCACTGTAAACTTGCGATCACCATGAGTTGGAGAAAGTGTTGTTGACATATATAGTTGGAAAGCTGCTTGTCACCTAATTAGTACAGTTCAACAACATAGGATTGTAGAAAATAAAAATTTTCCTCTCACTTCTGTGAAACCATCACATACTGGAGATTGTTCGTTTGATTAAAAATAGTTGGATGGAAAAGAAAAAGCAACACCAATGACGATTGTTTGAAAAGAAACATCTCCTCCTATAATGAGCCATTATTAGATAATGTAATAGCTGAATAAATTAGGACAATAGGTCATAAGGAAAAAAAAAATAAACAAAAAAAAAGCAAGACAAGTAGGAAATGAGGGTGGTTTGGCAGTGGATTCCCAAGTGTGGGGCCCACTGATATATGTGCCTTACATCCACACTGTCCATCCATTTTGATGGCTCATTTTATGGCATGATACCAAAAATAAAGTATATCCAAAATCTTAGGTGGACCATACTACAAGAAACATTCGTGATTGAATCTCCACCATTAAAAACTTCAAAGGAGCCAACGCAATGTTTATATGTGATCTAACCTACTGATAAGGTCACAAAAACCTGGATGAAGAGACCAAACAAGTATATATCAGCGTGGTCCAAAACTTTTGTGGCCCACGAGAAGTTTTTAATGGTCAATTACCATGGTTTCCTATATTATGGTCCACTTGGAATTTGGAACGGCTTCATTTTCAGGATCATTTCTTGAAATGAGTTTTTAAAATAGATAAATAGAGTGAATATAAAGAGCATACATCACAATGGGCCCTACGGTCAGGGATCTCACCCACCCGAATCCATTGAAGCTACCCACAACTAAGTTGAAACAGGCATTAAAACTGTGAAGGTTGTCTGCAGGGTTGCAAGTCTGGACAAGTATACAAATATATGCAGAGTAGCTAGCATGGTTGAGTAAAGGCACCATGATTGATATCAAAGGTAGCGGTTTCTGCTATTATGGTCTACTCGGTGCCCAGGATACGCTTCAATTTTGAGTTCATACTCTTAAAATGGTTATACACTTTTGAGGGTGGTGGCATATATGGTAATGTTTCTTGAATGGTGATTGCGTGTTGCGGAAAAGATCTTCTTTGAGAAAGGGCCGAAGTTGATATCTCAAACCGAAGTGATTTTTTGGCCCTAAAGCAATCATAGTCTTCAAGCTTATACATCTCTTCAGTTCATTTTTAACTATAACATTGTGTCCATCCATTTTTTCAGCTCATTTTAGTCGGTGCTTTTAAAAATTAATATATTCAAAATCTCATGTGAACAACATCACAAGAAATAGTAATGAATGAACACTCACCATTACAAACTTTTCAGTACCTATCATAAGCATATCTATAATGTTTTATTCCATCTAACCGTTGATACGGTGTACCGTAACCGAATGAAGGTAAAATACAAACATCAACTTGAACCAAAACTTTTGTTACCCATCCAAACATCAACTTGGACCAAAACTTTTGTTACCCACGGGAAACTTTTAAAGACCATTTATTACTTCGTTTTCCAGTGGTATGATCTACCGATATTTGGACGCGGATTAGATACCGACCTTTCACTACTGAAGTGACCTCACCAAGCTCTGTGGACCCACCATGATGCATGTGTTGTATTCTCCAACCATTTGTAGAGATTTTTCTATGGCATGAGAAAAAGAATGATATAGATCTAAAGTTCAAGTAGACCCAACACAGAATACCGTGGGATCAATCACACCCACCGTTGAAACATTTATAAGGCCTACCATGATGTATTTTTTGGATCCAAGCTATTCATAAGTTAACATAAAGATATATGAAGTGAAAACAAAAATATAAGCTTGATCGGAAACTTCCGCGGCCCCTAAGAAGTTTTGAACGGTGGATGTCACTGTCTCCACTGTTTTCTATGGTGGGGTTTACTTGAAATTTAGATCTATCTCATTCTTTTTCTCATGCCATAAAACGATCTCTCCAAGTGGATGGACGGTATAGATACAACACACGCATCATGGTGGGGTCCACGGAGTTTGGTGACGGCACTTCAGTAGCAATTTGGTTGTCAGTATCTAATCCGCGCCCCCGGTTATTTATATATGCTTAATTTTTTGTATAGCATCGTAAGATAATGATTCGAGAAAACGGATGGACCGCATGATTATACAACACATTCATCAAAGTAGGCCCCGGATTCCGAAGTCGGTTCAAAAGGTCTACGCGTTTTGGACCACACAACGCGTTTTGGCAACGACCGAGGGAAAGGTTGAAAAGTCAGTCGTTAGGTCTTTTTCTTCTCTCTTTATTATTTTATTTTATTTTATTTTTCGAAATGTTGCGCAAGCACCCAATGTAGGTACTAATGAATAAGATCTTTGAGCCTCACCATAGTGTATCGTTTCTATCCACTCCGTCCATCCATTTTTCAGAATCATTTTACAAAGTGAAACAAAAAATGAGGCAGATCCACATCTTATTTGGACCACATAATAAAAACTCAGTGGTGATGATTGTAAACAATTAAAAACTCATTGGAACTCCAAGAGTTTTGAATCAAACAGATATACATGGTTTCCTTTTATCCAAATCCGTTTGACTTAATCAAAAGGTTGGATGGAAAATAAAGATTCCAGTGTGTCATAGTAAGTTTTTAATGGTGGTTGTCTTGAGTTTCCATATACGATTTTGCCATAAAATGAATTGAAAAAACTATGCACGACGTGAATATACATGCATCACGGTGGGCCCCTAGGCAGGAAAACATCCCCTGACGCCTGTTACCCGAGAAAACACGGCTGGTTTGGCCAACTGCGTTAATTAAGGTAGATGGAATGGCCAACTGCATTAGGTGTGGGATTAATTAAGGTGGATGGAATTGTCGAAGTTACAATAAATGCATGCCTATCCAATGTTTTCTAATACATGGAGAGAGCTTCCTCTCCATTCTCTCCCCCCACAAATGCAAGGCTGGGCTTACCAAACACAGCAGAAGATCTAGTTAAATCAAAGGAAAAGAACCAGCTTCACAACCAAAAACCTCAGCTAACTGGATAACCACCTCCTGAGGGATATTAATTTCTGGAAGCTCACTTTTAGCAAGGTTAATATTAAGGTCGAAAACCACCTTGAACCATCTAATGGCTATTTGGAACCAAGTCACACCCACAATCGATTTGATATCTCATGGAGTTGCTGAATTTTAGAGCCAGGACATGCACACTTTCTTCTCTATTACTCTGGCGTTACATAAGATGTTTCAAACGGTGGACCTTCCATCTCACTCTTTATTGTTATATAGCCACTGGATCTTGATTTTGTTTTTTGGTTCATGTTATAAATTGATCTGGAAAAAATAGATGGACGATTAGATTTGTAAAAAGTATCACGTGGCTCCATGAATGTTTCAAGGGTGAGCATTTAATTTCCACTTTTTCATGTTGGTTTGGCCCACTTGAGAATTAGATCAGATGAATTTTTGGGCCCAAGCCATAAAATGAGGTGGTAAAATAGATAGATGGAGTGAATTTTTGACAAACATCATGGTGGGCTCCACCTAAGTTAAGCAACGGTTACACTCCAAACTTAAGTGTCCACCAAGCCTGTGAGTCTCACATTGATCGACGTTGATTGCAGTGCCAACCCAACTCCAACTGTGCGTGGGCCACAATTGATGGTTTTTTGGAAATCCACCTGGGTCATCTGTTTTTCCAGCTCATTTTAGTGTATGAACCCAAAAATGAGAAAGATCAGAGGCTGAAAATGAGCCTCACAAGGGCCCCAAGATATCTCAACAACAATCATTCAATGTCACTTTGTTTTTTTAATCGTGTGGGTTACTTGAGATTCGTCTGCCTCATCTATGGGTAGGTGCTCTAAAATGAGCTGCAAAAACAAAGGGACGGAGTGGATTTGTAATAAACTTACGGTGGCCTATATAAGGAAGCGGATGGGCTGGTGTACGGTGCACCACACACCAGTAACCTAGCTGCCACAGGGAAGTGTCGTGCGACGTGAGCGTTGAGTTATACGAACGGTTCAAAGGAGTGTTGGGGATTTGTGCTGCGGAATCACACAGATCTAGATCTAGGATAGCAATTCAATAGTAACAAGTAATCACAGAAGAACACAAAGTTTTTACGTGGAAAACCCTTACGGGAAAAAAACCACGGCACAAAGCGACAGAAATCCACTATGAAAAGAAATTACAAGAGAGAGGACTTACCCGATTCGAACAACCTCGAATCTCACCCTTGCTACACCCTTTGATAACCCTAGAATTCCTTTAGAAAGCTTTAGAATTATTTTTCATATCTTAGAAAGGCCCTAGGGACACCTATTTATAGTTTAGGCAACTTCCCTTTCGAAAGGCAACTCGAAAATCCGCAGTCTGCAACAAATTCGAAAATGAATTTGCGTAACCTACGACTGGTTGAGCCAAGGCTACGACTGGTCATGGGACCCCCTCGAACAGTCGAGTCATCCCCACGACCGGTGGAGGGCCCAGACACCAAAAGGTGAGCTCGCTGGACTTTGAGTCGAGCGAGCCACGACCGGTCGTGTGGACCCCTATGACTGGTCGAGCAATCCCTAAGACCGGTCGAAGGCGGTGAAGAATTTTCTGACAACAATCTTCACCAAGTCTTCAACCTTCAACCGTGTAGCGCCTTGATCTCTTCTCTTATCTCTTCATCGCATCATAACTTCAATCAACGATTCTCGTGCATACTCCGTCTTTCTTTTACGCCATTGCCAAGCCCAAAGAAGTTGTACAGAACTTAAACTTCTCTGTAGGAACGACCTTGGTGAGCATGTCTGCTGGATTCACGCTGGTGTGAATCTTTTCCAGTGTGACGCCTCCTTCCTCAAGCACCTGTCGGATAAAGTGGTGACGAACATCAATGTGTTTAGTACGTGAGTGATAAACAGAATTTTTAGCCAAATTGATAGCGCTCTTGCTATCACAGTTAAACAGCACGGCCTCCTGTTGAAGTTCCAACTAATTTATCATCCCCCTGAGCCAAACACCTTCTTTAAATGCTTCCGTCACTGCCATATATTTTACTTCGGTCATGGAAAGAGCCACTACTGACTGAAGCTTCGACATCTAACTAATTGCTCCACCCACTAATACAAATGAGTATCTTGAAGTAGACTTCCTGGAATCTATACTGCCTGCGTAATCAAAATCCACATACCCTACCAACTTTATCCCTATTTTCTCAAAAGTTAAGACGTAGTCTTTTGTACCTCGAATGTATCGAAGTAACCATTTCACCGCTTCTCAATGTTGCTTACCGAGGTTTGACATGTATCTGCTCACAACACCGACTGCCTGTGAAATATCTGGTCTTGTACAGACCATGACATACATTAAACTGCCAACCGCATTTGAATAAGGCACATGAGACATAACCTGCTTTTCCTCATTGGAATTAGGACATTGTTCTGAGGAAAGCTTGAAGTGAGCCGTGTGGGGAACGCTCACTGGCTTTGCCTGATCTATCCCATACTTGATCAATACATTTTCAAGGTATTCTTCCTGTGATAACCAAAGCCTGCTCCTTTTCCTGTCTCTATGAATATCTATGCCGAGAACCTTCTTTGCAGCCCCCAAATCTTTCATCTCGAATGTTCTTAATAACTGAGTCTTCAGTATATTGATTTCAGATATATCATGATAGGCGATCAACATATCATCAACATACAGTACTATGATGATGAATTTTCCATCACTCGGTGTCTTGTAATAGATACAGTGATCGTATTCACTCTGAGTAAATTTTTAACTCACCATGAAAGAATCAAATTTTTTATACCACTGCCTAGGCGACTATTTCAGTCAGTACAATAACCTCATTAACCTACAAACCTTTTTCTCTGCCCCTTTAACTTCGTAGCCCTCTGGTTGCTTCATATAGATCTGCTCTTCCAATTCCCCATGCAGGAATGCAGTCTTCACATCCATCTGTTCCAACTCGAGATCGTATTGGGGAACCAGCGCCAACATGAATCTAATAGATACCTGATTTACCACTGGCGCAAATATCTTTGTGAAGTCGATCCCTTCTCTCTGAGCATACTCTTCGCTACCAACCTTGCTTTGTATCTATCTTGTTTCCTTTTGAATAACCACTTGCATCTGATCGCTTTTCGACCCACGGAAAGCTCCACCAGCTCCCATGTGTGATTTTTGTGCAACAAGTCCATCTCATCGTCCATAGCCGCCTTCCACTTTTCTGCATCAGGCTCATCAAGAGCCTCCTGAATAATAGACGGATCCCCCTCAGCTGTAATGAAGGCATATACAATATTAAAGTCGTCTCTGTATCTCGCTGGTAACCTATGATCACGCGGTGGGTTCCTTCTCACAGGTGGCTGCCCCACCTGATCTTGTATCTCTGTCTTCGCATCTATCTCTGCCTGAGTATCATCTGTGTCAATCTGGACGTCTATGATCACCCTTTCTGGTTCCTCTTGCTCCTTTTGATCATTCTTGCGAAATAGGGAGCTTTCATCGAATCTGACGTCAAGGCTAGTGATGGCCTTGCGTGTGATTTTGTTGAATAACCTGTAACCTTTTACACCAATGTCATAGCCAACAAAGATATATTTTTTAGCTCTATGGTTTAGTTTATCTCTCTCAACTGATGGTACATGAGAGTACGCCTCACAACCAAATATGCGTAGACCTGAGTAGTCAATTTTCTGACCACTCCATACTTCCTCTGGGATTTTACATTCAATTACCGTTGAAGTAGACTGGTTCACCAAATAACAAGCCGTGTTAACGGCCTCAGTCCATAGGTCCTTGCCCAACGCAGCATTACTTAACATGCATCTGGCCCTTTCCAGGAGAGTCCGATTCATTCGCTCAGCCACATCATTTTGCTCAGGCGTGTGGCGCACTGTGTTGTGCCTGATGATCCCTTCATCCATGCAATAATCATTAAACTCAGTGGAAGTAAATTCTCTACCATTGTCAGTCATTAAAACCTTTATTTTCAGCCCTAACTGTTTTTCCACCATTGTCTTCCATTGTTTGAATATGTGAAAACTTCGGATTTACGTTTCATGAAGTAAACCCAAACTTTCCTAGAGTAGTCGTCAATGAATGAAACAAACCATGACGACCCCCCAATGGAAACTTCTGACGATGGCCCCCATACGTTAGAGTGCACATAATCAAGTACTCCATTACAAACATGTTTTCCAGATTTAAAAGATAGTCTAGATTATTTACCATATATACAATGTTCGCATATATCTAAATCAGAACTTTTAAAAACTGAAATCAAACATCGATTAAAAAATACCTTCATGCCTCGCTTGTTCATGTGGCTCAGACGAGCATGCCACATACATAGAGACGTGGAGTCTGCAATAGTTGCTGCCACTCCACCTGCCGAAGTGCTCCCAATCAACCTATAAAAGTTTCCATGCCTCTGTGCTCTCAAAACCACGAGCGCCCCTTTTAAAACTTTAAGGACACCATCAATACCGGTGAACTTGCACCCTATAGTCTCGAGTGCACCGAGAGAAATCAGACTTTTCTTCATATCAGGAACGTGCCTAACGTCAGTCAAGGTATGCTCCATCTCATCAAACATCTTGATTCTAACCCTACTAATAGCCGCAACATTACAGGCACTGTCATTGCCCATAAAAACCTGTCCACCATGCATTCCTTATAACTGGTAAACTAACTCCGATGAGGAGTATGTAATAAGATGCTCCTGTGTCAAGTATCCATTCGTCTTTATGATTGTCGTGCAAGTGACCAATCATGGAAACAGACAGAACATCACTACCACTTGATTCTTCATCAGATGTGACTACATTGGCCTCATTGGAAGAAGCCGCTGAATTTTCTTTCTTCATTTTAGGATTTCTACAATCCATCTTCATGTGTTCAGACAACCCACAATTCCAACACTTTAATTTTCCTTTGCCCTTGCCCTTCGATTTGGATCTAGGTCTTGAGGATCTTGTACCTCGCTCAGAATCTCTACCCCTCGTAATCAGTGCATCAAAAGATACCCCCATGTCACCGTTTAACTTTCTTATAGCCTTCCCTTGAAAGGCTGAGATAACGGTGTCAACACTTAGGGTTTTATTTGTGGTGCACATCGTGTCCCTGAAAGACTCATATGATGCAGGAAGAGAATTCAACAATACACATGCCTGTTCCTCATCTTTGACCACTTCCTCCATATCCAGCAATTTGCACATCAATTTATTAAAGTTGCTAATATGGGCTTCTAGATCTCTACCCTCTGTCATCTTGAAGGTATAACACTGTAGCTTCAAGTGTAGGTGATTTTCAGAGGACTTCTTTGCATAGATGTTCTCTAACTTCGCCCACAAACTAGTCGCAATTTTCTCCCTCAAAACATTATAGAGAACCTCATCCGTGAGACATAAACGAATAGAGGCTAAAGCATTACTATCAAGGTTTTCCCATTCATCATCTTTCATAGTAGATTTCCGCTCCTCAAGAGCTTTAATCTCACCTTACTTAGTTAACAGACTAATCATCTTAATCTTCTATAACTCAAAATTATTTTTGCCTGAGTACTTCTCAATATCAAACTTTCCATTTCCCATTATTACTAATCCTTCAAATTCAGATCTGTGCCCCAATGATAGCTCTGATACCACTTGTTGGGGATTTGTGCTGCGGAATCACACAGATCTAGATCTAGGATAACAATTCAATAGTAACAAGCAATCATAGAAGAACACAAAGTTTTTACGTGAAAAACCCTTGTGGGAAAAAAACCACGGCACAAAGCGACAGAAATCCACTATGAAAAGAAATTACAAGAGAGAGGACTTACCCGATTCGAACAACCTCGAATCTCACCCTTGTTACACCCTTTGATAACCCTAGAATTCCTTTAGAAAGCTTTAGAATTATTTTCTATATCTTATAAAGGCCCTAGGGACACCTATTTATAGTTTAGGCAACTTCTCTTTCGCACCCTTGCGAAAGGCAACTCGAAAATCTGCAGTCCGCATCAAATTTAGAAATGAATCTACATAACCTACGACTGGTCGACCCAAGGCTACGACTGGTCGTGGGACCCCCTCGACCAGTCGAGTCATCCCCATGACCGGTCGAGCGGCCCGGACACCAAAAGGTGAGCTCGCTGGACTTTGAGTCGAGCAAGCCATGATCGGTCGTGTGGACCCCTACGACCGGTCGAGCAATCCCTACGACTAGTCGAAGGCGGTGAAGAATTTTCTGACAACAAGGAGATCCAAGTTACATGACCCCACAATGGTGTATTTATCATATCTAAACTGTTCATCCATACGATGAGATCATTTTAGCTATTGTTCTTAAAAATGAGTAATTTCCAAGGCTCAAGTGAACCACACCGCAAATAGTTGTGGGACAATGATCTTCATGTGTCCTCGTGCAATGACATTCATATAATTGCAGTTCTGTAATTTGAAAAAGTTAATTACTACAGTAAAGTAAACTATAGGTAAAACGGACTTTTGGGTAGTTAATATCTGTATCAAGTATCCGCTGTAGAGGCTGCATTATGTATATGAAATAGGGAGCCAGGTCGAGAAATAATTTAGATGCAGGCGGTTTATCATTGTTATCTTTGCAATAACTAATTAATAACCAAAGCAGTTATTGTTAATTATGTACCCTATTTCTGCCCATTTATGGGAAAGTCAATAAAAGGGTGACAAGTGATGTTACATGAGAAATAAGAGTTCTTCAATATACTTGTAGTGCTTTTTGTATAATCATAGCTAGCATAAATATAATTTTATTAGTCAATGGGTAGTCACATGATGTACTCCACTTTTTTTAAATCTAAATTTTTTTTAGAGTGGGTTAGGTAGTAGACAGGACCTTACTGTGGGGCTTATGTGTTGTATATATCATGCCTCATAAATCGGATACAGAGTGTGTACGCTCAGACCCGAGTTATGGTCCATTACTCATACACTAAGTGTACTTAAAGTAATGAGTCACTTCATCTGACTAGAGGCCAAAACAATTTATGTATTCTAGATTTTCATACCATGCGCATTATTCACATACATTAACCAATAAATAAGCATTTAGTTCATATGTTTGTAACATTTATAAAAATTAATTATTGTACTATAGCCCACCCATTTGGGGCTTTATTGAATTTCTAGTACTCAACTAATAAATACAAAACATATAAAAGTCTGAATCTTCCAACTAAAATATATTCCAAAACATAAACAAGTGATTATAATATCGGCTCCATTCCAACAAACTAATGATTTAATGTATCCAGTTCATCTTCATCAAGATAAGGCCACTGCCCTTATGGATCATCTACTGGTTTATCTTCCTGCCTTAAAACTTGAGCAGCTGTTATACCGTCTACTAAATTTGTACAATTTTTCCATCAATATAACGTACGTCAGCTGGCTAAGCCCAGTGAGTGAACCCATAATAGTTCATGCACGTCATAATTAAAATAAGAATGGATGAATGCCATGAGATACATGGATGAGTGGATGCGTGAATGCATTAAGTGGGTTGATCAGTTCACTTGCTTAAATTGGATCCCTTCAACCTGCATTTTTCTCATTTTGGGTAGGCTTTCACCATCTTGATAGGCTTTCACCATCTTAGTAGGCTTCCATATATTGTGGGCATCCAAGGATGATTCTCTAGGTCACCCGATACTGTAAGTACCTACAGGTCATCCAGGGTATGCCTCCAGGTATTTAATACAATTATGTGATGCATGACATGGATGCATGAGAATGATTTATGCATCATGTTAATAATTGTTACATATATAGCACTATATGTCATTTTAATTTTAAACAAACAAACATTCAATACAATGAATCACAATCAACAAAAGCAATCAGATGACTAATTTAATAACAATGGATATGAAACATGTTGGGATCACTAACTAATATTTTGGTATTGTAGATTCCAAAACGTTACCCTAAAATCAATTATGTGACTGTCACCTAAATAGATAATACAATCAAATATATTTATGTTTTTAGGGCCCTACCCCTAAAATGACATGGCATAAAGCTCACAATGGGGTGATCCGTTCCGTCCACCTTATTGGCTTGCTCACAATGGGCCCAAAAAGTCCTGACTTGGACAGTATCTACTTTTAATAAGCATCATAGTGAGCCTGAAAAGTTTCAACATTGGGTTCCATTGTCACCATTAGCTAAGGTTGTGACACAACAAAAGGATGAGTAGCATGGATTATACACAAACATCAATGTGGGCCCTACGCGAAAAAAAGGTTTCATACACATCACTTTCTTGGCATTAAATACGACGTAACTTCTTATTCCCTAAAACCGTACAACTACTGGAACAAGGACAATGACATTTTGGTCCAAGTAATTTAATGAAGCTTGTTCGAAGGTCACTCTTGGGATATTTGAAATATTGAATCTCATTAGGTAATTTGACCAAACTTCGAGGTCAGTACAGTCAAATTCCCAAATAAAAACTATAAAGTCCGCATCCAATGAATGTTTTTTATTTTTTTACATCCAATGGATGGTTGAATTCGTGTCACAGGGTATTAGAGTCATCCGTTCATCTGACCCATCTTTCTTGGCTATCCGACCATTTGATCAATGGTTGCATTCATATGGCTTGGATGGTTTGTTAGGTGGGATCTTCCACTACCCCATCAATGGATGGGACCCATTAGATGGACGGTTTGGATCCACCACTATTCGTACTACGTGTCACGCATGGATCGAGGAATGCTTTGCGATGATAGCCTATGGCAAATTACTAGCAACCCCACGTCTGGGGAATCCAGTCGTTGGATGCTTTTACTTTAGTCTTGAGTAATTTACTTCCGGGAATTTTCCGTCCGTAATTTTCCACTATTACTGATGGGGAAAAGATTTTGTTCGCTATGCATGCACGTATGGAATTTTGGATTATAAAATGGTTGGTTGGAGATGCCAGAGCACCAGTTTCTTCATATTCAGTTTTGGATGTCCACAAATGAATAGTTTAGATATAACACATGCATGTTATTCTCAATAATTTCCAATGATGGTGAGCATATTCATTTAATATACCACTATATTACCAACAAAGCAGGGCATTAATTTTATCCCATGGTATTAGGGGACAACCCCTGCAATGAGCAATAATTATGTTTTTTTGAATCCTATCCCACCTAATCCCTTCTAATTCCACCGCCCAAACTGACCCTGAGAGTTTAATTCCCATTGTATAGTCCACATTTGCCTGGGATCTGCCTTAATTTTAGGCTTTTATCCTGAAATTATAGAAAAATGGGCTTATATAGTAAAATGATAGAAAAAAAATAAGATAAAATGGATGGACAGTGTGGATAAGACCCATACATCACGGTAGGCACTCAAAGCTCCTGCCCGCTCACAGCCGGAGACTGGCGAGGGCAGGCGCAGTCCGCGTCCGTCATCTAGATGCCGATTTCCTGCCACAGGCTTTCCCATGAAGTTCCTACCTTACATAGGATGTTAGTGGAGGCCATGGTGATGTTTGCGAGAAATTCACCTGTCCATCATTTTTCAAGATCATTTTACCACATACAACCAAAAATAAAATGGACCTAAAACTCAATTGAGCCACAAAATAGGAAATCAGTGGGGATTAAGTAACAACCCTTGAAACATTTTCTTAACCACAAGAGTTATGTATCAAGATAAAATTTTTGTGTTTTCACTTCATAAAAAACTCTTAGGGCCAAATGTTTGTTGATCATCTGACATGTTGATAAGGTCAAACAGACATGAATGAAAGGAAAAATAAATAAATATCATCTTGATCCATAACTTTTGTGGCCCTCAAAATATTTTTAATGATCAATAACTACTGTTTCCTGTGGTGTGGTCCACCTGAAACTTGGTCTGCTATATTATTTGAATCATGCTCTACAATGAGCTGAAAAACGGATGGGCGGCGTGGATATACAATACATACATCAAGGTGGGCCCAGGCCAGGCCTACACCCACATCGCTGGTTCCGGGTTCTCAGCAAGTTGCATTCCGTTGACGATGGTAGAGAACAAATGATCCAGTACTCCCACGGGCATTATAAGTTTACGGTGCTCTCCTTCTTTCCCTCCAACGTGTCATATCCGTGGGACATCCGAGCTGCTAATTAATTTTATCAGTTATGGATATTTTATGAATGGAAAATAGGATAGATCCACAAATCAGGTTTGTCAAACTGTAGGATGAATCAAAATCAACGGATGTCCATTGATTTCTATGGTCTTGCTCAATTAACTTTTGGAACAGCTTGAATTTCATGCTAGACGACCTTTTCCAAGGATTGGACTTCCGAAAATGTGACACGTTGGCATATATTGTCTTAAATGTTTGATGTGATTGACCAAATTCAATAATCAACTGCCTACCCTACCGGAGGGATGTGCAGATTGCCTGATTCATATAGTCTTGTTGCTGTAACCCATCTAAAGTGAGCCCGCGAGATTGGACAGTTTGGATTATGTGCATCTAATTGCACATGTATAAGGAGTGGTGCATCCGCAAGGATACTCTCCCAAAATATTAAAGTTTTTTTTTTTTTCAATACCACAGTTTGCAACGAAGTCTTTAGGCGGAGAGGTGCGAAGTGCACGCTTCCAGTGTATCATAGGAAGTTTTTAATAGTGGTTGTTCAGTTACCATTGTTTCCTATGGTATAGTCTTGAGTTTCGATATGTATTTTGCCATAAAATGAGTTAAAAAAACTAATGCACGGAATGTATATACATATATGCATCAAGGCGGAACCATCGTCAGGGAAACATCTCCTAAATACGCCAAGGGGTGATGCATCTTCCACTGTCATTGGTTTTTTCTTTTTCTTTTTTCTTGTCCATTTTTCTATCACGTGTCTTCCATCTTCCGTCTTCCAGTGGTGTTATGCGCCATATGAAAACGACCTTCAAACCCCCTCAAATTCATGGTGCCAAATGACTTGTTATTTTTGGTATCAAAGCAAGCTACATTGATATGGTGCAACATGTCTGTCTTCGTTAATTTAGACTGTACAAATGGTAGAGACTATCATGGATAATGAATTAAAATTCAGCAAAAAAATAAGGTACCTAGACAATTGATTGTTATCTACGTAATCGTTGATGTTGTGATCTGGTAGTCATGTTGCACCATCATATACTTGCAAAACCAAATGACGATGGGACCTATTTAGGGACCCTCCTATGCTTAACTTAGAATAAGCACACTATAGGTTTAGTAGAATTATGATAATAATGCATACCTTCTATCATAGGTAAGGTTCTTATTTATAGTCTTTTAAAACTTCTTCCGTATATGGTAATGAGTCTGCCATGTAAATACGTATTACATAAGGAATCTTTTCTTGGGTGTATGACACTTATCTCGGCGTGATTCTCAATGAAGATCTTGTAGAGATAATCCTTTCTGTATACGAAGGAGACAATATCTCCCGATGGTCGGCATCCACAGAGGTCGTGGTTAACAGCCGACGCCGACCTTTGAAGTCCTGCAGACCGAGCTTAATTGTCAATTGTGGTCGGGGTCGAGCTTCGAGGTTAGTGCCTTTAATCAGGGTTAGGTCGTTACTTACAGTCGTTCTTTGGTTGCGACAACAAAATATTAGCTAAGCGACTGAGACCATTGCTTATGGTTGGTGCTCGGATTGGTTGCGGAGGTCGTGTTCGGTAGTCAATGCCGAGCTCTTATCTGATCTCTCATCTAAGTTGTTTGTCTTGTTGTTCTCATCGGATTCTTGCTATTTGATGGTCAATAAACATTATGCTGCACGCTAGAAAGTTTTTAACGGTGAGTGTTCAATGACCACTGTCTCGTGTGGCTAGTTCACTTGAAATTAACATCTACATCATTTTAAAGTCGTGTCCTAAATAATATGAAAAAAATATAATCGGCATAGATATTCAATTCATACATTGGCGTCAACGCTACTGTCAAAGCCAAGTCACGGTCGGATCTCACGCACTCAATAATGCACCGTGGTGGACCCATATCATTCTTTTGCTTGGAATCCATATCCTTTAATAATGCACTACGGTGGATCCCATGTCTTTCAATAATTGCACTATTGCCTTAAATGTTTGAGGTGATTGACCAAATTCAATAATCAACTGTCTACCGGAGGGATGTGCAGGTTGCCTGATTCATATAGTCTTGTTGCTGTAACCCATCTAAAGTGGATCCTTACTCTCAGGAGTTTCAACACCGGTGAAGGGTTCGAGTATCCACAGGTGGTGAAATTCCACTAGCATGATTGTGTGGAGGTCTGCATGTGTAAAAAAAAAAAAAAAAAAAAAGTGAGCCTGTGAGATTGGACGGTTTGGATTATGTGCATCTAAATGCACATGTATAAGGAGTGGTGCATCCGCATGGATGGTCATACTCTTCCAAAATATTAAAGTTTTTTTTTTTTTTTTGGTCAAAACCACAGTTTGCAGAAAAGTCTATAGGCACAGAGGTGCGAAGTGCACGCTTGCCCACGTGGAACTCCGAAACCGCTATAATCTTGTTTATTTTTGCACAAGTTTATTCTTAAAATTTTGAGATAATTTCTATTTTAT
Organism: Magnolia changhungtana; assembly: GCA_030180095.1. NCBI lineage: Eukaryota > Viridiplantae > Streptophyta > Magnoliopsida > Magnoliales > Magnoliaceae > Magnolia > Magnolia changhungtana. The sequence continues at coordinate 84,610 of JASAUF010000499.1, forward strand.
CTTTTATCTTTTATCTTTTTTAAGGGGGCCCACGTGATCAACAACTTATATTGAAGGTCAGTGCCACAGGATCATTAAGACAAGCACACAAATGTACTATCATATAGAGGTGTGTCCCATATGATGGATGGCCCACACTAAAGCATGGCTCTACATAATAATCAGTCCACATTAAGCAGGCCCATATGATGGACAGTCTACATCAAGTCTACATCAGAGAGGAGAGACCCACACGATGGATGCTGGACATTAAAGGCGAGACTACATGACAAAAGGTTGCCATGAAAGATTGGCCCACATGATGCACGGTCTTTATTGTCTGTTTTTATACTACGCGTATGTCTTCTACCTTTTGTCTTCCAGTAGTGTTATGCTTCGTATAAAAACAACCTTCAAACCCCCTCAAAATCATGGTGCCAAATGACAGCTTCTTTTTGGTATCAAAGCAAGCTACATAATCAACCGTGTAACATATGTCTGTCTTGGTTAATATGAAAAAACAGATGGACGGCATGGATATTCAATTGATACATTGGTGTGAGCCCTACTGTCGGAGCCAAGTCACGGTCGGACACCCTCAATAATGCACCATGGTGGACCCATATCGTTCTTTTTCCTGGAATTCATATCCTTTAGTAATGTGCTATGGTGGATCCATGTCTTTCAATAATTGCACTATAGTGTGCTGCACGATGTTGACTGACCTAGTGCTATATATGGAGGCGGATTGGCAGTTGTAACACACACCAGCTATATAGCTTGTGTAGACACGTGTTGTGCGAAGACCGATAGCGGATTTGGCTGATGTAAGTGTGGTGCGAAGACAAGCGCAGACACTCCTTGATATAGAGTTGTACCGATGGTTCAAATGAGATCAAAATTACATGAGCCCCACGGTAATGTATTTATTATATACACACTGTTCATCAATTTTTCCAACATTAGAAAATAAAATGAATTATATCCAAAGTTCAAATTGTCCACACCAAAAATGGCAACAGGAATAATGATTTTTCACCATTAAAAAATTCGTAGGGCCTACCGTAATGTTTATTTTCCATCCAATATGTTCATAAGGTTACAAATACCTATATGAATAGGAAAAATAAATTTCATGTTGATCCAAAACTTCTATGACCCTAAAAGGATATCAATGGTAGAAGTTCAATCTCCCGTTGCTTTTTTCAGTCTGGTCCACTTTATATTTAGATCTGCCTCAATTGTATAGTCCACATTTGTCTAGGATCTGCCTCAATTTTAGGCTTTTATCCTGAAATTATAGAAAAATGGGCTTATATAGTAAAATGATAGAAAAAAAATAAAATAAAATGGATGGACAGTGTGGATAAGACCCATACATCACGGTAGGCACTCAAAGCTCCTGCTCGTTCACAGCCCGAGACTGGTGAGGGCAGGTGCAGTCCGCGTCCGTCATCTAGATGCCGATTTCCTGCCACAGGCTTTCCCATGAAGTTCCTACCTTACATAGGATGTTAGTGGAGGCCATGGTGATGTTTGTGAGAAATTCACCTGTCCATCATTTTTCAAGATCATTTTACCACATACAACCAAAAATAAAATGGACCTAAAACTCAATTGAGCCACAAAATAGGAAATCAGTGGGGATTAAGTAACAACCCTTGAAACATTTTTTTAACCACAAGAGTTATGTATCAAGATAAAATTTTTGTGTTTTCACTTCATAAAAAACTCTTAGGGCCAAATGTTTGTTGATCATCTGACATGTTGATAAGGTCAAACAGACATGAATGAAAGGAAAAATAAATAAATATCATCTTGATCCATTACTTTTGTGGCCCTCAAAATATTTTTAATGATCAATAACTACTGTTTCCTGTGGTGGGGTCCACCTGAAACTTGGTCTGCTATATTATTTGAATCATGCTATACAATGAGCTGAAAAACGGATGGGCGGCGTGGATATACAATACATACATCGAGGTGGGCCCAGGCCAGGCCTACACCCACATCGCTGGTTCCGGGTTGGCAGCAAGTTGCATTCCGTTGATTATGGTAGGAGAACGAATGATCCAGTACTCCCACGGGCATTATAGGCTTACGGTACTCTCCTTCTTTACCTCCAACGTGTCATATCCGTGGGACATCCTAGCCGTTGATTACTTTTACCAGTTATGGATATTTTATGAATGGAAAATAGGATAGATCCACAAATCAGGTTTGTCAAACTGTAAGATGGATCGAAATCAAAGGATGTCCATTGATTTCGATGGTCTTGCTCAATTAACTTTTGGAACAGCTTGAATTTCATGCTAGATGACCTTTTCCAAGGATTGGACTTCCGAAAATGTGACACGTTGGCATATATTGTCTTAAATGTTTGATGTGATTGACCAAATTCAATAATCAACTGTCTACCGGAGGGATGTGCAGATTGCCTGATTCATATAGTCTCGTTGCTGTAACCCATCTAAAGTGAGCCTGCGAGATTGGACAGTTTGGATTATGTGCATCTAATTGCACATGTATAAGGAGGGGTGCATCCGCAAGGATACTCTCCCAAAATATTAAAGTTTTTTTTTTTTCAATACCACAGTTTGCAACGAAGTCTTTAGGCGGAGAGGTGCGAAGTGCACGCTTCCAGTGTATCATAGGAAGTTTTTAATAGTGGTTGTTCAGTTAACATTGTTTCCTATGGTATAGTCTTGAGTTTCGATATGCATTTTGCCATAAAACGAGTTAAAAAAACTAATACACGGAATGTATATACATATATGCATCAAGGCGGAACCATCGTCAGGGAAACATCTCCTAAATACGCCAAGGGGTGATGCATCTTCCACTGTCATTGGTTTTTTCTTTTTCTTTTTTCTTGTCCATTTTTCTATCACGTGTCTTCCATCTTTCGTCTTCCAATGGTGTTATGCGCAGTATGAAAACGACCTTCAAACCCCCTCAAATTCATGGTGCCAAATGACTTGTTATTTTTGGTATCAAAGCAAGCTACATTGATATGGTGCAACATGTCTGTCTTCGTTAATTTAGACTGTACAAATGGTAGAGACTATCATGGATAATGAATTAAAATTCAGCAAAAAAATAAGGTACCTAGACAATTGATTGTTATCTATGTAATCGTTGATGTTGTGATCTGGTAGTCATGTTGCACCATCATATACTTGCAAAACCAAATGACGATGGGACCTATTTAGGGACCCTCCTATGCTTAACTTAGAATAAGCACACTATAGGTTTAGTAGAATTATGATGATAATGCATACCTTCTATTATAGGTAAGGTTCTTATTTATAGTCTTTTAAAACTTCTTCCGTATATGGTAATGAGTCTGCGATGTAAATACGTATTACATAAGGAATCTTTTCTTGGGTGTATGACACTTATCTCAGCGTGATTCTCAATGAAGATCCTGTAGAGATAATCCTTTCTGTATATGAAGGAGACAATATCTCCCGATGGTCGGCATCCAAAGAGGTCGTGGTTAACAGCCGACGCCGACCTTTGAAGTCCTGCAGACCGAGCTTAATTGTCAATTGTGGTCGGGGTCGAGCTTCGAGGTTAGTGCCTTTAATCAGGGTTAGGTCGTTACTTACAGTCGTTCTTTGGTTGCGACAACAAAATATTAGCTAAGCGACTGAGACCATTGCTTATGGTTGGTGCTCGGATTGGTTGCGGAGGTCGTGTTCGGTAGTCAATGCCGAGCTCTTATCCGATCTCTCATCTAAGTTGTTTGTCTTGTTGTTCTCATCGGATTCTTGCTATTTGATGGTCAATAAACATTATGCTGCACGCTAGGAAGTTTTTAACGGTGAGTGTTCAATGACCACTGTCTCGTGTGGCCAGTTCACTTGAAATTAACATCTACATCATTTTAAAGTCGTGTCCTAAAATAATATGAAAAAAATATAATCGGCATAGATATTCAATTCATGCATTGGCATCAACACTACTGTCAAAGCCAAGTCACGGTCGGATCTCAGGCACTCAATAATGCACCGTGGTAGACCCATATCATTCTTTTTCTTGGAATCCATATCCTTTAATAATGCACTACGGTGGATCCCATGTCTTTCAATAATTGCACTATTGCCTTAAATGTTTGATGTGATTGACCAAATTCAATAATCAACTATCTACGGAGGGATGTGCAGGTTGCCTGATTCATATAGTCTTGTTGCTGTAACCCATCTAAAGTGGATCCTTACTCTCAGGAGTTTCAACACCGGTGAAGGGTTCGAGTATCCACAGGTGGTGAAATTCCACTAGCGTGATTGTGCGGGGGTGTGCGTGTGTAAAAAAAAAAAAAAAAAAAAAAAACAAAAAAACAAAAGTGAGCCTGCGAGATTGGACGGTTTGGATTATGTGCATCTAAATGCACATGTATAAGGAGTGGCGCATCCGCATGGATGGTCATACTCTCCCAAAATATTAAACTTTTTTTTTTTTTGTCAAAACCACAGTTTGCAGAAAAGTCTATAGGCACAGAGGTGCGAAGTGCACGCTTGCCCACGCGGAACTCCGAAACCGCTGTAATCTTGTTTATTTTTGCACAAGTTTATTCTTAAAATTTTGAGATAATTTCTATTTTATCTTTTATCTTTTATCTTTTTCAAGGGGGCCCACGTGATCAACAACTTATAGCCACAGGATCATTAAGACAAGCACACAAATGTACTGTCATATAGAGGTGTGTCCCATATGATGGATGGCCCACACTAAAGCGTGGCTCTACATAATAATCAGTCCACGTTAAGCAGGCCCATATGATGGACAGTCTACATCAGAGAGGAGAGACCCACATGATGGATGCTGGACATTAAAGGCGAGACTACATGACAAAAGGTTGCCATGAAAGATTGGCCCACATGATGCACGGTCTTTATTGTCTGTTTTTATACCACGTGTATGTCTTCTACCTTTTGTCTTCCAGTAGTGTTATGCTTCGTATAAAAACAACCTTCAAACCCCCTCAAAATCATGGTGCCAAATGACCGCTTATTTTTGGTATCAAAGCAAGCTACATAATCAACTGTGTAACATGTCTGTCTTGGTTAATATGAAAAAACAGACAGACGGCATTGATATTCAATTGATACATTGGTGTGAGCCCTGCTGTCGGAGCCAAGTCACGGTCGGACGCCCTCAATAATGCACCATGGTGGACCCATATCGTTCTTTTTCCTGGAATCCATATCCTTTAGCAATGTGCTATGGTGGATCCATGTCTTTCAATAATTGCACTATAGTGTGCTGCACGATGTTGACTGACCTAGTGCTATATATGGAGGCGGATTGGCAGCTGTAACACACACCAGCTATATAGCTTGTGTAGACACGTGTCGTGCGAAGACCGATAGCGGATTTGGCTGCTGTAAGTGTGGTGTGAAGACGAGCGCAGACACTCCTTGATATAGAGTTGTACCGATGGTTCAAATGAGATCAAAATTACATGAGCCCCACAGTAATGTATTTATTATATCCACACTGTTCATCAATTTTTCCAGCATTAGAAAATAAAATGAATTATATCCAAAGTTCAAATTGTCCACACCAAAAATGGCAACAGGAATAATGATTTTTCACCATTAAAAAATTCGTAGGGCCTACCATAATGTTTATTTTCCATCCAATATGTTCATAAGGTTACAAATACCTATATGAATAGGAAAAATAAATTTCATGTTGATCCAAAACTTCTATGACCCTAAAAGGGTATCAATGGTAGAAGTTCAATCTCCCGCTGCTTTTTTCAGTGTGATCCACTTTATATTTAAATCTGCCGCAATTGTATAGTCCACATTTGTCTGAGATCTGCCTCAATTTTAGGCTTTTATCCTGAAATTATAGAAAAATGGGCTTATATAGTAAAATGATAGAAAATAAAAAAAAATAAAATGGATGGACAGTGTGGATAAGACCCATACATCACGGTAGGCACTCAAAGCTCCTGCCCGTTCACAGCCGGAGACTGGCGAGGGCAGGCGCAGTCCGCGTCCGTCATCTAGATGCCGATTTCCTGCCACAGGCTTTCCCATGAAGTTCCTACCTTACGTAGGATGTTAGTGGAGGCCATGGTGATGTTTGTGAGAAATTCACCTGTCCATCATTTTTCAAGATCATTTTACCACATACAACCAAAAATAAATTGGACCTAAAACTCAATTGAGCCACAAAATAGGAAATCAGTGGGGATTAAGTAACAACCCTTGAAACATTTTTTAACCACAAGAGTTATGTATCAAGATAAAAATTTTGTGTTTTCACTTCATAAAAAACTCTTAGGGCCAAATGTTTGTTGATCATCTGACATGTTGATAAGGTCAAACAGACATGAATGAAAGGAAAAATAAATAAATATCATCTTGATCCATTACTTTTGTGGCCCTCAAAATATTTTTAATGATCAATAACTACTGTTTCCTGTGGTGGGGTCCACCTGAAACTTGGTCTGCTATATTATTTGAATCATGCTATACAATGAGCTGAAAAACGGATGGGCGGCGTGGATATACAATACATACATCGAGGTGGGCCCAGGCCAGGCATACACCCACATCGCTGGTTCCGGGTTGGCAGCAAGTTGCATTCCGTTGATTATGGTAGGAGAACGAATGATCCAGTACTCCCACGGGCATTATAGGCTTACGGTACTCTCCTTCTTTACCTCCAACGTGTCATATCCGTGGGACATCCGAGCCGTTGATTACTTTTACCAGTTATGGATATTTTATGAATGGAAAATAGGATAGATCCACAAATCAGGTTTGTCAAACTGTAAGATGGATCGAAATCAAAGGATGTCCATTGATTTCGATGGCCTTGCTCAATTAACTTGTGGAACAGCTTGAATTTCATGCTAGGACGACCTTTTCCAAGGATTGGACTTCCGAAAATGTGACACGTTGGCATATATATTGCCTTAAATTTTTGATGTGATTGACCAAATTCAATAATCAACTGTCTACCGGAGGGATGTGCAGATTGCCTGATTCATATAGTCTTGTTGCTGTAACCCATCTAAAGTGAGCTTGCGAGATTGGACGGTTTGGATTATGTGCATCTAAATGCACATGTATAAGGAGTGGTGCATCGCGTGGATTATGTGCATCTAAATGCCTGATCATACTCTCCCAAAATATTAAAGTTTTTTTTTTTTTTTTTTTTGCTTTCTTTCCAAAACCACAGTTTGCAGAAAAGTCTTTAGGCAGAGACCGGGCCCTGTAATCTTGTTTATTTTTGCACAAGTTTATTCTTAAAATTTTGAGATAGTTTCTATTTTGTCTTTTTTTCTTTTTTCTTTTTTAAGTGGGCCCACATGATCAACAACTTATACTGAAGGTCGGTGCCACAGGATGAAAGTACACGTTAAGACGAGCACTCAAGCACACAAATGTAATGTCATATAGAGGTGTGCCCCATATGATGGATGGCCCACACACCAAAGTGTGGCTCCACATAATAATCAGTCCGCATTAAGCGGGCCCCACATGATGGACAGTCTACATCAGAGGTGAGACCCACATGATGGATGGTGGACATTAAGGTGGGACTACATGATGAAAGGTTGCCATGAAAGGTAGGCCCACATGATGCAAGGTCTATATTGAAAGTTGAGCCCTACATGATGAATTGTACACGTCAAGGTAGACCCACATAATGCATGGTTCATATCAAAGATGAGTTCCACATGATGGATGACGCACATCAAAATATGGCCTCATGTGATAGACTATCCATATTTAGTGGGCCCACATGATGGACAGTCCATAACAAAAGTAGGACCCACATTATAGATAGTGAACATCAAAGGTAAGCCCATAAGATGAATGACCCATATTAAAGTTGGAGCTCCACATGACGAAAGGTCCACATCAAAGCACGCGCACATAATACATAGTTCACATCAAAGATGAGCCCAAGACATCAAAACTGCCTTAGTTCACTATTAAAAGTGGGCCAAAACTGCACTCGAGTTAGTGCATGTCATAACCTCTCACACACATGTGATACTACTTTTCTCAAAACTGATCTCATCATTAAGTGGGCCAAAAGTGGTAGTAAGCCAATAACGGTTTTGTTTTGTTTTAATCAATTAACTTTATTTTAACCATTTTTGGTTCACAAATGAACAATAAAGAAATATTTTTCCTGTTAATGTTTTAACAAAAATAAAAATAAAAACTTAAATAAAAGGTTATTTTTTAATCTCTCAATGATGCTCTTTCTTCTTGACCACTTTCACATCTTTGGCAATGGATCAGGTTTGGCTTAGCACAGCGATCCCAGGGCCAAGCTAGCTCAGCTTGAAAATTAATAAAAATCCCTATTTACCATTGAAATGTTTTTAATCCATCCACTTTCTTTTGTGTGCTACATACCAAAAAATAAAAGAAGAAGACACTAAAAAAATCATTGTATTCTTGATTAAAAACCAACCCTTCGGTTTTGGCTTCTTTTTGGATGAAGGCATCATCTATATGATGGTTGGTGGTTTTTATCTGATGATATGCATGGCCTGATGTGTACCAAAACTAATATCGCTGTCTGATAAAAGAGAAGACACTCTACGGAGTGAACAACCGTCATTCTTAGTCTATATTCTTCATTCAATAGTTTTGGGATGGCCAAGGCAACTATACTACTATTTTCATTCCTAAGAATCTGAATGTTTATAAAATTAAATTTACATTTCAATCCAAGCAACAACTTAAATAGATATTGCCTTTCCATACATGTAGTTCATGCACTGTTTTTGTTGTCCACGGACACAGACAGGTACATTGAAAAGATGGGGAGTAATGAGTTAATATTTCTTCTCATATAAAATGCAATTTACGGTAGTACTTGATAAGTGAGAAATTTCATTTATGTGGATTTCTAATATCTGATTCCAAGTGTATATTTCGTATGCATTCTCTCTTGATTGTGGCTTTGTTAGGTGATCCCATATTTTCTTGCCACTGTATCCAAAAACAAGTTTGTGAGCAATCTGTGGTTAGGTTGAATTGAGAATCCACTGTAAATTTGCGATCATCATGAGTTGGAGAAAGTGTTGTTGACATATATAGTTGGAAAGCTGCTTGTCACCTAAGAACAGTTCAACAACATAGGATTGTAGAAAATAAAAATTTTCCTCTCACTTCTGTGAAACCATCACATACTGGAGATTGTTCGTTTGATTAAAAATAGTTGGATGGAAAAGATAAAGCAACACCAATGACGATTGTTTGAAAAGAAACATCTCCTCCTATAATGAGCCATTATTAGACAATGTAATAGCTGAATAAATTACGACATTAGGTCATAAGGAAGAAAAAAACAAAAAAATGCAAGACAAGTAGGAAATGAGGGTGGTTTGGGCAGTGGATTCCCAAGTGTGGGGCCCACTGATATATGTGCCTTACATCCACACCGTCCATCCATTTTGATGGCTCATTTTATGGCATGATCCCAAAAATGAAGCAGATCCAAATCTTAGGTGGACCATACCACAAGAAACATTGGTGATTGAATCTCCACCATTAAAAACTTCAAAGGAGCCACGGTAATGTTTACCTGTGATCCAACCTGTTGATAAGGTCACAAAATCGCTGATGAAGAGACCAAACAGGTATATATCAGACTGGTCCAAAGCTTTTGTGGCCCACGAGAAGTTTTTAATGGTCAATTACCATGGTTTCCTATATAATTATGGTCCACTTGGAATTTGGATCTTCTTTATTATCAGGATCATTTCTTGAAATGAGTTTTTAAAATAGATAAATAGAGCGAATATAAAGAACATACATCACAGTGGGCCCTACGGTCAGGGATCCCACCCACCTGGATCCATCGAAGCTGCGCCCACCTAAGTTGAAACAAGCATTAAAACTGTGAAGGTTGTCTGGAGGGTTGCAGATCTAGACAAGTACACAAATATGTGGAGGAGCTAGCATGGTTGAGTAAAGGCACCGTGATTGATATCAAAGGTACATGTTCAATTCCAGCGGTTTCTGCTATTATGGTCTACTCGAGCCTAGGATACGCTTCAATTTTGAGTTCATACTCTTAAAATGGCAGCAGGTGTATTTATACACTTTTGGGGGTGGTGGCCTATATGGTAATGTATCTTGAATGGTGATTGCGTGTTGCGGAAAAGATCTTCTTTGAGAAAGGGCCGAAGTTGATATCTCAAGCCGAAGTGATTTTTTGGCCCTAAAGCAATCATAGTCTTCAAGCTTATACATCTCTTCAGTTCATTTTTAACTATAACAATGTGTCCATCCATTTTTTCAGCTCATTTTAGTCGGTGCTTTTAAAAATTAACATATTCAAAATCTCATGTGAACAACATCACAAGAAATAGTGATGAATGAACACCCACCGTTAAAAACTTTTCAGTACCTATCATAAGCAGATCTCTAATGTTTTATTCCATCTAACCGTTGATACGGTGTACCATTACCGAATGAAGGTAAAATACAAACATCACCTTAAACCAAAACTTTTGTTACCCACGGGAAGCTTTTAAAGACCATTTATTACTTCGTTTTCCAGTGGTATGATCTAACGATATTTGGACCCCGATTAGATAATGACAAGGTCAGTAGCCAAATCACTACTGAAGTGACCTCACCAAGCTTGCGGACCCACCATGATGCATGTGTTGTATCCTCCAACCATTTGTAGAGATTTTTCTATGGCATGAGAAAAAGAATGACATAGATCTAAAATTCAAGTAGACCCACTACAGAATACCGTGGGATCAATCACACCCACCGTTGAAACATTTATAAGGCCCACCATGATGTATTTTTTGGATCCAAGCTATTCATAAGTTAACATAAAGATATATGAAGTGAAAACAAAAATATAAGCTTGATCGGAAACTTCCGTGGCCCCTAAGAAGTTTTGAACGGTGGATGTCACTGTCTCCACTGTTTTCTATGGTGGGGTCCACTTGAAATTTAGATCTATCTCATTCTTTTTCTCATGCCATAAAACGATCTCTCCAAGTGGATGGACGGTATGGATACAACACATGCATCATGGTGGGGTCCACGGAGTTTGGTGACTGGCACTTCAGTAGCAATTTGGTTGTCAGTATCTAATCCGCGCCCCCGGATATTTATATATGCTTAATTTTTCGTATAGCATCGTAAGATAATGTTTCGAGAAAACGGATGGACCGCATGATTATACAACACATTCATCAAAGTAGGCCCCGGATTCCGAAGTCGGTTCAAAAGGTAAACGCGTTTTGGACCACACAACGCGTTTTGGCAACGACCGAGGGAAAGGTTGAAAAGTCAGTCGTCAGGTCTTTTTCTTCTCTCTTTATTATTTTATTTTATTTTATTTTTCGTAATGTTGCGCAAGCACCCAATGTAGGTAGTAATGAATAAGATCTTTGAGTCTCACCATAGTGTATCGTTTCTATCCACTCCGTCCATCCATTTTTCAGGATCATTTTACAAAACGAAACAAAAAATGAGGCAGATCCACATCTTATTTGGACCACATAATAAAAACTCAGTGGTGATGATTGCAAACAATTAAAAACTGATTGGAACTCCAAGAGTTTTGAATCAAACAGATATACATGGTTTCCTTTTATCCAAATCTGTTTGACTTAATCAAAAGGTTGGATGGAAAATAAAGATTCCAGTGTGTCATAGTAAGTTTTTAATGGTGGTTGTCTTGAGTTTCCATATACGATTTTGCCATAAAATGAATTGAAAAAACTATGCACGACGTGAATATACATGCATCACGGTGGGCCCCTAGGCAGGAAAACATCCCCTGACGCCTGTTACCCGAGAAAACACGGCTGGTTTGGCCAACTGCGTTAATTAAGGTAGATGGAATGGCCAACTGCATTAGGTGTGGGATTAATTAAGGTGGATGGAATTGTCGAAGTTACAATAAATGCATGCCTATCCAATGTTTTCTAATACATGGAGAGAGCTTCCTCTCCATTCTCTCCCCCCACAAATGCAAGGCTGGGCTTACCAAACACAGCAGAAGATCTAGTTAAATCAAAGGAAAAGAACCAGCTTCACAACCAAAAACCTCAGCTAACTGGATAACCACCTCCTGAGGGATATTAATTCCTGGAAGCTCACTTTTAGCAAGGTTAATATTAAGGTCGAAAACCACCTTGAACCATCTAATGGCTATTTGGAACCAAGTCACACCCACAATCGATTTGATATCTCATGGAGTTGCTGAATTTTAGAGCTAGGACATGCACACTTTCTTCTCTATTACCAATAGTAATAACATCTATTTTTTAACTATACCTTTGAAATTTATTTATCTTTATTCTTTTCTCATTATTTCAGGCTTTGGAGAAATATAGGTTTGAGCAGTGGCCTGAACACACAAGAATGTTTATTGAGAAGCCAGAGAAAGTGTTTGGATAACAAGTGGATTGCTTGCACAGTCACCCTATCAAATAGGATAGGGTTGCCCAAATGATTGCTTGCACAGTCACCCTATCAAATAGGATTCTGAAAAATGGGGATATGTTTGGACAACAAGTGGAACCCTTATCTTGTTGTTTCAAGAGGATTCTCATTATGGATAAGAGTAATGGTTGAAGCATTGAATCCATGTATCCAAACAGCTCATCTTGTCAAGCAAAACAATTTCCATTTCCTCGTGGATTCCAGGATGAAAAACATTAAGTGGTGCTTTCATTACATTACTTATCATTTCTTAATTAAATTGAAACACATAAAAGGTTGCAGATGTTTGCTAACTGTATATATGCATCCACCACATGTGATAGATCCAAGCCGCCTATCTGGCAGGTTCATTGCATGGATGTTATCTGAAAAAGAGTCTTGGATTGACTTTTCAAGCTTTGAGTCGAACAGGGAACTCCTGAGTCTGAGTCGTAGCAGACTTGTAGAAGGCTTAAAACCGTACATTCCTCTTAACATGTATTTTCGATCGTATTGTAAAAAGGAGAGCGAAATGGAATTGCTCGAGCCAGAGGGTTTTCTTTCTCACACAGTGTTAGGTCTAGGCCTTTCATTAGGCCTGATTTTTATAAAATGAAAAACTACATGTAACTTAATCAAAGGCCCCAGCAGTGTACTGATTTTTGGGTGAGAGCATTTGTACCACCATCAGACCCACCTTATGGAAAGATGGGATACTGCATTTGTCTGCCACACTGGCACGTAAGAGGGGCCTAGATGGGTGTGGATTGTACAAGCAAGCAATTTTAGCTAACGTACCAAAATATTATTTTTTAGTGTTAGTTGATAGGTAGATGATGAGTTGTAACCAGCCATGACTTTCTTGGAAAGTGGCTCCTTAATTTCGATGAACTTGTGTATGGGTTGTAACCATGACTTTCTTGAAAAATGAGTCGTTGATTTTATAAACTTACGGGTTGTAACCATGACTTTCTTGGAAAGTGCTTGTTGATTTTGATGAACTTAGGTATAGGTTGTAACCGTGACTTTCTTGGAAAGTCTCTCCTTGATTTTGATAAACTTGTGTAGTTGTATAAAGCCTCGAGAAATTTACGACTATGGACCCCACCTTTTATCCATTGGATATTCATGAAGCAAAACAACCTTAACATACAAACTTAGATCTGTTCGTACGAACAGTGAATTTGAGGATGAAAATATATACCCCTGCTCTTTAAAGGAGACTGGTGGCGGCCCTCTATAGCTACAAATTATAACCGTAGCCATTGCAGCCTGCGAGGCAGTATTGCCGAACCGGCAGTAGTGCGGCGGTAGTCTGTGCACCCTCTATAGCTACAAATTACAACTGTAGCTATTGTGCCTGCCGCGGCAGTAGTGCCGCGCCAGTCTTTTTTTTTTTTTTTTTTTTTAACGCGGAGAACTTTATTCTACCTACCTACATTTTTCTCTAATACATATTTATATAAATATGTATATATAAGCATATAAAAAAAAATTTCTCTCTTTTTATAATTTTTTTTCTTTATTCATTTAACAAGAATATGTTCTAAACCAAAATTATTTACTTGACGTACCATATATCATTTTGGGGTAGGAGAAGCTACTTTAGCCAACTAACCTAATTATTTTCCAAGATTTCATCAGATCGATGATCGAAAATTCATTTCATTCACTTCGCGATCAATTTTAATCAGTTTGCGGTCAATTTTAATCAAATTTAGATGGCTTGGATTGTCACGCAGCTATGCCGTGTACGGTGGAAGAATTTCCGTAATTTTTTAGTTAGCGTTGCACTAAAAAAGAAGAGAAATGTGATGTAGAGTGAGTCGCGGACAGTTACATAGCCAAGATGGATCAGAAAAGGCCCGGTCGGCAACAGAAGTGATCCAGACCATCGGACCTTAAATCGGGCGTATCTGGCAATCCGAAATGAGTTATCTGACATACAATATGTGATTTTGGGGTAGAATGAGCTACTTTAGCTAACCAACCCCGCTATGCCGGGTTGCGCAGCCCGGAATTGCGAAAAACCCCTACATCGATGGTCGTTTCCCTATTTTAATTTCATTTTTATTATAAATAGTAAGTTTTAGTTTGAGTATAACTCTTTATTCGTCGGGCTTTAGGAGTTGCGCCCAACGTGAAAAGAGCTTAGAATAATTAGGAGAATGGTTTGGTCAAGCCAAATAGGACACTTACTATTTTTGGCCGAAAACCTTGCGCACTAGTAGACATCACGGCCGTCTATAAATAGTAAGTCGCGAATTCTAGGAGTTTTAGTTGTAGTTTGATTCTGATTTCTTTCCCATTACTTGGTACCCCTATTTAAAGGGTTGTGAACTCGTTTTTATTCATTCATTAATCAATTTCGAATTTATTAGAATTTATTTCTATATTCTGCTTTCTTTCCTCGTGAATTCAAGAAGTCTCTGTGAGGAGTCCAGAGAAGTTCCGTGGATTCAGAGTGGTTATCCTCATCACGTTCATCCCTGCATCAAAATGGGCTTTATTATTACACACTGTCAGCATTGCAATTCATATGCAGGTGTAGCAATTATATATGACACAAGCAAATAGCAAAATTGTGTTTGCAAAAATGACAATTCATATGCGGGGCAAACTAGAAATTGAGCGGGGCAGACATGAACTTCAGCGGGGGAAACTGGAAATTAAGTGGGGCAAACATCAAATTGGAGAGGCAAACTGGAAATTAAACATGGCAAACATCAAATTGAGCGGGGCAAACATGAAATTGAGCAGGGCAAACACGAAATTGACCAGGGCAAACAGGAAATTCAGCGGGGCAAACATGAAATTGAGCGGGGGAAATTGGAAATTGAACGGGGCAAACTAGAAATTGAGCGGGGCAAACATGAAATTCAACGGGGCAAACTAGCAATTGAGCGGGGCAAACATGAAATTCAGCGGGGCAAATTAGCAATTCAATGGGGCAAACATGAAATTCAGCGGGGCAAACTTGTTCAGTTGATGAATCTGGTCCGTCCATCCTGTGGACTTTACTGACGATGATCCTCTACGGTAACGCACATGTGAAATTTTAGGGAGTAAAAGATGCTGGCTTAATTCCCCAATGTCATCGATGGTTAGAGATGCCAGAGCATGAATTTATGACGGTTGATTGGAGATTAACACCACTGGATCAAATGCTAGAATTTTCCTGACTTTCGAGAGCAGATTGCCTACCGACGTACTCTGGCATATTGAGTAAACTCTATGAGACCATGCCTGATTTATATGTCTTATCCACGCCATCCATCCGTTTTACCGGCTTATTTTAATTCATGACCCTAAAATTGAAGGATATCCATAGTTCAAGTGGACCATATCAGAGGAAGCATAGGAGATAATAAGCATAAACTGTTGAAACATTCCCAGGGTCCACAGGTATGTTTACATGCCATCCAACTTGTTCATTGGGTTACAGAGACATGGATGAAAGAAAATACAAATATCACCTCGATTGAAAATTTCTATAGCCCCAATTAGGGTCAGTTTGGGCAGTGGGATTAGAAGGGATTAGGAGGGATGGGATTAAAAAAAACATAATTATTGCTCATGGCAGGGGTTGTCCCCTGTTACCATGGGATAAAATTAGAGAAATTTATGACTGTGGACCCCACCTTTTATCCAACGGTTTTTTTGAAACAATACAAACTTAGAATACGCGTTTGGACCTCCTTGTACGGACTCAACATTTCAGGACGAAAATACCCCTCCTTTCACTGCGGCTTTTACTCTGCCATTTCCCTTTGCTTTATTTTTTCCTCCCCATTTCCCTTTGCTTGCGTTTCCTCTCCCTTTCCACGGTTGCTTTCACTTGCCGTTGCTTTCCTTCTTGTTGCTTTCACCCCTTTACTCTGTGTTTAGGTAGAAAGACCCCAAAAACCCTTTTTGTGGGCCCCCTCAATCGCATTTTGTCTTCTTCTCAAAATGGTCGGTCCGAGGGAAGAAAGCAATGCCAAGGTATATTTTAAACTCGATTGGCCCCACATTGAATGTATGTAATTTCTTTTTAGTAGAGGAAAAGGTTCTATACGATCGAGCTCATAGGAACTCCCCACGAGGTCGAGCACTGTGTGGGCCCCACCATGATGTATGTCGAACATCATCACCGTGAACTTGATGGGTCCCCTTTAAATTATGGGATAGCAAAAAAATCGGTCCTCTTCGGAACCCAGTGGGCCATACCATCTAAAATCACGTGAAGACATGCCTAAAACATATAAAATTACTTGGTGGGGCCCACTTGAAATTTGGATGTGTATGAATCTTGGTCTGACCACTCATCCAAGTGGGACACACATTATGGATGGGCTGGATTTGTTAAACACATCTTGGTGGGCCCAAAAACATAAATATGAATGTTTTAATGGAAGGTAACCCCTCTCAAGTTTTGTACGTGGTGTGGCCTACAAAGTCACTTAATTAACTTGATTTTTAAGCTCTAGGCCCACCATGGAATGGTGCATCTGACTGATGGGTAGATGTTTGACATACTTCATGATAGGGCTCACACAGCTCGACCTCATTGGTAGTTCACATGAGCTCGACCATATAGAACCGTTTTTCCCACATATGCGTATATATACAAACGACACATGTGCATGCATGCCTGCCCGTGCGTGTGTGTGTGTGTATACACACACACACACACACACACACAGAGCGTTGAGCCCCAAATTGAAGCATAACAAAAGATCAAGTGGACCATACCATGAGAAACAGTGGTCATAATGAATTTTCAGTTTGCCCGACTGAATTTCTAGTTTGCCCCGCCTCAATTTCATGCTTATCCTGCCGATTTTCTAGTTTGCCCTGCTGACTTTCTAGCAAACAGTCGCTCAATTTCATGTTTGCCCCACTGAATTTCATGTTTGCCCCGCTGATTTTTAATTTAGCTCGCTGATTTTTTAGTTCGCTCCCATTGTACTAAGTAAACTGAGTTGGGCCGCCCACATTGAATGTATGTAGTATATCCACGCTGTCCATCCGTTTTTCCATCTAATTTTAGCGGTTTAGCCCTAAATTGAAGCATATCAAAAGATCAAGTGAATCATACCACAGGAAATAGCAGGGCATAATGATTTCCACTGTTGAAACTATAGTGGGCCCAACAGTGATGTTTGTTTGTTATCAAACCTAATCATAAGATAATACGAGATATGGATTAATAGAAAACACAATTATAAGCTTATCCAAAACTTTTGTGTCCCCTAAGAAATTATCAACATTAGAAGTTCAATTCAAAATATCCCAGTGGTGTGGTCATTTGAACATTGGATATGTTTAGATTTTTCGGGTAAAAGCCACGAAATTATTTGTTAAGCTAGCCCCGATCTTTTCATGTTTGCCCTGATTTTGTAGTTTCCCCGTGATTTTTGCATTTACCCGTGATTTTCTAGTTTGCCCCGCTGATTTTCTAGTTTGCCCCGCTGATTTTTCTAGTTTGCCTCGCTGATTTTCTAGTTTCCTCCACTGATTTTCCAGTTTGCCCGTCGAGTTTCTAGTTTGCCCCGCTGAGTTTCTAGTTTGCCCCGCTGATTTTCTAGTTTCCCCCGCTGATTTTCCAGTTTCCCCCGCTGATTTTGCAGTTTGCCCCATTGGTTTTCCAGTTAGCTACCTGCAGTAGCATTCAAGTAATATCCTTTGATTTCACTTGTTTCGGCCTGCGTTTTATAAATTGTTTCGCCATAAAATAAGAAACGGTCTCTCCAACGCATAAATTGTTGGGAGTTCACCTTCTCATCATCCTTGGTAAAATCAAGTCCACCACGGAGACATTCATAAACCGCCCTACCGTAGTTCTTGGTGGATAACCTCAATTTTGGTTTAATAGTACATCCCAATAGTGGACAACCATACTTGTTCAATTTATCTCTCTCAACTTGGATGCCATGGGGCGGTCCTTGGAAAGTTTTGACATAAGCAGTAGGAATTCGTAGATCCTCCAGACGTAGAGCTCGTAGGGCTTTGAACCCAAATACATTACCTACAATGGAAGTAAACATGTTAGTAACAGAACCTTCTTCAAAAAGGTCTAAAGGGTAAACTACATAAGCAATAAATTGACTTTCCTCCCCAGGAACGGGCTCGATGTGGTAACATCGTCCTTTGTAACGATCAAAGTTGGTAAGTCTATCGATCCACAAAGCTATCCATGTACTAGTAGAATACTCAAGACTCACTACTGACCTGCTTCCTCAGGCGGAACTCCGGGTTGAGGAGTTACCCGGAATGCTGCTAAGATCTCAGTATCTTTGGTTTTATATTCAGGAGTATAATAAGTCAATTTGTACTCTTTAACACCAACTTTGAATCCAACACTTACTTTAGTCTATGTTTTTGGTGACATAAGTCCCTCCCTACAACTCATGAATTAAGAATTCTCGGAAACGACAAGGTCTCCTGGACATGGATTAGGCGTGAATGAAACCTTTCACGACAATCTTTCACAAAACTATCAACTAATATTATCAACTATCAACAAATTAGAATGGTTCGTTATTAAATCATGGTCATCCAACCCAGGAAGGAAATGATCTTTACATGGAAACGAAAGAATCTGGAGTGATTAATGAACAAAAATTATGAGAATCAAAAGTGGCTCTAGTCTATGGTTAGATGAATCAAAATATTGCGTAATCGGATTGCGTACTACCATTGTACTACATAAACTCAATTGGGCCCATTTTGAATGTATGGAGTATATCCATGTTGTCCATCCGTTTTTCCAACTAATTTTAGCGGTTTAGCCCCAAATTGAAGCATATCAAAAGATCAATTGGATCATACCATGGGAAAGCAGCGGGCCATAATGATTTTCACCGTTGAAACTATGGTGGGCCCAACAAAGTGATGTTTGTTTGTTATCAAACCTATTGATAAGATCATCTGAGACATGGATCAATACTCTAAAGAGAATTATAAGCTTCATTCAAAACTTACGTGGCCCCGAGAAATGATCAACATTAGAAGTGGAATTCAAATTTCATTTTGGTGTGTTCCATGAAATTATTTTTAAGCTTGCCCCGCTTCTTGTCTAGTTTGCCCGCTCATTTTCATGTTTTGCCCCCTCATTTTCTAGTTTCCCGCTCTATTTCATGCTTGCCCATTGATTTTACAATTTGACCATTGAATTTCTAGTTTGCCTTCTTTGAATATCTAGTTTGCCCATTGATCTTTTAGTTTGCCTCATTTGAATATCTAGTTCCTCTAATGTAATTAAGTGCATGTGCCAAGGTATGTCTATGTCTCCTTGTATATAACATGATGTGGGGTCTAACAACTTTGTAAAGCTACAAACTTGAGCAGGATACATGCCTTGACTCCAGTCATACTGGCCATGTGCCTATCTTTGGCGAATAAAGGCAAGTGTTCCCTATCTTTTATGCTGACAAAGCTACATAACGTTGTGATGTGCTACGTTGACTAAGCTATACAACCTTGCACCGATAAGCTACGTAACCTTGTACTAACGAGGAAACTCATGAACACCTCATTGAGTGATCCTTGTAGCCGATTGCTCAATGCTAGTTATCTAAGCGGCGAGCCTATTGTAGCCGATTGTAGCTAATTGATCCTTCAATATCTTTGGCTCATGTGTATCATGCATATTACAACTTTCTTGAGCTGTAACTTATAATCAAAGGTATTTTCCTTTGAAGGTAATTAAGGGCATGTGGCAAGGTATGTCTATGTTGTGATGTATAAATTGGTATATCTTGATGAGAATCAGCGGGGCAAACACTAAAATCAGCGGGGCAATCAGTCGGCCCAACAGTGATGTATGTTTGTTCATTATCAAACCTAGACATAAGATCATACAGACTTGGATTAATAGAATATACAATTATAAGCTTGATCCAAAACTTTTGTGGCCCCTAAGAAATGATCAACATTAGCAATTCAATTCCAAATTTCATTTGGTGTGTTCCATTGAACATTGGATACGTTTATAAGAATTACCATTGACTTTCTAGCTTGCCCGTGATTTTCATGTTTACCCCATTGAGCTTTTACCTTGCCCATTGAATATCTAGTTTGCCCTTGATTTTCTAGTTTGTCCTGCTAACTTTCTACATGCCCTTGATATTCTAGTTTACCCTAGCTTAATTTGTATCATGCCCGTCTGATTTTATATACGATGTTTTACTTTGTGAATTTTATGTTTGATATGTATTTAAAATCATCTCTGCCCGTGACAATGAAAATTCATGAGACAACTTCAAGCCAACATGTAGGTGTACATTGACATGGTGGTTTGTGACAGGTCAAAGGTGGAGTGGAGATGCATGACGATCGCCTAAATCTATTTAGGCAATCCCCTTCGCCTTTTTATTGCACGTTACATCCTTCGGTTTATAGGGGCTATATTTCACCTACTTTTACTAAGATACAAAGGTGATTTAGTATTTGAAATCAAAGGGAGCGATTGCAGTTTTACGAGATGGACTTCGCCCTCATCACCGGTCTTAAGACGGAGATCTTACCGTACCCAAGAAGAGGAACACTACGCGTACACTACGAGACAAATACTTTAAAGAATATCCAGTATTAAAGAAGCACCTAATGGGCGTGTTTGATAGACTAGTTGATACCAATAAGCATGAGGACGTCGTGAAGGTTGCCCTACTTCTAGTTGTGGAGTGCTTTCTTGGGGAACCAGACATCGAAAACCATGTGCAATATGGATTATATGCACTTGGTAGACTCGTTAGAGGATTTCTATATATATCCTTGGGGTAGCTTGGGATACCTTACAATGTTGCAAGGAATCGAATTTGCCCTTGCCGCATCAAGTTCCCCTCGGTACACTGTATGTGGTTGCGTCCTTCCTCTACAAGTAAGAACACCTTTTCTTCTGTATATGTTTTCCCTCTGTAGTCATCTTAGAATTTTTAACACGGTGCAATTTCATTCTAGCGGTATGGGCAGTAGAGATACTACCGACCCTACAAGAGTGTGTTGTTTCAGTACGTTCCCCATCAAATTCCACGCTTCATTCAATATCGAAATTTTGGAAGTGTTGGAGGTACAAATGAGAATACATGCTATTGTCATTGAGTAAATCTGTAAGTTTATATATGTCCAAAGCAATTACTTTGCTTAACTTGACAACCTTATCAATTTTATATTTAACATTACTCCTTGTTCTTTTGCAGACTTTGGTAGTGATGAAATTAGAACCAACCCTACGCGAATGGGAAACGGATGCCGTTCGTTCGGTGCGTGACAGCTTTTCGAGGTGAGATGTTATACGAGGTTGAACTATTTGTTTTTTCTACATTTAGTAAATTTATCCTTACTACGACATATCCATCTATACATTTTGTAGCTCTTTGAAACTCAAGAAGAAGATGAGGAGGGTACTTGAGATTGATCATAGGGAGGATGATGATGATGAGTCGGATGATAATGAAGAGAAAGGTGTGGAGGAAGAGGGGCCAGAGTGAGGGTATACCAAGTAGGGGGGTGTTGTGAAGAATGTTATTTTTATTGAGGAATTTCGGATTGAGAGGAGGGAGGAGTTAAAGAGGGAGAGAGAGGTGAAGAAGGAGAGGAGCGAATTGAGAAGAAGAGAGAGGGAAGGGATGAGACGGAAAGAAACAATGATTGATGAAAAAGAAAATATGTTACTTGAAAGAAAAAGAAGCGTTGAGGATGGAGAAGGAATTATTTTTTGAGGAGAGGAAAAAGTTAGCTAATGAGAGGGAGGAGTTTAATAAGGAGAAGGAAGGTAGTCGTACGAGAGGGGATGTTTTGTAATGGAGGAGGAGGGTGAGGAGTTGAGGTCCACTTCGCATAACCTCGTTTATGAAAGGAGAATCAAAAGGATTCGAAGCCGTCATATTACAAGATATCTCGTACTTGTCCTTATCTGCATTCAATACAACTCCTGGGCGGTTCTGAACCCGAGCAAGTAACAACTTTTGCAACTTCTCCGGTACCATTTTCTCTACAGATGGATCCTTTCAGGATACTATCCGCACAGGAGGTGAAAGAGGCAGAGGAGTGGTATGAAGCAAACAAGGGCATGGCAGCGGGGAAATGGTTCAGTATGATATGGCTGAAGGATGCGTGGGTTGATAGCGAGGTAAGCATTACTAATTTATTCTCTGTATGCATTGATTGACATGTAATTATGTGTTATTTTAATCTACGACTAACATTCTACTATCCCATTGATTAGGCTATTGACACATACATCGAGTTCCTTGAGAAAAGGCAGAACGACCTTTCAACAGCATATCCTCAGGATTGCAAGTTCTATCCTACGTTTTTTACGGTAACTGTTTATTGCGTTAATCTGTAATTTGTTTAAAAATTTAATTTTCTTACATGTATTGAACTTTCATCATGTTTGTAACAGCAAAGCCTTGAGGGGTGTTTGCCTGTTTTGATTGCATATCGGGACTCCAAATGTCACGAACGGGCCGAGCTATTAGGTCAGATGAGTACGGCCTATGCAATTGCTAAGCACCGGGATAAACCATGCGCCAAGGCAATCTGGTGTTATGAACGGGTAATGCACTTGTCATAGAGCATCATCTCTTACTATTATGCCTTCTATCATTTTTCTAATATATTATTTTGACAATGATGAAACGGTCTATCGCCCATCAATCACGAAAATTCACATTGGTTTACATTAGTCATCTACCCTGAGCAAGAGAAATTGTTGTTGTGGATAGCTTGTACGCAATTTATCGCCTTGAAGTACAAGTAAAAGATGAAGAAGATGGTGATGCGCTTCCCATTCTCTTCCATGCCCTTTGGAGACGACAGCGCTTGAAGGGAAGAAGTGGACCGTTAGAGTCGATGAATGCACGCCGAGAGCGGGACAATGGTTATGACTGTGGTATATTCGTAATGAAATACATCAACATTTTGTGTAGCGGTCTCACCTTGGCGGGAATAGACATGCTGAAAAAATTCACCGCCGATTGGAGGAAGTCAATAGCGTACGATTGTTTGTCTCTACTTTGTAGATGAAATTTGTCCATGGCATGGGCAGAATTTTGGAAAGATGTTGTATACATTGTTGAATATACATTGTACGTCATGATGTATAGCATACTTTGTAA
The DNA here is from genome assembly GCA_030180095.1 of Magnolia changhungtana. Taxonomy (NCBI): domain Eukaryota; kingdom Viridiplantae; phylum Streptophyta; class Magnoliopsida; order Magnoliales; family Magnoliaceae; genus Magnolia; species Magnolia changhungtana. The sequence continues at coordinate 108,140 of JASAUF010000499.1, forward strand.
GTTTTGATGTATATCATACTTTGTAATTTTGGTGGATAGCATACTTTGAAGATTTTTGCATATTCACAGGAAATGTAAGTTATGATGTATAACATACTATCAGGACTTAGTCTTTGAAAGTTGGGCGGGTTCAACCCGACCACCCGTACATTGGGTTGGGCTGGCGAGATATTTCGGGTCTGCCTTAAGCTTGGGCTATACAAACACCAACCCGATAAATCTTGGGTTGGGCTCAAGGTTGTCACCACCCAACCCGAACCCGATCAATATAAAAGTTACTTAAAAATTATAATTGAGTGTGGATCGTTTGTGTCGAAGGCACACTAGTGATGTCGAGTCTCATTTGTCCATGTCATTTCCAAGGGACTCAAGCTAACAAGATATGCAGATCTCTCTCTCCCAAATAGACACCATGCTATGCTACATGACTTTTAAAGGAGTAGTTGTCTTATATTTAAGCTTGTTTTTTAAAGGAAAAAATGAAGTTGTTTATAATGAATAGTCACATATATAATTAATAAAATTATAGATACGAGAAAATAAGTCCCTATATTGATATATAATAAACTAATGTAATAACGAAAATATTAGCATGTATACTGACCGAGCCCCTCGGAGTTGGGCTTCAGGTTGAGAATTCCCAACCCGAGATTGGGTTGGGTTAGGTTGGGTTGGGCTAGGGTTGAGGTATAGGAACCTTGGGTTGGGTTAGGGTTGAGCACCAACCAATCAACCGACACCACCATCAGTTCGCCCGCTCATATTTTCCTATTTTCCTAGATGTTTTTCGATTTGCCATTTGTTTTTTAGTTTGCCCACGATATTCCGCTTCTGCCGTTGTTTTTCTAGTTTGCCTGTTGATATTCGGTTGTCTTCAACGATATTCTAATTTGCCCATTGCTTTTTCTAGTTTGCCCGTGATATTCCGATATTGCCCGCTATTTTTCTAGTTTGCCATTTGTGATATTTGATTTGCCACTTGGTTTTCTAGTTTACCCAGCGATATTTCGCCTGTCTGCCCGATTTTTCTAGTTTGCCCCGATATTCTGGATTTGCTCCTACATTTGTTTTTCTAGGTTGCCCATTTGATATTCGTTTTCTTGGCTGATATTCCGATTTGCCCATTGTTTTTCTAGTTTGCCCCATTGATATTCCGGTTGCCATTGTTTTTCTAGGTTTGCTCAATGATATTCCGCTTGCCCTCTGTATTGTTTTTCTAGTTTGTCCCATTGATATTTCGGTTGCCCCGCATTGTTTTCTAGTTGCCTACTGATATTCGGGCCATTTGCCCTCTGTTTTTCTAGTTTGGCGTCTACCGTGATATTCCGCTTGCCCTGATATTCCGGTTGTTGTTTACTGTTTAGTTTGACTAACATTCAGATTTGCCCATTGCCGTTTTTCCAGTTTAGCTTGTGACGATATTCGTTCCATTTTGCCGATATTCCAATTTGCCCTGGGCTTTGCCACCGATGTTCTAAATTATCATAATTCCCATATGGTATGGTCCACTAGTGCGCAAGGTTCTATGAGGAATTTTGACGCATGAATGAACGTGATGACGAAAATCACATCCGAATCCTGGAGCTTCTCCTGGACTCCTCACGGAGACTTTCGAATCACGAGGAAAGAAAGCGAGAAAATAGAAATCAATTCTAATAAATTCAAACTGATTAATTCTTTTGAAAAAAAATGAGTTCACAACCCTTTAAATAGGGATACCAAGCAATAGGAAAGTAATCAAAATCAAACTACAACTAAAACTCCTAGAATTAGCGACTTACTATAAATAGTAAACTTATAAAATATAGACGGTCGTGATGTCTATTATGCGCAAGGTTTTCAGGCCAAAAATAGTAAGTGTCCTATTTGGCATCCCCTAAAACCGTTCTCCTAATTATTCTAAGCTCTTTTCACGTTCGTGCAACTCCTAAAGCCCGACTCGGATGAAGAGTGATAATCAAACTAAAACTTACAATTAATAGCAAAAACGAAATTAAAACAGGGAAACGACAAGTCGATTTAGGGTTCTTTCGCAATTCGAAAGCGTCGTAATCCAGATATCCCCAGAGTTGGTTGGCTAAAGTAGTCGTTCTACTCAAAAAATCATATATTTTACGTCGGCTAACTTATTCCGGATTGTGAGATACGCCCGATTTAAGGTCCGATGGTCCGGATCACTGTCGCCGACCGTGCCTTTCTCGATCCATCCTAGCCATGAAACCGTCGCGATCCGCTCTACATCATCCGAATGAGAAAATTAGAGAAGTGGACCTCACCTTTCCGCCAGACGGTTTTATGAAAGAAGACAAACCTTCTTCATGCGAGTTAGACCTCCATGTGCGGAGACCTATTTTTTGGGACGAAAATACCCTTCCTTTTTCACTTTGCGGCTCGCTAAAGCTCTCACTTCTCATTCTGCTTTCCATGATTCGTTGCTTTCATCTTCCTTTCCGCTTTCACACAAGTTGCTTTCACCTCCTTTCCTCACTCCATTTTCACGAGAAAGACAGGTGCAACTCATTTTTGTGGGCTCCTATATCAAGCATTGTCTTCTTAGAAAATGGTCGGTCAGAGGAAGAAATCACGCACCACAGTATATCCGACACTTTCAGTTGGGCCCCCACCTGACCACCCCATGGTGGTGGTCGGTGCTCTGTGGGCCCCACCAATCACAATGTGTTTCATCGTTTCCGTTCATCCATTTCTACGGATCATTTTGAGGTTTATCCTAAAAATAAGAGGGATGTAAATCTTAGATGTTCATTAAAACATTGTTTCTGTAATGTGTGGTCCAATTGAGATCGGGATATACCTCATTTTTTGTATAATACCATAAATGATCTATAAAAATAGATGGACGGCATGGATGAAACACATACATCATGATGGGGCCACAGAACACCGAACACTAGCCATTGGTACATTGGTAGGGGAGTAACCAATCTGTTTCCTATAGTATATATCGCCGTCCATCTATTTTTCTTGCTAATTTAAGGTGTTGAGCCTCAAATTGAAGCATACCAAAATATCAAGTGGATCATACCAGGCTTGAAACGGTGGGCATAATGATTTTCGAGTTTGCCACTCTTGATTTCATGTTTCTCCCTATTTGATCTCATGTTTGCCCCGCTAATATTTTACATATATAGTGAGGAACTCATTTACTTGCTAATGAAATAACATGTTCATGTCCACCAATTAATTGATATGAAAAAATCAAGTGCCAAAATGAATGATATTGAGAAAGACTTGTGCTAGCATATGTTACTTAATAAACTAATGCAGGGAAGCAGTTACATTTAATTAGGATTTCTTGACACCCATTCACATGTCCCCATCTTAAGCATTATTCGCCATCTCATCCTCGCTTTTAATGATTGTGGCCCTTTGGTTGAAAGAAAATATTTTATTTAGAATTTCCAACAACATTTATGAAATCCCGATGTAAGTCGCAGTAACAACATGGATATCTCGAAAATGTAGTTGTATCTTAATATATTTTCGAGATTTGCCCATTCTCCTCGATATTTTAGTGAGAAACAAAGCATGAAAATGTTAAGTAAGTAACAAATGCAAACATAAAATAGTAGGATCTGCAGTTAACAGAGTAATATAGCAAAAAATTTTACAAATAGATTATGACACAAATTTCTATAGCTTTTTAGCATTCCAAATAGGGATCTCATAGTTCCCATAGAATAGTAGTACTCACCCGCATGAAACCTTTCTCCCTTGAGACTTTTCGGTTCTTCTCTAATTAGCACGGAACATGTTTGAGCTTTCCAAATACGCGTTCATCAATAGGATTTCCACTGAGAGAATCATTCTCAAAGCAAGAAAATCATCCATGTCTATGCGTAACAATGTAACACTAATTTAACACGATTTTCTAGCTTGCTCCCGATATTTCAAACTTGACCTACTGATTTTTCTAGTTTGCCCTCACCGATAATTCACTTTGCCTCATTGTTTTTCTAGTTTGTCCCGCCGATATTTCACTTTGTCTCATTTGCTTTTTTCTAATTTATCTATGATATTTCACTTTGCCTCATTGCTTTTGTAGTTTGCCCTACATGTTGATATTTCACTTTGTCTCGTTGTTTTCTAGTTTGCCCTACCGATGATATTTCAATGGTCGATGTTCATTAAACACTTGTTGGAACCAGGCCATATGATAACCATAGTGGGATACATCATTATATGTAACCTTTAACGATAATAGTAGAGAGTTATCATTGTCGAAGGAATATAAATTTCAAATAGGGAATATAAATTCCAGGTGGACAAACCACGAGAAAAACAATAGTGATTTGATATCCACCATTAAAATCCTCCTAAGCCCAACTGCATCACTGTATTGTTGACATCCAATCTGTTGATTAGGTCATGCCAGGACCCGGATGAAGGGAAAAAAACAAAGATCGCTTGATCCAAAACTTTTATGGCCCCTAAAAGTTTTCAATAGTCGATGTTCATTAAACATTGTTTCTGTAATGTGGTCCAATTGAGATCAGAAATACCTCATTTTTTGTATAATAGAGGAAGTGTACCTTTGACATGGAGTGGGTGTACAACAAACAAATCCGAAAATAAAAAAAGATTTAAAAATATATATATATATTATATAGTAGCAATCCTGGGAAACATAATCGGATGTGATCAACGATCTAATCGACAACATTCATCGATATATCGACATAATGTAGATTCCATCGAGCTTATGCAATATCGGATGTACATGATGAGATTTAACCTTCATATCGTCGATATATCGATGCTGAATTAGTTATCGATTATATCGACATATCATCGATTGTATCGACATAAGTTGTCGATAAATCGAAACATGTAAAATAATATCGAATTGTCGCCATTTGTCCGCAAGTACTCTAGGGAATTTGTTTTTTCATCGATATATTCGACACGCGTCGATATATCGGCGAGATATTGAAATCGATATATCGAAAGCGTGTCGATAATATCAATTAAAGTCGCCATTGTCGGCCAAGTAATCACACCGAATTCGTACTTCATCGATATATCGACATGATGTAGATATATCGACGATAAAAAGTATATCGATATATCGAAAACATGGCGATAATATATCGAATTTGGTTTGGAATTGTCCAGCAGAGTTGGTTCAAATTTCTAATTTATCGATATATAAAGCTAATATCTCGATATATCGATAGTGTAACTTATCGATATATCGATATATTGTAAACAGAATGTCGAAAATGTGTAGTCGATGGGATCGACATATTGTCGATATAATCAACGTAAGTTATCGATGTAATCTTGCATATGATCGATCTAATCGTTATAAGTGATCAGTAGATCGTCAATTTGACGATAATATCCAATGTTGATGACAAGATTTGAACGATGTATCGACATATTATCGATATATCGAGTTGGATACTTTTCGATTATGATGTATGTCGATAAAATCGAATTAGAATTTGCCCCGTAAGTCTCCGAGCGAAAATATTATAAAAATGATCTGACGATATATCGACATGTTGTCGATATATCGACAACATGTCGATATATCGATGCATTACGGTTTTCAAAAAAATACAATAATCTGCTTTCATGACAAGCTCAGATTATTACACCAAACTTGGACGTTTATTTGCACTCCTTCTTCTCTAAGCTTCCCACAACTTCATCTATGGATTTCTCCCACCAAGTTGCACTTAATCTTTGGGCGATTTCTCCTAATCGATCTCTGGTAAGTCACGTGTTCTTTGTATCCGGTCATATTCCTCTCTATTTGTCTTTGTGGTGTGATTCACTTGAGCTCGGTGTGGGCCCACTGATAGAAGCTCCCATATGAGTCCGGTGAAAACGGATTGGCTACTCCCACATTGCCACCGGTGCCAATGGGCTGGCAGTCCCGGTCGGTGCTCTGTGGGCCCCACCATGATGTATGTGTTTCATCATGCCATTCCATCTATTTTTATAGATGATTTTATGGAATGAGTCCAAACTGAGATATATTCCAATCAAAGTGGACCACATTACGAAGAAACCGGTGTTGAATGAACTTCGACCATTAACAACTTTTAGGGGAGCCATAAAAGTTTTGGATCAGCTGATCTTTGTTTTTTTCCCTTCATGCAGGTGCATGACCTAATCAACAGATTGGATGTCAAATAAACAAGACAAAGGGGCTTAGGAGGATTTTAATGGTGGATATCAAATCACTATTGTTTTTACGTGGTTTGAGTCCACAGAAATTTATATTCCACCGAAATTTATATTCCCTTGACATTCAACTCCCCTACTATTCTTGTTAAAGGTTACATATAACGGTGTATCCCATATGGTCAAGTGACATCCTTATCATGCCAAAGGAGGAATGATGGATCCTTTATCTTCCAATCAGGTGTGCCCGACCGAGACACTCACTGCACCGGTTATCATATGGCTTTGGTTCCAACTTGACCTTTTCACTATCCCGTTTAAGAGCAAAATCTAGAATATTTTTTAATTGACCTTTTCACTATCCCGTTTAAGAGCATTTGTGGAATAGTGGGTGGCAAAAGACCGTGCGTCATTGGCTTTGGGTCTCCTAAGGGTCTGCTTTGGATTCACCCTTTCAAGAGGGATGTTTGAGGCTTAAACACCGCCTTTTTTACAAACAAGATCTTGTTGATGTTGTGCAATTGCATGCACTTTTTTTTAACACCCATTACCTCATCTCCCGCTTGATAAAATTTTACTTTAAATGCTCACTCGGATTAGTGTTTTTCTTTGAGTTAAACCAGTAACAGTACATTAGTTACTATTCGATTACAAATCATGATTAGGACAGGTATATATCGACATAATTTCGAGTTCACTTATCATTTTTTTTTTTTGAAATCGAGATAATATCATCACCTATGTATAATAGAAAAGGATAAAGGGAAAAGCCTATACTTGGAGAGTCATCCGGGGAGCTCGTCAAAAAATTCGATCCAGACAGGCAGATGAAATGATACGGAGAGAATGTACCTCCAATCGAGTCACCGGCTAGGCGAGCTCAGTACTGCGACGACAGTGCTCCCAATTCAAGACCCCATCCACAATCCAACCTGATTACAGACCTCTACAGGGTTCCTCCTCCTCCCGCGAACCCGTGATCGATAGCATTAAAATCCGTGCTCGAAAAATTGTATACTGAAAAAAAAATCGACTGAAAGCGTCCATCCAAATGATTTGGAATTATTTGAGATTTTGGAAAATGTTGTGTGAGTAAGATCTTAGATTTTGAGAGGACGGTTCGAAATGAGCAAGTTCTCATATTTCTATCATATCCTGTCGTACTCTCCCAGACAGCACCCTCCTTCCTTTTCTTCAGTGTGACCATTGGAGAGATGCTGGCCACCATTGATACCGGGGTAGTTGCACATCTCTGGGGATTCCTCGTCACATCTCGAGGATTAACTGATCACGACATCGATGACCCAACTGATATTTAAGTTAGCAATGACGAAGTTTTTGTAGCAATCGGATCAGATGTTCCGTGGAATAAGGTAATACCGAGATCATCGCACATGGAATTCAAGTATAAGGGTGCTACACAATATCTTTTGCACAAATGTTTATCCGAGGAGTCGAATAAAGTCGATATTACTTCGTATATGTTAGACATTCTATACAAAGATCTGTCATGGTATTCCTCTCTGTACCGCCTCACACTCATTACTCTGAAATGATCGCCGAGCAACATAGCGACCACGAGAAGGGATGCCATTCCATTCCCACACCTTCTATGTTTACTCTCCCGTCATGTGGGGCCGATGCCCACCACTCACGTACTCCTGTAACTCCGTGAGAATGTTTCTTACGTAAAACAACATCAAGCGATGAAAGTGGGAAGAAAGGGGTATCGAGATCGCCGTGAAGCGCGCAGTGAAGTTTGATGGGAGAGAGAAGAAAGAGGCGGAGACAGAGGTCGCAGAGATGGACGCGGCCGAGACGAGGAGGCGGTACCGACACCGAATATCCACGGAGGGAGAGCAACGTGAGGAGGCGGGACAACCATATAGTCGTACTGGGGCCGAAGGATGTCGCACCGCAACCGCCGGGCATATATTGTCAGGTACATGGATGAGCGGAGGATGAGACGGGATGTCACGATTGGAGCGGTTTTCATGCGGCCATCCGAGTAATAGTATCAACGGTCGAGCGTAAAATTGATAACCTTATTGTACAATCACCCGCCGGCGTGATGATGTTGTTCACCGGTGGCGGTCCCATCCAACTAGACTAGATTTACACAGAATGATGGTACATGGCATCGTATCTTTTTTTAGTAAGCTTTAATACTATAAAAAATTCATATTCTCAAATCAAGTTTCTTTAAATCATGGGGTGATTTTTACTTTGACCGATGAAGGGATGTTGATTTTTTAGTGCCCAAAACTTGGGGATCTTATTTTGATTACTATATATGGTGTTAACGTGAAATTTATTTATGCACTT
>JASAUF010000500.1:0-271928 GCA_030180095.1 Magnolia changhungtana
CACATTTTTAAGAGGAAACCTGATTTTCTAATCCATTTCAAAACTTAAAATCAGAAGTCTATTTATAGACTTTGTGAAAACACCCTTTCACAAAGGATTGTGACTATTGGGTTTAAATCCAAGTGGTGTGACCCATAGGCTTCAAAAGACACAACTTTTCAAAATAAAATATGAAAGGATGCAACCTTTCAGACTTAAATGAAAAGACACATCCATAGGGCACCTATGGCCATAGCCAGAGCCCATCCCAATGGATATTTTGAAACACTAAATTATTTTAAAATAATTTAAAATACAACACCTATACCTCAACCCTAACCCAACCCAACCTCTAGTTGGGAATTCTCAACCCAAGCCCAACCCAAGCAGGCTCGGCCGGGTTGCTCGGGTGGATACATGCTGATATTTTCGTTATTACATTAGTCTATCATATTTCAATACACGTCTTATTTTCTGTACCTATGATTTTATTTATTATATATGTAATTATTTATCATAAAGAACTTCATTTTTTGCTGAATAAAAAAGCTAAAATATAGGACAACTACTACTTTAAAAGTCGTGGTGTAGCTAGCAATCTATTTAGGAGAGAGAAATCCGGCGTATCTTGTTAGCTTGAGTCATCAGGAATGACATGGACTACACCTGATGGCACTGGAATTTCCAATGCCTTCAACACAGACGATCAACACTCAATTATAATTCATAACTTATATATTGATCGGGTTCGGGTTGGGTCGGGCAACCCAAGACATCAACCCGAGCCTGACCCAAGTTTTATCGAGTTGGTGTTTGTATAGCCTAAGCCCGAGACCGAACTTAATACATCCTGCCCGAGCCCAACCCAATGTCGGGTCGGTCACAGTCGGTCAGGGTGAACCTACCCGACTTTCAGCCCTAACCACAACACAGGAAGCAATGGTGAGAATGACACCCATCATTGAAAACTTCCTCGCGGCCTGTGATGCTTATTTGTCATGAAACCTGTTCATAAGGTCACATGGACCAAGATGAAGGAAAAACACAATTGTCAGCTTGATCCAAAACTTCTATTGGCAGGCATTCAGACCCCACTTGAGCCTTGGAGATGCCTCATTTTATTTTTGGGCCCATATCCTAAAATGATCTGGAAAACTGGATGATCAGCAAGTATAAAACCCATACATCAGGTTGGGCTCCACAGAGTTCCTACGTGAACCGATTCTGTAGAAAGATGCAGAAATCAACAGTCAAATAATCACTTTATTTACATTCAGCAGTTGGAAATCGATTTTATCAGTTTTTTTTTCTCTTTTTTTGAAAAACAAAAATGGATTCACATTCGTTATGGAAAAATAGGATTCCATGGATCCTACTTCAATTTCAAGGTATATCATGGGTCATTTTCGACATGAGTTGCTTCAACCACTGCTACTTTCATACCAGTAAATGTAAATCCTGATTCTGCACCCATATAAATATTCCATTTGCTATCAAATACATAGATTGCTAACAAGTGTTTGTTTAAGTTCCAAAACCCTTCATTTTTATATTTTATTACCCTTTCATTGGAGTGACTCGGCTTAAGTCTGAGTTGAGGCAACTGAGCCAACCAGCCAGCTCAAACAATTTTTGCCGATTTGAGATCGAGTACATTGGCCAGCCAGTTTCTACTGACTTTGCGAGAAATTGCATCAGTTTCTACTGACTTTGCTAGAAATCACCAAGGTCTTAGAGCTATGGTCAATTGAAATGAAACATTTTCACCAGGGCACACACAAGTTTCATCGTCTTATGATCGATGCTTTTTCCTTATCACTCTTCCTCTTCTGTATGTGTATTCAAGTATGGAACCAATGACATTTGGGAGAATGGTGCTATTTTCAGGTTGCCCCTTACAAGAAGGTGAAGAAAGTAAGCTTTATAGAAGCCATTCCTAGGTCTGCAGCTGGAAAAATCTTGCGAAAGGAACTAGTGGCACAGCGCCAACAAAAAGCCATCTCCAAATTGTAATGTGTTTGTATTCCTCATGTGTGAGTTCAGTACCCATTCAGGATGCAACTGAAGTCTATTCATGAATAGAAATTAAGCTGAAGACTACTACAAATGAGAAGTCCCAACTCTATAGTTGAGTTGGTTAGTGAGTGCCCCATCAACTCGATAGTTGAGTTGGTTTGTGTCATGCTCCAGGCAGAGGGAAGATCCAAAGAGCAGGCCCCTCAAATGATGGTTTCAACAAGGAAGATGGCCTAGAAACTATTGCCAGGTTTTTTTTTTTTTTTTTTTTAATGTAAATTACAGCTATAGAAAAATAAAAGGTTTATTTCCTTTTTAGTGTGTTGATTGCATCAATTTTTCAAAACCTAGACTAGATGCTCACTTGATTTTATGGGTGGTCTGGTCCAAACCTGGTCTTAGCCGTGGCATCAGTACGATGATATAACTAAATAAAATTATTTTGAAATAAAGGGTCGTGCTTGCGCTCCAAACTGCCCAAGTGGAACTATGACCCAAGTGGCATAGATCGTTCATATAGGTTAATTATGATGCATGCTCATAATTATGATGCATGCTCATGAACATAATTAAACAGCGGAAATAAAAGGAATAAATAATCTAAAATTCTACCAGTAATCATCATAACTGAGAAAATCATAAAGGAAACATGCAATGGAGCGGGCCATCATCACAACCATGGAGTATAGCATTCAATTATTACTTAAGTTGGAACCGGCGAGGGATGAGACCACCCGATCTTGCATGGTCACACCCAATCGATCAATGAAGATCACTAGTCTGAAGAACTAAGAAGTTTCTCGGATTAGGGATTTGAGAAATTGGGGGTTTAGGGTTTAGATCGGTTCTCAAAATTTTGATCGAAGAAGGATTACTCAAAACTGAAAAATAGAAAGAAAAAAATAATTACCTTGAAAAAGTTGGAGGGGCACAAGAAGAAATTAGAAGAGGAAGATCAAGAGAAGAGAAGAAGCACCATTAGAGAGAAGAGAGGAAGGAGGCAACCAAAGGGTTTGCTTTTCATTAATCAATAGTTAAAAAATTTTGTTTAGGCCTTTAGCCCGCTTAAATAAGCAAATAAAGACATAAAATTACTAAAATACCCTTAAAATAAGCAAATAAAGACATAAAATTACTAAAACACCCCTAACTACGCAAAAACGCTCAAATAACATAAGTACGGGAAAGTTTGGGCGCTCGGTCTTCTTTATCCAATCTTCCTTCACATGTGTCTTCCCTGAGTGGGGTCTTCTATATGTCCAATCACATGTGAAAGGTCTTCAGCTCCTCAATAGTCGTCTATCCACAAGGACGGTACTTGTGGTTGGCGTTATATGTCCAATCACATGTGAAAGGTCTTCAGCTCCTCAATAGTCGCTTATCCACAAGGATGGCACTTGTAGTTGGCGCTTTCTTCGTTGGTACACCTTGAATGCGCTTGTGTCCACATCAATTCCCCTCGAGTGAGAAAAACTCGACTCTGACGAGTTGAAACTTTTGTAGCGCTCTAGTAGATTTGGATCAATACCCTGCAATGCGTCACCCGACAGCCACGTAGATTCAGACAATGATTTGTTCTTCCACTTGACAAGATACCTTTGGAAACCTCCATCTCTCGTGGATACTATCTCATCATCCAAGATTTCTTCAATTTCTTCTTTATGGGAAATGGGTGGAGGAGGGGGTGGAAGGGGTTGGGTAGCAAACTCAAAAAAAGGCCATGAAAGGGATGATGTATCAACAATGGGAGTATGGGCACGAACTATATCTTCCACATTAAAAGTTGGATTAATGCTCATTTCAGGTGGAAGGTCAATCCGATACGCGTTGGACCCAACCTTTTGTAATATCTTGAATGGTCCAGCACTACGCGCTTGTAAATTTTTAGCAGGTCCTTGAGAGAATCGCTCTGGCATTATTCGCACCATTACAGTCTCCTTATTGAAATTCTTGTACTCACGATGAGAATCGGCTGAAACTTTATAATCATCATTGCTCTTATTTAACCGTTGTCTAATATGTGTATGCAAATCATGAATATGGCGTGCATATGCATCGGCTGACTCAGAAGACCTTTGGGTAACAGACATAGGTAAGAGATCTATGGGCATTCTAGGTTTATAACCACTTACAATTTTAAAAGGACTTAACCCTGTAGATCTATTAACTGACCCATTATAAGCAAGTTCAGCAGTTGGTAAAATTAGGTCCCAAGTTTTAACATGTTCACCCACTAAACAACGTAGAAGATTTCCAAGGCTGCGGTTTACCACTTCAGTTTGACCATCTGTTTGTGGGTGGTAAGCAGTAGAAAATTGCAAACAAGTTCCCATAATGTACCTCAGTATCTTCCAAAAATAGTTAGCAAATTGAACATCACGATCAGACACTATGGTTTTAGGTAACCCATGGAGACGCACCACACCATCAAAAAAGAGACGAGCAACATGAGACGCATCTGACGTCTTAGAACATGGGAGGAAATGCGTGATTTTAGAAAAACGGTCCACAACGACAAAAACGGAATCGTGCTTTTTTATAGTCTTGGGAAGCTCAAGCACGAAGTCTATACTAATGTCCTGCCACGGAGCATGTGACACTGGCAATGGCGTGTACAGCCTGGTATTTTTCTTTCTTTGTTTTGCCAGCTAACATGTTCGACACTGCCCTAAAACTTTGGCTACGTCTCACTTGAGACTTGGCCAATAGAAACGATCTTCCACGAGGGCAATGGTCTTATCACGACCAAAATTGTCAGCTATCCCTCCTGAATGAAGCTCCCAGATGAGGAATTCACAAAGAGACATACGGGGAATACAAAGTCTGTCTCCCCTGAAAAGGAAGCCATCTTTAAGAACATATTCACCCATAATATGCTAGTCACTAGCGAGCGACGCGTAAGTACACTCAAAATCAGGACATATGGGGTATTCATCTTTCAGTTGCTCAAATCCGACTACCTTTACACTCGAGGAGTTGAGCAACGCCACTCTCCTACTAAGGGCATCCGCTGGTTTGTTTCAACTCCGACCTTGTGTTTCAAAACAAACGAATATTCCTGAAGAAATGCTACCCACTAGGCATATCTTGGGTTGAGTTTCTTCTGAAAATGCAAATATCTCAAAGCCTCATGGTCGGAAAATAAAACGAATTCTTGCGGTAGGAGATAGTGTCGCCAATGTCTCAGGGATTGCACTACCGCATAAAATTCTTTGTTGTAAGTGGAGTATTTTTGTTTTGCCTCATTCAGTTTCTCACTGCCTTGTGTTTCAAAACAAATGAATATTCCTTAAGAAATGTTACCCACTTGGCATGCCTTGGGTTGAGTTTCTTCTGAAAATGCAAATATCTCAAAGCCTCATGGTCGGAAAACAAAACGAATTCTTGCGGTAGGAGATAGTGTCGCCAATGTCTCAAGGATTGCACTACCGCATAAAATTCTTTATCGTAAGTGGAGTATTTTTGTTTTGTCTCATTCAGTTTCTCACTGAAATAAGTCACTGGGTGTCCTTCTTGACTCAACACTCCACTTATACCGACACCAGACGCATCACACGCTACTTCAAAGACTTTAGAAAAGTCAAGTAGACGCATGACGGGAGCTTCCACCATCTTGCCCTTAATTTCTTTAAAAGCCTTGACTGCGGCTTTAGACCACACGAACTCTCCCTTTTTCATGCACTCAGTAATGAGAGTTATGATCGTGCTAAAACCCCTAATGAACCGACGATAAAAAGCTACTAGGCCGTGAAAGCTTCGCACCACATGAATGTTCCTTAATTCTGGCCACTCAACTATGGCCCTGACTTTTTCAAGGTCTGCGCGCATCCCTTCAAATGACACTATAAATCCTAAGAACACAACTTGGCTAGACATGAATGCACGTTTCTTAAGATTAGCGTACAACTTTTCCTTCCTAAGGACACTACAGACCTTCTTTAAATGTTCAAGGTGTGATTCCTTAGTGGTACTATAAATAAGAATATCATCAAAGTACACCACTAGGAATTTTTCCATGAACGGCCTCAAAGCTTGTGTCATCACTCGCATGAAAGTACTGGGTGCGTTAGTCAAGCCGAAGGGCATGACCAACCATACATACAGCCCATCTTTCGTCTTAAACGCCGTCTTCCACTCATCTCCTGGGCGTATACGGATTTAGTGATATCCACTCTTGAGGTCTATCTTAGAGAATATAGTGGACCTGACCATCATATCAAGCATATCATCAAGTCTAGGTATAGGGAACCTATACTTGACAGTAATTTTGTTTATGGCACGGCTATCCACACACATGCGCCACGTGCCGTCTTTCTTTGGTGTCAACAATACAGGCACGGCACATGGGCTCATACTCTCTTGAATGAAACCCTTTTGCAGAAGCTCATCAACTTGCTTCTTCAACTCTGCATGCTCTGCAGGGTTCGTCCTATAGTGAGGAAGGTTCGGTATAGTAGACCCTGGGACAAGATCAATGCCATGTTGTATGTCCCTCATAGGTGGCAACTTATTTGGTAAGTCTTCAGGAAATACATCACTGTATTCCTTCAAGACCGAGGTCACCTCACGGGATCAACTCTGATGGAACCTCAGGTGTAATCTCTCTAGCCACAAGGGCATACACCATAGAATCCTCTTTAGCCTCTTTTTCAAATTCTCTTGCGCTGATTATATGTAGAGACGTAGGTTTGGATTTTCTCATTCCTCTAGGCTCACTTGCATTCTCATCCTTCTTCTTCCCTAGTGTATTCTCAGGTGACATGGGATTAAGTTTGATCTTTCTATCGTTATACATAAAAGTACACGCATTCGAACGGCTAAAGATCGTGACATCATTATCGAATAGTCACGGTCTACCTAGGATAACATGTCTCACATCCATAGGTAAAACATCACACAACGGGGACTCTTTATATGACCCAAACTCGATGGGGACTGGACATTGTTGGGTGACAGGTAGGGATGTCTTGTCAACCCAAGAAACTTTATACGGATCTGGATGAGGTGTGGATTTCAGTTTTAAGCGATCTAAGATACTAGTGGAAATCACATTCTGACAACTTCCACTGTCCACTATCACCTTACAATTCTTTTCACCACACTTGGCAATACTGTAGAAGATAGTCCTTCGACGCCTGTCAGCACTACTTCTAGACTGAGCTAGCACACACCTGACTAATGCAAGTGTTGCTTCTCCATCCACTTCTTCTTCATCAGTAAGTCCTCCTTCAGGGTGATACTCTTCAACTTCATAATCACCCTGGTCATCTTCACCCTCGTGAGACTCGCCTATAACTAAGGCTCTCCCACGGCTCTTCGTAGGACACTGATTAAACATGTGGCCAAGATTGCCACACTCATAGCACCCCACTTGGCTCATGTTACTAGGACCGGTACCAAGAACCCCTTTGCCCTTATCCTCCCTAGGCCTAGGCGGAATAGTCGCATGTGCCCTATGTTAACTACCAATATTAGGTCTAGTTCCCTGAGAACTAGATCTAGCACTGGAGTCTCGGGACTCAAAACGACGAACGACAGGAGCCTTCAGATATTTCTCTAACTCCTGCATGACTTGATATGCTCCATCCAAGTCCGTTAAAGGCCGAGTCATAAGCTCGCGCTGAAGATCCGCACGAAGGTCCGTCTTGAAACGCGAAAGCGTTACTAGAGAGTCTTCTCAGATATCACATCGCATCACATATTCTTCAAATTTAGCAATGTAGTCAATGACAGACATTGACCCTTGGCGTAAGGATTATCATTGGTCAATGAGCTTCTGACGGTATGAGAGAGGAAGGTACTTTTCCTTCAACTTCTCTTTCATCTCATACCAATGTGTGATAGGGGCTCTACCAACTCTCTGTATCCTATGCTCGGTGTTGATCCAGAAGAGCTTGGCTTGACCCACAAGCTTCATCTTAGCAAACCGCATTTGACGATTTTCCGACATACCATACCACTCAAAGTAGTGGTCCATATCAGCAACGCAGTCAAGGAATGCCTTGGGATCCAAGCGCTCATCAAAACTCAGGGCCTCAACTCCCACACTCTTCATCGCACGCTAATCTGGATCATAGCGGTCTTGATGATCACATGTGGCTCGTGCCTCTCGCACCACACCACGACCGTTACCACGATCTGTATCCTCACTACCACCACGTGTGGCAGCGTGTTGTTTAATGATTCCTCCCACTTGAGAGTGCACATCATCCCCTACAGCGGAGTTTTCCTTTTGGGACGCCTCTAGTTGCTCGACCTTAGTCATGGTAGTGGTAATTTAGTTCTCAAGGCGGGCAAACTCACGCCTTTGACCCGCTTCTAAGGAGTTATCTTTTGTATCAATTGAGCAAGTTGATCAGATAACTGCTCATTATTCATGGTAGGTTGAAGTCCGAAACCTCTACCTCTTCTCGTGGGCATACAATGAAGACTTGAACCAAACTCTACCCAACTAAACTACTAGGTGTTATGACGTTCAAGATGAATGCGATGAATGCAAAACTACTATGAACTGACACAATTAAGTTGAAACAGGAAACAACTCAAATCTAGAAATTTTCCAGATTAGGAACTTTCTAAAATTGAAAACTTTCTAAAATTGAAAACTTTCTAAATCTGGAACTTTTCTAAATTAAACATAAAAATCAAAACCCTAATTTGATAACTCGATCTAGACAAAAACCATGTAAGCCTATGCTTTGATACCAAATTTGACGCAGGACAGCCCTAATTATGATGCATGCTCAAGAACATAATTAAACAGCGGAAATAAAAGGAATAAATAATCTAAAATTCTACCAGTAATCATCATAACTAAGAAAATCATAAAGGAAACATACAATGGAGCGGGCCATCATCACAACCATGGAGTATGGCATTCAATTATTACTTAGGTTGGATCCGGCAAGGGATGAGACCTCCCGATCTTGCATGGTCACACCCAATCGATCAATGAAGATCACTAGTTCGAAGAACCAAGAAGTTTCTTAGATTAGGGATTTGAGAAATTGGGGGTTTAGGGTTTAGATCGGTTCTCAAGATTTTGATCGAAGAAGGATTAGCCAAAACTGGAAAATAGAAAGAAGAAAATAATTACCTTGAAAAAGTTAGAGGAGCACAAGAAGAAATTAGAAGAGGAAGATCAAGGGAAGAGAAGAAACACCATTAGAGAGAAGAGAGGAAGGAGGCAACCAAAGGGTTTGCTTTTCATTAATCAATAGTTAAAAATTCGAGTTTAGGGCTTTAGCCGACTTAAATAAGCAAATAAAGACATAAAATTACTAAAACATCCTTAAAATAAGCAAATAAAGACATAAAATTACTAAAAGACCCCTAACTAAGCAAAAATGCGCAAATAACATAAGTACGGGAAAGTTCGGGCGCTCGGTCTTCTTTCTCCAATCTTCCTTCACATGTGTCTTCCCTGAGTGGGGTCTTCTATATGTCCAATCACATGTGAAAGGTCTTCAGCTCCTCAATAGTCGCCTATCCACAAAGACGGCACTTGTGGTTGATGCTTTCTTCATTGGTACACCTTGAATGCGCTTGTATCTGCATCATTACCCCATACTGGATTGGTTCAAATCAATCCAACTGGCTAGTCCGGTCCAGGTTTTTAAAAAAATAAATAATATGCATAACTGATTGTGGTCCAATTATGTAGCCAACAGCTAATGACGAATGAGGCTAGGCGCTCCATGCGTGCTTATATCCTCTTGGGCATGTTTGGTTGTTGAGGAATCCATTCCATGGTCTTTATGTTTCATGGGGAATGCTAGAGTTGGCCTTGTATTTCCTGGGAAATGACTAAATTTTACTTGGTTGATACAATGGGTTTTCTTGAGAAACCTGGGAAAAGTCTAAAACTCTGTTTTAATTCTCCAAGTTCTTCATTCCTCAGCTAGAAGCTACGTCAAGTTTTTTTAGGAGAAGCTGACTAAAGAAGTTCCATGAAAATTTAAAACCAACCAAAAAGTGTGAACCAAACTTGTCTTTATAAAAATCAGGGAATTACTAAGCTGAGAAACATAACACTTAGTTTTCCCAAACACACCATTGTTGTGTAATAAGGAGAGAGGATCTCCAATGAAGCAACAGTAATGATAAAAGTAGTAATGCAAAGCGATCAGCCCCTTTTGATACCTCATTTTGAATGACGAGGCCAACATCCATATTTCAATACCAAGGTGAGCAAGATAGATTTGTTGTAATGGGTTGTAACAAGGTGAGTCTAGATAAAATCCACCTTGGCCCTACCTACAAGATCACATAGGGAGCCGTTGCTTTTATGTTGGTATTGATTCCCTAAAACCTAAAACCGAAAATCTTAGGGAGCACTTCCTCTTTGGATGGAGATACTTTCACCACTCTACAACCTAAAACCATCCATATGTGAACAATACAAAGGAACAAAATTAAAGGAAAAACAAATTTTCTTAGTGGCCTACTTCCTACTGATCCTGTCTGCTGATAAAGGCTATTCTTCCACTGGTTGCCGTCTACACTATCAAATCTAATGGGTGATATTGCCTTTCCTTCCCATGGAAGAGAGCAATGAAGGCATGGTTATTTTCCAGGCATGGAAATGAAGATTGAAAACGAATGTGCAGGAAATGGAAATTAGCCCTTTTTCCACGAAAATGTATGTCCACATACATGCATGTCCCTAAAAAATCCTCATTTCCAAGGAACTCCCATTCATCAGTTATTGGTCATTTCAATGGAAACCCATTCCACATTCTTATTTCCATGCTTCCAAATAGATCCAAGCTTTGTAAGTTACTCTCCAAATATACTCTACCAGAGCAATGGATATAGTAAGTAGGTGAAATTATGAGAACTACTGATTTTTTTATGGGCTTTTCTAGGGCTTTTTGTATGTTGTTGAGGTATGAGCATGTTTGTCTGGATATACAACAAAAAGAAAATGATGTGGAATACAACCCAATCTCATCACATTTTGTGGGGCAAGGCATTTGTCATTTCTTGTAAAATATTGATAATGAAATGCATATGATGCTTCTATAACTAAATTTGTGTGTTTTCTTTCCAATGGAATTAATCATTCACAAAAGAAAGGAAAGAACACTCAAATCTAATTAAAATTTCCTCTTTGGAGGGGTTACTATTGACTAGACAGGACTTCCGAACAGAAAACCAAATGCACCCTAAAAAAGTACACAAGCTTAGCTAGTTCCTTCTCTCCAAATTCTTCAAAAACACCTCCCACTCATCTACATACTCTATTACATCCCCCTTTATGACACCCACCAATTCGTCCCTCCCAAACCTCATTAGATTCCTAGTCAGGACTGTTAATGTCAATTCAGTGGGCCTGCACCCACATTCTTTCATGGTTCCATACATGTCCATGGCCTTATCAACCATGCCCACTTCCATGTAAGCCCCTATCATCTCAGTGTATATTCTGGTGTCTGGTGTAAGGCCCTCCTTCTTTAGCTGTAGAAAATAATACTCAGCTTCTTCCACCATTTTATTTCTTCCCAACATATACAACATGTCGTAGAATAGCATGACGTCCGGAATGTACCAGCTCTCCTTTCGTGCATACTCAAAAACCTGCAAATACATTTAAGGTCTCCCAAGCAGAGAGAAAATACAAAGAATTATTTTTTTTTTAAACGAAAATAAAAGGAGAGATAATCCAAGTGGTTTCCCAGCTACTACACCATCTCAACACACAAATTCGACGGCCCAGATCATCTGTATCACCAATCCGATAATCCTAGCCTTTGAATGTTTGGTGTTCTGTTATAGTCGTCTGTTTCCTTTTCCTAGGAGAGTAGATGGAGTGGTTAGCATTATCAAACCAAAGTCCCTCTTCAAGTCATAATCACTCCATCATAAGCCTATACAATAGATGTTTTCAGATGAAGAATCGATCTTGACTGTTCATTTTACATGCTATTTTTTCAATGGTTAGGATCTTCCAATCGTTCTTAGAGCAGTTTCCATGCTTATTTCTCTACATACAAACTTTCCCTACCTTTGTCCTATCACCCTTTTTCATTCCTAAAAACTGATAATCAAACCGTATATAATGACAGGCCCATCTGTGGATGGTTCACGTACAGAATCCTAGCCCTTTAATAGGTATCTAGCAAATATGATCTTCCATCGCAAGTTTGATGCATGGAGCATTCACATTTGGCCCACCATATCAATGGCTTAGATCACTGAATCATGGGCCCTACTTGTACAAGTACCAACTGTAACCTGAACAAGTCAGGTTCTCAGATCGAGCATATTGCTTCATCCTTCAAATCTATTGATGAAGCATGAGATCTGGACCATTGGTAACTAAATGGATGGATGATCCAGGCCAATTAGAGGGAACGTCCACAAATTCAATGGCAATAACAAGTTCTCTGATCAAATACTGAGAATATCCAACAAGTATCGAAAATGGGCTATGGACCATCAATAACAGGTCCCAACACATGAACGGTCCAGATTTTATAAATGTGCACACGTGTAAAGAGATGAGAGGTGCCTGATGGCACAGATAAAAGCATTTAATCAGGTACTATACAGCTAAAGTGCACCGTACTGCCAACAGATGCTTAACACTTTTTCCCTAATCGGGTCCAATAAAACTCACCTTCCGCTAAGGTGGGTCCCACCCACAACAAGTCAAAGAAAATGAGACCCACTTCCCATCATCCACCTAAGCTTTCACTATATTTTATTATGCTCAACCACATCACTTCACATCTTCAATTTTCTATTTTCCCCAATTTCTAAAAACCCTAATTCCAAAATCCCCAATTCCCATGAATCCTAATTCTCCATATTTCAGATTTTCCCCTTCCTAACCCTAATCATAAAACCTACAAATTTGTCCCTTGAGTGTGGAATGTGCCTACGCTAAATTGAAAGTTTTATCCTTCCATCGGCTTTCAATCCTTCCATCGGTCCTAGTTTTAATTGATTTATGTGATTTCTTAGCATGCGTGCATGTGATTTAGGTTAAATCAGATTTTATTTACTCTTAATTACTTGGTAGGTTAGCATCTTTTGTTAATTGAATTACTTTATGGACTCTTTCATGATCTCTATGTTGCATGCTAGCATTAAATCATGTGTCTTGCATCGAATTTGGTATCAGCGACTAGGTTTAGCATAGGATTTTTGTGTTGCATCTAGGGTTAGTAGAGTATGCATTGCATATGGGATCATATTGCTAAATTTTTTTTATTGCTGAATTTTCAATTCGCGTCCCCACTTATACCATTGCTGAAATTTTGAGCATAGTAATTTCAGGTTGTCACATTGTTGAATTTTCAGCTTGTAATTTTCGGATTACACCTGCACTGCATTTTCAGTTTAGCACCCTCAGATTACTATCTTGCTGAATTTTCAACATAAGATTTGAGGATAGCGACTTGCTGAATTTTCTAGTTAGTTTATCTAGCATGATCTCTAGGTTAGTACTATCATTGTCATCATATTGTCTTAGTACCTAGGGTTTCCTTTAGAGTGTCCTTGTGTATGCCCACTCGTTCAGGACGTGGAGAGCAGATTGACGAGGCCCTTAACACTATCAACAATCGTCTGACGGCTATTGAAGCACACAATAGGACCACCACAACTCAATTGACCGTGATCAATGCGCGTGTCAATCAGCTTGAAGCCTCCCTTCAGGCAAACCCCAAAACTCGGGAAGATGTCCAATCACAAGTCGAGGATCAAGTTGAGATTGTGCGACTTGCAATTATTAGTCATGCCTTGAGTCAAATTGTAGAAAGTGATGATTGGCACAGAGATTCAATTTTCCACACTTATGCTAAGTGTGGTGGCAAAACTGCAAGGTGATCATTGATAGTGGCAGTTGCATCAATATGGTATCTGCTCGCACCGTGGACCGCTTAGGTATGCTAGTCGTTCCTCACCCTCAGCCCTATCGAGTCTCATGGGTTGATGCATCTTCAATTCTGGTTTCTCAGCATTGTCTCATTCCCATCCAGTTTTGTTCTTATGCGGACACGTTGTGGTGTGATGTTTTGCTTATGGATATAGGCCATATCATTTTGGGCAGGCCTTGGTTGTATGACATGGACGCAACACTATTCGGTCGCTTGAATACGTGTTCGTTTCTATATGGAGGCAAAAGGATTGTCTTAAAGTCTCTCCCGCCCAAAAGCATCCCTAAAAGGGAGGATGTCAAGACATGTGGTCCTGAAGATGTGACGAAACTCCAGCTTGAGTCTCTTCCTATAGTTAATGTCAAAGAGTCTGAAAGAGAGACTAAAAATGATTTGGCGTTGTATGCACATGTGGCAAGTGAGGTCACACCTAAGATTATTATGGAGATGTCACCTAAGGTTACACCCGAGGGTAGCGTAGAGTTACCATCTGAGGTGAGTCCGGTATTGGAGGATTCTAGTGTTGTTATTCCACAGGGCATACCAGATGAGTTTACACCCATGCGGGACATTCACGCATTGACTCTACCAGACCTTCATCACAATCAAATGAGTAATGGGAAGGAAGTAGATTTGGAAAGACAAGTGAATGAGCCTAGGACCCCTATAGATTGCATACCTATGTCTGTGTTCCATAGGCCTTCAGAGTTTGTATATGCATCTACGCAACATATGCATGTCTTGCATGTGGAAATTAGAAAAAGAATCAATATAAGTAATGAAACATACAAAATGATTGCTGACTCACACCATAGGTTTAAAAAGTTTGTTATGGGTGACGAAGTCATGATTAAAATGTCCAAAAAGGTTTCCACAGAGAACCATAAAAAATTACAAGCCCATAGCGCTGGACCATATAAAATCTTGAAAAGACGGGGTTTGAATGCTTACTTGATAAATCTTCCACCTAACATGGGTATCGATTCCACATTTAATGTGGAAGATCTTGTACCGTTTCATGGACATTCCCCTAACTCTCATATGAACTTTGATGATGATACCCATGGCCATTACCTAACCCCTCTTCTCAACCTTTACCATCCATACCATCCATACCTATAAGAAGAGAGGAGATGAAGGATATCTTAAATGAAGAAGTGGTTTCCACACATCATGACGGTTACCAGGAGTACCTTGTCAAATGGAAGGGCAGACCAAGATCAAATATTACGTGAATCATAGAGTCAGAGCTTCATCGACGAGACCCAGATCTCCTCGTGCATCACTGCAACATTATTTCGCCAGAGGCAAAATCTCCTCAGCTGAGGGGAATTGATGGGGACATCAGAGGACCTACTCGAGTGTACCAGATACGGAGACGACCACCCACATCAGCGAGGATTTCTTTGTAGGTGGGAGACGAGTTCCAGATGGGGCCTGCCAAGCCATTTTGAAGACCCCACATGCATTGGACGTGCATCGAGAAGACCCCACCTTGGGAGGATGCATGTAGATTGCTTAGGAGATCATTTTAGTAATAGGATTTTTATTTCGTGCTGATCCGACCGTTGGATCTTGTCGATCAAGCCATTAGGCCACCAAATCTTTTAGATATGGGCCCCTTAGACTCTGATCTTGCTTTCTTTATGTTTTTTGTTATTTTTAGGAGTTATTTGATGGTTGAGATTGATAATATATGTTTTAGCTTTCTTATTTTGGATAATGGGCCACTTTACTTAAGTGAGTGACATAGTTGTAATTATGCTAGATTTAATTCTGAATTTTTAATTATAGAAGCATGGGGGGGGTGGAGTTTCGACCATAGTGGAGATTTGAGAAGAAAAAAAGAAGAGAGAAGCTCTCTTGTGTGAAGGAAATTTCCTTATTATTTTCTAGGGTTTTTTTTTTTTTTTAAAACACTCCCTTCTTGAATACCAACTTGAAAAAAAACACTCCCTTCCAATTGAATCGTGGAAGGGTACAAACTTGTTTGGTGGTGGATTCCCCAAGGTATTCTTCTTCTATCCTTCCTCTCTCTTATCCGACAGGTATTCTTCTTCTTCTCTTGTCTTCCTCTTTTCCTTCTCATTACGACCTTCTAAAACCTAGATCTTCAATTTCCAATTTTCCCCAATTTCTAAAAAACCTAATTCCAAAATCCCTAATTCCCATGAACCCTAATTCTCCATATTTCAAATTTTCTCCTTCCTAACCCTAATCATAAAGCCTACAAATTTGTCCCTTGAGTGTGGAATGTGCCTACGCTAAATTGGAAGTTTTATCCTTCCATCGGTCCTAGTTTTAATTGATTTATGTGATTTCTTAGCATGCGGGCATGTGATTTAGGTTAAATAATATTTTATTTCCTATTATTTACTCTTAATTACTTGATAGGTTAGCATCTTTTGTTAATTGAATTACTTTATGGACTTTTTCATGATCTCCACGTTGCATGCTAGCATTAAATCATGTGTCTTGCATCATGATTTAAAGCTAACAGTAGGTAAGTTCTTCCCCTTAATCTTCAGTGACGAATTTTATTTCATTTCGGATGTAGATTTAGGGTTTTTTTTTTGGGGCATTTTTTCACTTTTTTCTTTTTGGGGAGGTCGGATCCTATGCAACATCATAAAATAAGCTGGTATACATCCACTTGTTGTCTGGGGCCTACTGTTGTATGGATGGCACACCATCCAACCTGTCTCCATCATGCAAGCCAACATGCTACAGTGGTGGTTGTTGAGTGGTTGTGCATTGTTTTCTATGTTGGGGCCCATGTGATGGTTGGATAAGCCTAACCTTTTTTTCTCTATGGTGGTTGTCCATTGTTTTTTACTTTGTAGTCTGGTTGGTATCCAACCATCCAGTCTCACAATTAGTTACACTTCTACATGTTAGGTCATTTAGTGATACTTGGCTGCTTGTTTTGGTTTTTCACTAAAGCTGGAAAAAAAAAAAAAAGAATTATATGTTTGTGTGTTATTTGTTTGCTTTTTAATTTGTTAATGTGATTTTGGTGGATTTAATACAAGTGGGTTGGATTTTGATAACTTGTTTTGAACATGCTTTTACTTGAAAAATGAAGTATATTTTTTCTGGCCTTTTTTCGGTTTTTTATATATTTAATTTTACTATTTACCATATTTTTCACTATTATTTTAATTAAAAATAGAAGTATTGTGTAGTTAAAACACTGGTCCACATTGAATAAAAAGGACCAAAATTACATCCTATATTTCTTCTAATACCCAAGAATTTCAGGAAACCCCCCATCCATCTGGGGTCCCACTATATCAACAGTCCTGATCACTTTGGCTTGAGGATCATGCAACAAATGAAGTGGAACAACAAAATCAACCAAATGATAATATGTAGGGGCCAATGGTTCGATGATTTAGAGATGGAGCCTACTAAATGAATGGCTAAGCACCTAAAATCTCCTGGGATGAAACAGGCCTAACCCTTCCATTAGTGGCCAACAAATAGATGGTTAAGAAAAGAACTACAGCCATGGTCCACATTCCCGATTGTTATGCTCTCCCCAAACCACCCAAAGCCTTGCTATAACTGCTAGCCACCAAAGTGCTTTCCCCACCTTCCCAATCCCTCCTCCGTGCCAAGCTAAGGGAAAGACTTCTATAGAGCTTGGTGACACCATGCAATACCAAAAAGGGATAGGATCGAAGCCCAAATAGCTTGGGCGAAAGGACATTGAATAAAGAGGTGGTCCACTGACTCCGCGTCACCCCTGCACATCAAACAAACATTGGGGATAACCATAGACCGCTTTTGCATATTATCAATGGTAAGGATCATCTTCCTGCCAATCAACCAAACGAAAGCTGCCCCCTAGGAAACGAACCATATCTCCAAGAACAAAAAGGATTGATCTTCGGCCTTGTTTGAGAATTCCAAATCTGACCATAGAAAGAGCACACTGAAAACTGCCAGATTTATGACAGCACAAGCTGCTAAGCCATTTCTAATATAAAAGACTAGTAAACAAGGATTTCTAAAATAGCAACTACACTTCTAATTACATAAAAAGCTGAATTCAAGCAATATGCATATGTCAAACGGACTTGGAAAGTCCAATTGATTAGAAACTTCCAACACCATCCCTTAAATTGGACTTTCCAAACTTAGTCATGCGAACATCACCTTCAATCTTATAGGACCTTTGACTATTAGTGATCTTAAAATCTTGTCTGCATTTTCATCTTTGGACTTGCAAAACACGAGCTCCACTTAAGTGGTATCAATTGTAATAGCCCCATTACTAATTGGAGCGATGTTTGCATTATATCCAATGATCTCGTCATTTGTCTCAAACTCACACGGTGCCAAAATTCATACCTTACATCCTTCATCTTTACTTTCGGATTCGAATAATAAGTGTATCCATGATTCTCTTCATCTTTGAAAACCAACCTTCTTGCATCCATTTTTACTTTCACATCTCAACTAATAGATTCTAAATTTGGAATTTCTCTAACTCCACATCTTGAGACTTCAAGATATATAGTGTTTCCTCCATCCAATCACATAAATAAATAAAGAATTAATAATTTCCTCTACATTCATGAAACATTTCGAGATAGGCGAAGTATTCCTTTTCTCGTCCTTCTTTTTTTTTTTTGAAATAATGGATTATTTCCAATCTTTTCTTCAAAATTGATGTAGCGAAAATTTACAAAACAAGAATTTATGAATTCAAACTCAGGGCTACACATATTTGATATTTCCATATCACAAAACCCATTTTTTGTCCCCCAAATTTTCTATGATCAACATCTTTGATTCTTCAATATTCTCCACTTTCCTATCTTAAGAAACGAAAAGAGAGTTTTCGATATCAGTATCTTGGTTACAATCTTCAGTGGACTCAAACTTACCAGCCATATTTCCTGTTATGGTTTCCTCCTTTCTCATAACACTAGAACTGTGAGAGGATCCTTCACTTTTAATCTTATTCAGTTCATTGATATCCTCTTCATGCTTGAGCTTCTCAATTTCGTCTTCGCAAAAGTCATATGATTGAAAATTGTCCATCAAATAGCCTAGGGGTATCTACAAAACATTGCCTTTCAAAGAAAGTTCTTCAATTTTAATCCAAACTTGAGATGGATCAACCAAGTTCTTTATTTGTGTCCAAACCTCTCAACACACCATCTTTCTTGAAACCACTAAAGCTTTCTCAAATTTCCTTTTCGAAACCATTCTTGATCTATCATCCCTTGGCATCTCAACCACATTTGCATCAGTAACTTCCCAAAGGTCGTGACCATAGAAATGCACATGTAATTTGGTTCTTCCAGTTGTGTAATTAGCTGGTGTTAGCTTTTTCATCACTATGGCAATAAACATCATTAACACTTTTAGAAGAGATTATCTCAAATATCTCTTTGGTAGCATTGACCACTACCACATCTGAAAACTCAACTTCCCAATCAACCAATCTCTAGGTCTATGATGCATGCCAAGCATGATTGTGGAAAAAAACTAAAATAAATTACTGTGGAAACATAACCAAAACCCCCCATGAACACATGCCAAATCCCGACAGAATGCTTCCTTTCACCTTGACTTTTTCACCTGGAAATCTCCACCATGGCTTTGATACCAGTTCTAGGCCCTTTGGACCTGATGCTCATAGGATACTTGATGGCCCACTTTGGCAAGCCATACAACACGATACCAAATCCAAACATTGAATGGATTCTTAACAATAGGGAAAACTCACATTCAATGATTGTAACCGTAGGAACTGACACAATTGGTCCACCTTAAGGAACTAGTGTTGAAATGGATGATTGCGACCATCACTATCAATAGACAAATAAAAAGAAGATCTTCTATAGCCTACATTTAACTCGAAAGTTCAAGGCTAGGATCATCTCTAAAGCATGAACACAGGACAATAGCTTATTTATAGTAGTAAAGAGAACATGGCCGATTCAAATCATACGACCTTAGCATATGGGCTCAGTAGGCGGCAACTTACAGACATCCTGAGTCACGAAGGAACTCCCCTTAAGGTATCATTTCTAAAAAGTTGGTATAATTATAAGCACCTCCTTTCTACTTTGGATAATTGCAAGTACCTCCCCTTTGTTTTACAAATTCATTCCAGATTCACCCACACAATCTGTCAGCAATGTTATCTTTTGGAAATTAACCATTTTATCCCTTTCTCATAATGGTTGTATGTCATCCAACCCTTTCAGCTTGGTCACTCCACCATGAAAATGGGAACCCCAAATATCTGGCTGATCCAACCATCAAGTGGGCCAATTCCAAAACATAGATTTGGACATTTTTGGGCAGGTGTGACCTAACCCAATAACTGGCTCAGCCTGAGCCTTTTGACGTCCAATATTTATGGTGGAGAGACCTTGATGGACAGGTTGGATATTGGATATACATAATGGCGGGTCCCATTGGGGGCAAAATAACCCCTACAACAAGGTTTTTTTTTTCCATTTGGTGCAGATTACCCTAATGTCTCTATGAGCGGTGAGATCTAAACCGTTCAAATAGCTGACCCGATTGTGATGTAGCATAACCCTATAATCAAACTGAGAAGCTGATATCTACATTGTCATTCTCCTGTTGAATTTGGACCACTGACTGCTTTTTTACCCATCGATTTCATGGAAACTAATTGGATGGTTGGGATAGCTCCA
Source organism: Magnolia changhungtana (assembly GCA_030180095.1). NCBI lineage: Eukaryota > Viridiplantae > Streptophyta > Magnoliopsida > Magnoliales > Magnoliaceae > Magnolia > Magnolia changhungtana. The sequence continues at coordinate 20,567 of JASAUF010000500.1, forward strand.
GCAGCATATTTTCAAGCTATGCTTCACCCACCCACATGAATTCCTGTGCTCGGAAGCTATGTGGGGCCCAAAGAGATGCCAGTGAGAAATCTACTCCACCAAATGCGCACCATCGGAAACTTTGTGGGGGCCACAGAAGTTTTGTAACAGGATAGTATTTGTGCCTATAGTTTATCCCAGAGGTAATAACCTTATGAGCGGTTTAGATTGCATATAAACATCATGGTCGGCTCCAAGAAGGGTTTCAACGGTGGACATTTTCATTCTCACTGTTTCATGTCATGTGGCCCACCGACAAACAGGATTTCTAATGGGGAATTGGATTGTGTACTGAGTAACTCAGTACGCTAAGTGGTACTGAGTTGACATGCCCCGAGCTTATTGGCTCTAAGATGTGTGGCCGCTTCCCTCCTCCGAACTCCAAAACAAACGCCGTTAGCTTCTCTTTCATTTTCTCTCTTCCGTGCAAGGAAGAAACGTAGAAGGATCTACCGCTCCTCTGATCCCAGCAGAAATCAGATTGCGCACCGAGTTACTAGGTACGGTTTTATCTTACAAAGTAAACTTAGTTGGGCCCACCTTGAATGCATGTGGTCTATCCACGCCGTCCATTAGTTTTTACAGCTAATTTAAGGCGTTCAGCTCAAAATTTAAGCATATCCTAAGATCAAGTGGATCATACTACAGGAAACAATAGGAGTAATGATTTCCACCGTTTAAACCTTGCTAGGCCCTACAGTAATTTTTATTTCTCATCCAACCTGTTCATGATATCATGAAGACATGGATGAAGGGAAAACACAAACATAAGCTTGATCCAAAACTTTTGTGGCCCTAAGAATTTTTCCACGGTAGACATTCAATTCACACTGTTTCGGTTGTGTGGTCCATTTGAACTTTATATATGATTCATTTTTGGGCCAACAGAGTTTAGTACCATTGAAACCTCTCCAAGCAGCGCTAGATCCTTCTACGTTTCCTCCTTGCACGGAAGAGAGAGAAAGAGAGATAAGCTAACGGCATTTATTTTGGCGTTTTTAGGAGGGAAGCGGCCCACATCTTAGATCTAATTGACTCTTGACACGTCAACTCAGTACCTCTTAGCGTATCTGAGTTACTCAGTACACAATCCGAATTCTGACCACGGGCATCTCTGTGGGCCCCACGTAACCTCCGACCACGGGAACTTCTCGTGGGCGGAAGGGGCAGAGGAAATTCTCTTCCACCCATGACATGCCCCATAGTTTGGATGGCCCAGATAGCCGTACACGTGTCCCACATTGAGAACGGCGCTGAAGTACCACCGGAATCTCTTGTCAGGCTTCTAGGGCTTGGAGGAAGGGCACAACCGTAAAAAAAAAAAAGGGGTACCTGGATGGCGAGGTCGCAGCTATCGGATCTCTGCAGATGCGCGAGCAGCGCCAGCACATCCGACATCAGCAGCCTCGAGATCTGCGCCTTGAAGACCGCGGAGATTTTATCCTGCGCTTTCTCAGGGCGAGAGCTTGCTAACCTGAGCGCCCGGGACGCCTGCATTGCCTCGGAGCTCATATCATGTGCCGTGCGCCACAATGGCTTCTTGCTGAGACCTTTATCTCTCAAACTACACTGCCATTTCTTGCGATGGTTTGCGATTGTGGGAGGGGTAAATTGGTAATTTGAAGAGCAGAGCATTGCCATTGAGTGAGGAGCGAACAGGGAAGCGGAGCGGGGAGGAATACGTGATGGGCCACCCGCGTCTTTAAACGGTGTATGGGGGTAGCCAATCCGTTTCCAAGAAATCCAGTTACGTTCCGCATTCAACTGCACGAATTGCTTACTTCTGTGGCCCACCGTGATATGTGTCTTGTCAGGCCGTCTATCCGTTTTTCCAGCTCATTTTAAGGGGTCGTTTGGATGGCTGTAATTTTTTTAGTTGTAAACACGTTGCACCTTAAAAGAGTTTAAGGGGTAATGGGTGCACCTACTATTCCATTTGAATTTTAAGTGATAATATGTTTACAGGTAAATAAATTATGTTTTGGATAGTGTTTACAATGAAAAAAATAGGTATTCATATTATAGATCATGGCCAGTGAACTTTCCAAAATCCACCCATCATAAAAGGACTTGATTTCTTTTTTAGGACCCTAAGAGAGTATTAAAGCATACACACTAAATAGATTGGATGTCTTCCACGTATCACAGTGGCCCCAAATGCAATCTAGAAGTTTTTAATGGTAAGCGTACCATCCTTCCCTCACATGGTCCATTTTTTTCAATGGACGTTTTGTTTTTTAAAGGCCATAGGAGAGCATTAAGGGAAGTAGACGATAGATAGATTGAATGTACCATACACATTACGGCGGGCTCCACATATCACGAGTGTATATTAACCAATGTGTTCTAACATGCTCCACATATCATGAGTGTATATTAACCACTATGTTCTAACATGTATAATGTCTTAATGTCTTTTTAGCTATAAAGACTTTACTCTAATTTATGGTTTTTTTTCCAAGTTTCGTATTATAGCTAAAAGTTATAATATAATTATAGCATGTAAAGCCTTTACGGACAAATACATACATCCAAACAACCCTTATAATCAGATTACATGAATCTCTTTACAACTTAAGAACTTTCCCTGCATCTAAACAACCCCTAAGTCATAAGCCTAAAAATTGAAGCATCTAAAACTAAGTAGACCTTATCAAAAACCTAAGTAGATCACACCACAAGTAGTGGGAATTGAACGCCTAATATTAAAAACTTAATTGTGCCACGTAAGTTTTAAATCAAGCGAATATTTGTGTTTTCTCATCTTCCATGTCCATGTGACCTTACAAATAGATTGAATGACAAATAAACAATATTGTGAGCCCTGGAAAGGTTTTAACGGTGAATGTTGTTATCCCCATTGTATTTCATGTGGTGTGGTTCACTTGAGCTTTTAGATGTTATACTCTTTTTATGATCATTCCAGAAATAATCAATCAAGAACAGATATGTGCCATTGCATCGAAATATGTAACATATGAAAGAGGATACTTGGGGTGGCCGAGAGGTATCCAAAAGCATAACGAGCAGTCAAGAGAAGTCCAAGAGGTAGAAAGAGGTCGAGCAAAAGGAACGGTTAAAAGGACACATGTCATGAAGAAAAGAAGAGACAAAATGATCTGGAAGACCAATATGACAACGATTCAACTATCATAACTGTTGAAATAAAAAAGAAAAACGTCTGAAGGGAAGCTAATAAAGAACTATAAACAGCAAGGAATTCAGCAAAGCAAGACGTCCCATACCAATCCAATAAATCAATTAAATTTATCTTTCATTATCATAGCTAAGCTTTATCGTATGAGTAGTGGTAATCTTTAGTTGTAATTCAAGTCTATGCTTTTGCGTTGGGCTATTCCCGGTATCAATATAATCACTTCATCTTTCATAAAGGCATTTTAGTGTTACTTTATGTGATCAATCGTAAGTATATCTTTTTTGTTTGATTGTTTTTGTAACGTCCTAGATTTTTACTATTTTGAATTTTCTAAAAATCCTTGAAATTTTTCAATATACTTTTCAAGCTTCTAAAGTCAATCTAAATAACATCAGCTTTAGAAAACAAAGTTATAACCCCTTAGCTGAAAAAATAGTGGACTTACTCAAAATGCTTCTCAAATCTAACTCTAATATCAAAGTTGATAAACAGAAAATTTTCAATTCTACCAAGCCAAGGAAAACCAATGGTACTCCAAAACCCAAAACAATAATAAAATAGGTTTCTAAAGTTACTTGTCTTGTTGCCCACACCGCCTTCAAGGCCTATAGCTATTCAAAGTGGTACCTAGGTAGTGGTTGTTCAAGACACATGACAGGTGGCAAAGATATGTTCACCAACTACAAAGAAATGATTGATGGCTGAGTTACTTTTGGTGATGGAAGCAATTGCAAGATTATTGGCCAAAATACTACACAAATTTCTAACCTTCCTCCTTTTGAAAACGTCTTATATGTTGAAGGTCTTAAGTACAATCTTTTAAGTATATCTCAAATCCGCGATAACAAACATAGCGTTAAATTTACTAATCAAGGATGTGATATTTCAAATGAGAAAGGTTGTGTGATATTAAATTGTCATAGAACATCTGAAAATTGTTATATCATTAATGAGTCTTGCTTGTCTACATTCTCATGTTACATGGTTCAAATTGATGAAATTGAATTATGGCACAAATACCTTAGACATGTTAACTACCGAAATCTCTATAGACTGAGCAAAATCGATCTTATTAGAGGTCTACCCAAACTAAAGAAAGTGGATAAAATATGTGGCGCATGCTAAAGTGGCAAAGAAACAAGGAGTAGTCACAAGAAAGTGAACTCCTCTGCCACATCCAAACCCCTTGAACTTCTTCATATGGATCTTGTTAGACCAACCAAAACGGAGAGTAGAGGTGGTAAGAAGTATTTTCTGTTGATTGTTAATCACTTTACCAGATTTACTTGGGTAGCATTCATGAAAGAAAATTTTGATACTCTCGATGAAGTTAAAAGGATACTAAAATAAATTCAGACTGAAAAAGAAATGAATGTTATCAAAATCAAAAGTGATCATGGGACGGAATTCAAAAATAGCAATTTTGAGAAGTTCTGTAACGATCATGGCATGCACATGAGTTTTCAGCTCCTAAAACACCTCAATAAAATGGGATTGTTGAAAGAAAAATATAGTGCTACAAGAGATGGCAAATGCTATGCTAGATAGCATGAAGTTACCCAAAAATTTGTGGGTTGAAGCTGTAAATACTACGTGCTATATTATAAACCGTGTGTACATTAGAAAATCTAAAGATAAAACAACTTATGAATTGTAGTTTAATAAAAAACCTACTGTTAAATACTTTCGAACTTTTGGAAGTAAGTACTTCATCTTACGTGACCGTGAAAATTTAGGGAAGTTTGAAGTCAAAAGTGATGATGGGATATTCTTAGGTTATGCTCTGAATAGTAGAGCGTATCGTATTCTTAACAAGAGAACAGATGTAATTCAGGAATCTATTGATGTTGTAATTGATGATCACCTAAACACACCCTCATCCAGTTCAGAAGATGCTGAAGTCAATATAATTGAGAAACGTGACTCCTCATCTAGTCCAGTCTATACTGAACCAAGATCAGTCAAAGATCATCCTACTGATCTAATATTAGGCAATCTTCTCACTGGTGTGCGTAGTAGAAAACAATTAGAGAATATTTGCGACTATGTTTGCTTTACTTCTCAAGTTGAACCAGCCAATGTATAAGAAGCACTTACTGATGAAAATTGGATTGTTGTCATGCAAGAAAAATTAAATCAGTTTGTTAGGAATGATGTTTGGTATTTGGTTCCAAGACCATCTAATATACACATAATTGGAACCAAATGAATTTTCAAAAACAAATATGATGAATTGGAAAATATAATCAGAAATAAGGCTAGACTGGTTGTACAAGGGTATACTCAAATAGTAGAAGTGGATTATGATGAAACCTTTGCTCCAGTAGCTCGTCTTGAATCTATCAGATTATTTATATCCATTGTCTGCTTTAAAAAGTTGAAGATATATTAAATGGATGTTAAAAGTGTTTTCTTAAATGGTGATCTACATGAAGAGTTCAATGTTGAACAACCTAAGAGCTTTGAGGACCCTAAACACTCTAATCATGTATATCGCCTTAAAAAGGCACTTTACGGTCTGAAACAAGCTCTCAGAGTATGGTATGAGAAGCTGACTAAGTTCTTACTCAGTTACAATTTTAATATGGGAAGTGTTGATAAAACCTTATTTGTTAGAAAATATAATGAATACATACTAATTGTACAGATATATGTTGATGATATTATTTATGGTTCTACATGCACTAACCTGTCCGTTGAGTTTGCAGAGCTTATGAAATCCAAGTTCGAGATGAGTATGGTGGGAGAATGGAACTACTTTCTAGGCTTACAGGTTAAACAGCTAGAAGATGGTATCTTCATTTCTCAAACCAAGTACACTTTAAATTTGGTTAAGAAATTTGGATTCGAAAATGGTAAGAAATTCGATAGTCCTATGAGTACGACTCTCAAGCTTTCAAAAGATGAAACAGGTAAAAGTATAGACTCTTGATTATATCGTAGCATGATTGATATACTCTTATACTTAACTGCAAGTAGACCGGATATTGCATTCAGTGTGGGTATTTGCGCTAGATATCAAACAGATCCAAAAGAATCACATTTTATTGTTGTCAAACACATTATTAGATGTCGCAAGAACAACTAACTTAGGCCTTTGGTATCCACAGGATACAAATGTTCAATTATATGACTATACAGATGCTGATTGGGCAGGGAACATAGATGATAGAAAGTTTACCAGTGGTAGATGTTTCTATGTTGAGAATTGTTTAGTTTCCTAGCATAGTAAGAAATAGAGTTTGATATCATTATCCACAACTAAGGCTGAATACATTGCAGCTAGTAATGTTTTACCCAGCTTGTTTGGATGAAAAGAATGATAAACGATTACGGATTTGCGCAAGATACAATGATCTTGTATTGCGATATCTCTAGTGCAATTAATATCTCAAAAAACTTATCCAACATTCTCGTATGAAGCATATTGACATTCGTTATCACTACATTTGAGAATTGGTTGAAGATAAAAGCATTTCATTGAAATATATCCAGACGGAAAATCAGCTTATCGACATTTTGACTAAACCGCTTGATAGGAATAGATTTTCCAAATTGATACTTGATATTGGTACGTGTAATTCAAATTAATTAGATTATGTTATGTTTGCATGCTATATATATATTGTAACGTCCCGAAAAATCAAGGATCGAGCATAACTCAACTCTCGAGTTCCAGAACATCACTTATGCAACATAGATAATGATAATTAAATGTTGTCTGTGTTAGTACAATAAACATGAGTGAGATTCAACCAAAACAGTAATTCATACTCCAGATCCATGTATAAAATGTAAGTTTAAAGATGAAAGGTGTATATAGATATATATTAAACAAAACATTCTCGATCTCCAGAGTATGAACACTAACTGAGTCACCGTATATATATGTTGGTTCTGAATCAAAATGTCAAAATAGTACAACTAAAATTATCAACCTTGTAGCCCCGTAGCACTAGACAGCCTATGCGAAGCCTCCAGCGAACAACATGTAGGAGAACTCCTCCTGATCGTCATAGAAGTCGGGTTCAGTCTCTTGTGCTCCAGTGATACTTGCATCTGATACAGGGTCTAGTGGTGTTTTAAAACACTGTCCCGTAACGTGGGAGTGAGTAGCTAACTCAGTGGAACAATAAAGCATAGGTTAACATGTTATCAATACAGTCAAGCAGTAATGATAAAGCATTACAATCAAACACTCCTAACTACTCTTATTAATGCAAGTATGAATGCAGTCATGATGGATGCTCTCACCACACCCTCCCTCGTGCGACACCATCTTACGTTCGCACACCATCTTACGTTCACGGCATGCTTTCATCCCTTAGTGCTCCACATCTTCCAGGCACATGCAATGCATGATAAGCATAATTACCGAGTTGTTATTAGTCCATTTCAAACAGCAAGATTGGGAAAGTAAGGTACCTCCCTTGTATCATTCCCAAACATGATCCATTCTAGGGTCGTCAGTCCTAGTTAATCTCAGACGATGGTTGTTTTCCAGGTCACTGCAAAGGCTGACAGGGCTGTTACACACAAAGGTTACACCACTCCCCCATTACCTCTTTAACGATTCATCACTATATAGAAACAGGCCTAGTTCATACTCTCTACACTACGGCAAAACTCGTCGCCTCACCGCAAATTCAGAGTATGCTCGAGGTCACTACAAAGGGCTGTTAGGGCTGTTACACACAAAGGTTACACCGCTCCCCCATCACCTTATCAATGTAGGCCGACAGCATGAATATAGTGTCTCATACCACCATAATCGGCTCACGAGTCTGGTTGCTCACTAGTCACTACGGGGAGGCACGTGGCCCCAGCGTAGGCAACAGCTCGACCACGGTGTCCCATACCACCATGCCCAGCTCATGAGTCTTAGCGGATCGAGGTACCATGGTTAACGGGATTCCACTGGTAAGTTTGGTACCCTAGGTTCAAGCAGTAGTGACCAAACATGGTGAACATACATTAGACATATTGGGTTACTTGATGAGCTTATCTAGCTTGAGCGCACAATCAGTTGAACGACATGAAGTGCATAAGCACTTCACGTGGCCTAACCACTGTCGCCAACTGAAGTACGACTCGGGTTCGTCAAACATATCCTACGTGACGAAATGAATCTCAACCACGATCTCAAGTCTGGTACCGATTGTCTGGACTATAGACATAGTCTCAATCACATTCAATTGCAGATAGGTAAAGCAGTAATGGATCAAAATTCAAATCATACAATCAAAGTCTGGTGTTATCCGTTTAGGGCTGTCAGGGTTATTGCACGGAATCGTTACACCACTCCCCCATCACCCATGATCGATCATACAACGTGAACATGAATTTAAACATACGCATTACATAGGTAAAATCATACAATCAGTTGAGCATATTATGAAGCATGTTGTAAAGCATGTTATAAAGCATGTTATAAACAGGAATACAAACACACAGATTTCATAAGTAAGCGGTTAAAGTAAATAACCGCATGGAAGAAATCATACACGTCTCTAGGATAGTTGAGAATCCCGTCTCAACACCTACCTATGGCATCATCATCTAAACACTTACTCTCACAAGCATTTTCACGAACACTTAGTATACACTATTTCAACATACTTAGTGTATGTTAGCAAAACATGTATTAGGGCGAGTCCTTTCGCAAAGCAAGTATTTTACACATATATAGTATATTTATACGGCAAATAATCATGGCAAACACATCTCTAAAATATATATGTATACGGTACTTTCTACAATACAGTATTTCTACATACATAGTGTATATTAGCAAAACATGTATTAGGGCGAATCCTTTCGCCAAATAAGTATTTTATCCATATATCGTATATTCATACAAAAAATAATCATAGCAAACACATTTTCAAAATATATACGTATACGGTATTTTCTACGAATACCTAGAATATGTAAAATTCCATATTCTACATCTTTAATCGAAATGGAAAACAGACGGCACTTTGTACATGTACAATTACATGCAGATCATGAATCTATCATTATCAGACATTAAAAGCGTTGAAAACCATGGCCTATACACCTCACCTTTACGCCGTTGGAGCGTAAGAAACTCGATGGATTTGTCTAGCTTCCGTATACGGCAACTAGGTAGCCTAGAGAATGAAATAGGTTAGCTATTTCATCACTTGAATCGAATCAAACCCTTAAATAGGTTAGGGTTAGGGTTTTCTTACCTAGAAAAGATGTTGAAATCCGAGAAAACGATTCATAGGAGCTCGTAGAGTGGCAGGGTAGAGCGGCCGGGAGATTCTCCTACTTCTCTCACACTTTCTCTCTCTTTTCTCTCTTCTCTCTCTAGGGTTTCTCTCAAATTCATATGGCTGCAATGAGAGAGGGTTTAAGGTCTTTATATAGCCTAAAAACTCACCGAAATAGACTCCAGGTCAAAATATACTTAGGTTATAACCAAAGCGAGCCTTTTCCAGCTCAACGGAGGACTTCTGGCGGGCTTTCTTGAGCCAAAGGTCGGACTTAAGCTCACAGACACTGGATCAAGGAGGAGTTAAGTTTTCGTTTTAGTCGAATTTCCAGATCACGCGTGACGGACCAGTTTCAGTTCAACAGTCAGTGGATCTCGATCGGAGATTCCGAATACATGGATATATTTATGAAATTTTTCCTGATCCGAGGGTGTAATTTAGCCTAATTCTGACGGTCAGGTTGCTTAATACTGACCCGCAAGCGACAAGTCTCAGATTACTATTTGAGATATTTATTTGTAAAGAAAAACAACGGTTTTCACTCTCCTTACTCCGGACTCAAGCAAACAGCCGTGGGACACTGCCTGGATTTGATTTCCGAGATGGTTGTCAAGCCCAGCGAGGCGGTCCTAATTCTTTAACTTCGTGTTAATCGGACTTCCGATGTGCAGTCTAGATCTGATACGGAGTTTCAATGTGCTCCCAAGAGCATTCGGGTAATGAGATTGATCCTAGATTTTAGGGTAACCTAGCGTCAATGATTCTACAACAGATCGTATTTAAAGTGGATCAAGCGGATTTCGTAGCTAATCTAGTTTCGCACTTAGTTACTTTGTCTCATTTCTAAAGGATTTAGTCCTGAGTAATTTCTATCTAAGATGGCACTTAGGCCATTATAGTTTGTATATAAAGTGATCCAAGTTATAGTACTTAACTAGTTTAAGATAGTGTCTAAGGTGAAAGTACTTAGGAAAATTGAAAGAACAAGGTGGTGAAGGTGGGATTTATGAAGGAAATGGGTTCAAAAGCTATTTTAGACTTTGGGATTGAGTTCTGACAGGTTAATAAAGTATTAGGATCGACCCATCGCCTAAGGACATCTAATTCCAGGTTAGGAAAAATCCGGGTTGTTACATATATATATATATATATGAAGATTTTTAAATAAAATTTAATTTTTCAGTGTATTATGACCGGTCGAGCGCATTCTCGACCAGTCGTGGAGCGTGGGTGGGTGTCTTAAAAAGGGGTAAAATACTTTATTTTCTTCATTTTCTTCATCTTCCTCATCAAGCCCTCTCTCAACTCGTTGAACCCATCATCATAGGATCATTGTAAGTGCTCCATTTTCATTTTCCTTTTAGATTTGGATTTTGTTTGCTTATTTTTCAACATTTTGTAGTCGATTTGGGTTTTTCATTCCATTTTCTAGGGTTTTGGCTAAAAAATTTGATCTCCCTGAAACTCATCCTTCATTTGTTGATGTAAGGCCCACCCCCACAGCACATGATATTGTCCGCTTTGCCGAAGCTCACGGCTTTAAAACTCGTCATTTGGGGAAGGATACTGGTAGCTCGCACAACCACTGGTAGCTTGCCCAGACCCGGTGCTCCCGTGGTCCCGCCCACAACAGGGTCTGCCCACTCAGCACCTACCCAAACAATATTGTCCGCTCCGCCCCTCAGGGCTCACGGGTTTGTTTCTGCACAGCGGAAGCTCAGGGCCAATCACCCACAGAACGGGTCATGTCTATTAAGGGAGAAACCCAACATATAACCACCACAACTCCAGACAACTCTTCCGATGTGGGACAAGTTACGCTACAGTCAACTGCAACAAGTAGCTGGCTCGCCCAAAGACAAGAGCTTACAAGAGCCTATTAGCACACACTGGGGCCCACCCACATGTGTGCCCGCCCACGTGTGCCCGCCCACATGAAGCAGTGACCGGGGCGTCACAGTTGATTTTTCTATTCCTATTATCCAATGGACATTCGATCTAAGAAGAAAGCAACTCGTGCTTCTTTTTCAAGTGCAACCCTGTAAGTGCTATGGTCTCATGCTCCTTTGGTTATCAAATTTTGATGTGTCAAAACATCTATCTGTGTCGTGTGTTTGTATGGTGATTTATGTGTTCAAGACACTGCATCAACACTTCATGACATTGGATGTCTTCAAGAAATACAAAGTGTACTTCATCATCCTATCAATGTTCAAAGCTATAATGTTGAAGTTCAAGACTCAAGAAACAACTTCAAGACTCAAGAGCAACGCATGAAGTAGTTTTCAAGTTGATGAAGATTTTAAGATTAAAGCTACAACAAGTTCAAGATCTCAAGCTTGATAAGGTTCAAATGTCTACATTCATTGAATGGTTGAAGTTCAATGTCCATACGACATCTTTTAGGTTTGAATGACCATTACGTTGACCTTAGAGTAGGTCATTTCGAATACATAACTCAATTATATCTTTAATAGGTTTTTGGTTTGTTCTAAGACTAGTCCTAGCCCCTGTTCGACCAGTCCTGGCATTGACTCGACCAGTCCAAGAAATTCCACGACCAGTCTTAAGTTGTTGAAAATTTTCAGAATTTTTTAGTACACCTACGACCAGTCCTGGTGGTCCTTCGACCGGTCGTAGGAGTGACTTCGACTCGATCTCGACCAGTCATAAGTCTATGACTTAAAGTCCAGCAAACAATTCTATGGTCCTACGACCAGCCGTAAAGAGCTACGACTAGTCGTAGGTGACCCACGACCGGTCGTAAGTTTCCTAAAACCAGTCGTGGAATTACTTTAAAAAATTGTGCTCCTTATTTCAAATATCTGTTAGAGTTACGACCAGTCGAAGGTTCCTGAGACCAGTCGTAGATGCGATTTTTGCTTCTATAAATTGAACACGAATTTCAGAGTTTTTTTATTTAATTCATAATATTTTCAAGACTCCACTCTGAAATAAGTTTGTGTTTGTTTTTAAGCTATTTTGTGCATAATTGCTTTCTCTTTTTACTAGCTTATTTAATTTGATTTTGTTTCTATATTCCAATCTTATTTGAAAAAAGGAATTACCTTATTCCTTCTTCTTGGAATAAAAATCAAATATAGCTATGCCCAACTGATTAAAATATAAAATCTATTAGAACTTAGAACCATATTAAAGTGAGTATTGGAAATTGAACTTTGACATTCAATCTTCTACTCCGATTGGTTCTACCGGGCTGCTACGAAAAGGAGAAATCCAGGTATTTTACAATTCTGTAAAATTTCATTTCTTTTGATTTTGTTTGAGGTTAAGCCAAAAAAAATCTCATTGTATTGGTTATCCGAGGAGAGCCAGAAAACTCAGAAAAGAGGGGTTTTTGAATTGTGTAAGCCCAAGTGAAAAAGGCACAATTGTAAAGGTTTTGGGTGAACCTGTGAAAACCTATTTGATAGTGAACGCTAATATCTCCTGTGTGGGGATATTAGGAGTGGAGTAGCATTCTGTGTGGCTGTTGAAAGACAGTTGGTGTACACACAGGCGAACCACTATAACTCTTTGTCTTGTGGATTGAATGCTTACTTAATTTTCATATATTTTATCATTCAATTGTGTGGAATGTCCATGTGGATGTGAATGTTGTAACAATTTACATTTCAAGCAAGTGTGGGGATTGTTGTAATAAATTAGATCTATATTTCTACATTTAATTTCAATTATTTGCTATTCATTTATTTATATTAAAATTGAGTTTTTAATCCAAAAGACGTTCTAGAAATAAGGTTGTCCTACCATAAACCCTTGTTTATTATGGTGTAAGGTTGTCCTTAGAACTGAATTTGTATCAATCTCTCAAAACTTATTTATTAAGGTGATTTGATTTCAGCATTGTGAATTGATTTATAATTGTAAGGCTATTGATTTATTTTATTCCGTTGATTTTATTTTAATTTGGAATAGTCCTATTCACCCCCTCTCTAGGACATATAGCTTGGCCTTTTCAAATGGTATCAAAGCCTAATAGCTGGTTCTTATTGCTTTTTATTTGGATTTATTTCCTGGGCTAACGATCTAAGCTATATAAAAAGATGTCAAATTTTGATAGCCTTTCAGTCATTAGGCCTCCACCATTTGATGGCTCCAATTATGCCTATTGGAAAGCCAGAATGAGGATCTTCCTCAAATCAATGGATGAGAGTGTGTGGCGAGCCACAGTGACTGAATGGAACCCTCCTACCATTGAAGTAACTGAATCCGACGGTTCAAAAGCTGTGTCGTAGACTCGCTTATTATTTATGAACTACCCTTCAGAAAAGTGAGTATAGTGCCAATGCTAAAGCACTAAATGTAATCACTTGTGCACTATCACCGGATGAGTTCAAAAGAATTATATCCTGTGATACTGCAAAGCAAGCCTGGGATATATTAGAAATGACACACGAGGGTACATCAATTGTCAAAAAGTCTAAAGTCCAACTCCTCACAACCAAATTTGAAGAAATTCATATGGAGGAAAATGAAATGTTTATGGACTTTTACACTAGACTAAATGACACTGTAAACTCAATGTAGGGACTTGGCGATAAAATTCCAGAAAGTAAAGTGTGTGCAAAGATACTACACTCACTTCCTAAACGGTTCAATTCTAAAGTAATCGCGATCCAGGAACTTCGTAATACGTATAATATGAGGGTAGAAAACTAGTTGGTTCTTTACAAACCTACGAATTAAATTTTAAAGCTCCTAAAGGTAAATCTATAGCTTTGAAATCATCTAAAGGTATTTCTCAAGAAAACTCAGATTTAGAAAATTCTGAAGATGATATGGCTCTTTTGGCGAAAAAGTTTTATAAAATTTACAAAAGCAAGAAAATGGTCGACTTTCAAAAGGCAAATGAAAAGAAACGATCTAAACCTAAGTCCAAAACTTGAAAGTCTTTGAAAGATAGTCAATGTTACAACTGCCAAGAATATGGACATTTAGCAAACAAATATCCTAAAAAGGACAGACCCAGAACGAAAGGTATGTTGGTTACTTGGGATGAATCGTCTGATTCTGAAGCATCTTCTGAATCAGAAAATTTTGAAACCGAGTCGGGCAGTGAAGTTAAAGCCCTTCTGACTCTAGCCAAGTTTACTTTTTCAGATCACGATGATTCAACAAGTGAAGAAAATTTGGATAGTGATCATGAAAATGAAGAAGATCTTCAAGATGCTTATAATGCCTTATATAAAGAAAGTTGTAAAATTGTTGTCAAACTTAAACTTCAAAAAGAAAAGTTTTTTAAACTCAAAGAATGTTTTGAAACTCTTGTTTTAGAAAAATCCCAAATTTCAGATTGTTTTGAAAAATCAAAGTGTGATTTGGAATTCAAAACCTCCCTGATTGAAGATTTGAAATCTGAAAATGAGAAACTTAAAAATGAAGTATCTTCTCTTCTGAGTTTGAAGGACACATGGAGATATGCCCAAGGTGATCTAAAATTAGAAAAATTATTATCCGGATCAAGAAAATGTGGTGATCGATCCGGGTTGGGCTATGATAAAAATACATCTCCTAAATAGAAGAATACTCCTCCCAACTTTGTGAAAGGAGAGACTTCTAACTCAAAAGGAAAAGGTACTAGTCAAGTTTTTTCTAAAAATACAAAAACTTTTCAAAAACCTAAAAGCAGCTATATAAATTTTAAAAATCAGATCAGAAACCCACTAGCTGAAAAGATAATTGATTTACTAAAGGAGCTCTTAAAATCTAACTCAGTAGGTCACTCTTACAACTATAAACAAAAGAAGATCAACTATACTCCTAAACCCAAAACAGTTCTGAAATGGGTTCCTAAGGTTGCCTGTTTGGTTGCTCACACTGCTTTCAAAGCTTCAAGCCATTCAAAATGGTACCTAGATAGTGGATGCTCCAGACATATGACAGGCGACAAGGCTCTATTCACCGATTTTAAAGATATGGTGATGGGTCGAGTCACATTTGGTGATGGTAGCAACTGCAAGATAATTGGCAAAGGTACGGTTCAACTCTATAACCTTCCTTATTTAAAGATGTTTTATATGTTGAGGGTTTAAAACACAACCTGTTAAGCATATCTCAAATATGCGATAACAACCATAGTGTTAAATTTTCTAATCAAGGTTGTGAAATTATAAACAAAAAGGGTTCTGTAATATTAACTGGTCGCAGAACTTCTGAAAACTACTATATAGTAAGCAATGGTTGCTCATCTAACCAAACGTGCTACATGGTCCATACCAATGAGACAGAATTATGGCATAAACGCCTTGGACATGTACACTACCGAAATTTATATAGATTGAGCAAAGGAGAACTAATTAGAGGTCTACCTAAGATGCAAAAAGTAGACAAGATTTGTGGTGAATGCCAGTATGGTAAACAAACTAGGAGCTCTCACAAAAAGGTGAACTCCAATTCCACCACAAGACCACTCGAGCTTCTCCACATGGATCTTATAGGACCAACGAGAACGGAAAGTCGAGGTGGCAAAAAATACATCTTGGTTATCGTAGATGATTATACAAGATACACTTGGGTTTCATTCTTGAGGGACAAATCAGAAACCCTTGATGAAGTGAAAAAGATTATAAAACGGATCCAAACTGAAAAATGTTCTCAAGTTAGTAAGATCCGTAGTGATCATGGATCCGAGTTTGAAAATAGTAGTTTTGAGAAATTTTGTAGCGATCAGGGAATATCGCATGAATTCTCTACACCTAAGACTCCTCAACAAAATGGAATTGTCAAGAGGAAAAATAGAGTGCTTCAAGAAATGGAAAATGTTATGTTAAATAGCATGAAGCTTCCCAGGAATCTCTAGTCTGAAGTAGTGAATACCGCTTGCTACATTATTAACCGTGTTTATATTTACAAATCTAATAATAAAATGGCTTATGAAATGTGGTTTGAGAAAAAGCCTTCTGTCAAATACTTTCGAGTTTTTAGCAGCAAGTGCTATATTTTGCATGATTGTGAAAATTTGGGAAAGTTCGACACTAAAAGTGATGAAGGGATCTTTTTAGGATATTCTTTAAACAGTCGTACATATCGTGTTCTGAACAACAGGACCGGTGTGATTCAAGAGTCAATAAATATTGTAATTGACGATCATTTGAATACACCTGCCCCTAGTTCAGATAATGATGAAGTTCTTATACTTGAAAAACCAGAAACTTCATCAAGTGAAACTAATTCTAAATTAAGACTGTTAAAGATCATCCAACTTCTCAAATACTTGAAAACCCTCTCACTGTTGTGCGCACTTGTAGACAATTAGAGGACATATGTAACTACGTATGCTTTACATCCCAGATAGAACCGGTTAACGTGAAAGAAGCACTTTCTGATAAAAACTGGACAGTTGCGATGCAGGAAGAACTTAATTAGTTTATCAGAAATGATGTCTGGTACCTTGTTCCAAGACCTAAAGATAAACATATTATTGGAACAAAATGGATTTTCAAAAACAAGTCTGATGAACTTGGAAATATTATTCGAAATAAAGCAAGGCTAGTTGTACAGGGGTACACACAAATTGAAGGTATTGACTATAATGAAACCTTTGCTCCTGTAGCTCATCTTGAATCAATCAGACTTTTTATTTCCATTACTTGCTTTAGGAAAATTAAAATTTACCAAATGGATGTAAAGAGTGCCTTTTTGAATGGTGATTTACATGAAGAGGTATATGTTGAACAACCTACAGGGTTTGAAGACCTTAAGTTTATTGATCATGTGTATCGTCTTAAAAAGGCTCTCTATGGTCTGAAACAAGCTCCCAGAGCATGGTACGAAAAACTGACTAAGTTTTTACTGAGTCATAATTTTCAGATGGGAAGTGTTGATAAGACGCTCTTTGTTAAGAAACATAACGATGATATTCTAATGGTTCAAATATATGTTGATGATATTATTTATGGATCAACCTGTACTAACATGACTGTTGAGTTTGCAGATTTAATGAAATCTAAGTTCGAAATGAGCATGGTTGGGGAATTAAATTATTTCCTAGGGTTGCAAGTGAAACAACAACCTGATGGAATTTTTATCTCTCAAACCAAATATGCTCTGAACTTAATTAAGAAGTTTGGATTTGAGAATGGTAAAAATTTTGATACTCCTATGAGTACAACTTTGAGACTCTCAAAAGACTCTACAGGTAAAGATGTGGATCCTAAATTGTATCGTAGTTTGATTGGTAGTTTGCTTTACTTGACTGCAAGTAGACCAGATATCACTTTGAGTGTTGGTATTTGTGCTCGTTATCAGTCAAATCCTAAAGAATCTCACTTAACTGCTGTTAAGCGGATTATGCGATATGTCGCAAGTTCTGCTAAACTGGGTCTCTGGTATCCTCATGAGACTAGTGTTCAATTAGCCGGGTACTCAGATGCTGACTGGGCTGGAAACATTAATGATAGGAAATCAACTAGTGGTGGTTGTTTCTACATCGGAAATTGTCTTGTTTATTGGTTTAGCAAGAAGTAAAGTTCTATATCGCTATCAACAGCTGAGGCTGAATACATTGCAGCTGGAAATGCATATACTCAGCTTGTTTGGATGAAACGCATGTTAAGCGATTATGGAATTACACAGGATTCTATGATTTTGTATTGTGATAATTCCAGTGCTATAAATATCTCAAAAAATCCAATTCAGCATTCACGTACTAAGCATATTGACATTAGATTTCATTCCATTCATGAATTAGTAGAAGAAAAATTAATATCTTTGGAATACATTCCAACCGAGACTCAACTTGCGGACATTTTCACTAAACTGCTCGACAAAAGCAAGTTTAATAAATTAAAATTTGATCTCGGTATATATGATTTAAATTGAATTTGCATGCTTTGGTGTATCATAATGTACATATATTTGATGGCTTATTTGTGTAAATTTTGAAATCATTTGAAAATTGTAAATTTTAGTTGGTACTTCACCGGTCGTGAGTGTACACGACCGGCCTTGCTTCGACCGGTCAAGCACATCCATGACCGGTCGTGAAACTCGTGAATTCACTTTATTTTGGGGTTTTAGCTCTTCTTCTTCATTTCCTTTTGTCTCACCAACGAGCCTAGCCTCGACCGGTCGAACCCACCTTCATGATACTTCAAGGTTAGTGTTCTTTTGCAATTTTTGTAGATTCTTATTATTGGTACTTCAAATTTCACTCTTGTACAATCTATTTGCTTTTTCATTGCAAGTTTGGGGTTTTCTCTTAAAAATCTGTTCTATCAAAACCCCACTTCTTCTTTCTTGAATCTTGTAGTTTCCTTGATTCCTCCTTTGAAAATGGATGCTAGGGGTAAAAAGAAAACTACCCGTGGTCCCTCTTCATCTTGATCAGCATCTATTACGCAATGTCATCTTTGATCTCCCGAAAATGATCCATCAGATGCTCGGGATTTGCGTATGCGCAATGTTATAGTTGAGCATCCTGTTAATGTTAATCACATTGCTTTATTTGGTATCCTTCCTCTGTTATAATTTGTGGGATGAGATAACATCTTACATTGGGGTGGAGCTGCATACCAGTCCATTGCCCAATCCATGGTTGCATGTATATGTGATTTTTCTCTTGAGAATTTAACTTTTAAAATTGATACTCAAGAAGGCTTATTTACTGTGGATCATCATTTGATAGCTCACCTTATGGAAATCCCTATCAATGATGAGGGCATTCCGATTCATATATTATCTGATAAAATCTCAGAATCTGAAAGACAAATGCTTACTAAGGATTTATGTAATTTGGATGTTCACTGGACTCATAAAGGTAATGCACTTCCTTTAAAGTATTTATTACCCAGACACAGAGTGCTTCACAGGATTTTCATCTCAAATCTATATCCGCGTTCTGGTAATAAAATCGAACTCATTGCATTCATGGTTTGTGTTTTGCATTCCGTCATCTCTGGTGTGAAAATCTGTCTGCCTTCGTTAATTTGTCACTCCATTATTCAGTTTCGTCTCCATCCAGGTTATAGGGATATTCCCTTTGGTTATCTGATGACTATGTTAGCCAATCATATGCTCGTGGCTATGCCTGTTAGAGAGAAACCCATCCATCATCTCCCTTTTAATAATTCCAATATTAACAAGATGAATTTAGAATTGGCTCATGGCCAAGTGGATGTTGGTAATAGTGGTGCTGAAGCAGGGAATGTAGATGAAGTGGTGATCTTCCTGCAGACATAAATATGGATGATATATTTGAAGACCTTGAGTCAGACTCAAATGATGATCCTGACTTTCAGCCTTCTGATTTTGATGAGAGCTTGAATTCTCTTCAGGAACAAGTGGCTCAAATTCGTGTTACCCAAGACACTCGATTTTCTTATTTACGCAAATATATGAGGCGTGTTGCTAGGGGTTTACACAAAAGTGATCCATCTAATCATGCTCCCTCTTCTGGTTCTGACTGACAATTTTACGTTTGGTCTGTAATAACTGGTATTTTACTTTGCTCTATGGCTGCACTATGTTTGCTTGATTGACTTTTGTTGAATTATGCACTATGTACTTCGAACTTTTTATCTCTTGCATCTATATTTCATCTCCTACTTTTCTTAACCTTAGCTTGCCCTTATTTTTTATTCCTTTGTCATTTTGTGTCAAAAAGGGGGAGAAGTTTGGTGAAGTTTTGGCTGGATTTAATGATTATGATTATGGGATTGTAGAGTAGTTTGGATGTGTTGTTACTCAGGGGGAGTAAGCTGGATGTTGCTTATGATGTCTATATAATTGGTGCATGACTCACTATTGAACCTGTTGTGCTTGTATCTCTCTTATTCTTATTGGAAGTATTATTATTTGGGTGTTTTGTCACAAATTTGATAAAGGGGGAGATTGTAAGTGCTATGGTCTCATGCTCCTTTGGTTGTCAAATTTTGATGTGTCAAAACATCTATCTGTGTCGTGTGTTTGTATAGTGATTTATATATGTTCAAGACACTGCATCAACACTTCATGATATTGGATGTCTTCAAGAAATACAAAGTGTACTTCATCATCCTATCAATGTTCAAAGCTACAATGTTGAAGTTCATGACTCAAGAAACAACTTCAAGACTCAAGAGCAACACATGAAGTAGTTTTCAAGCTGATGAAGATTTTAAGATTAAAGCTACAACAAGTTTAAGATTTTAAGCTTGATAAGGTTCAAATGTCTACATTCGTTGAATGGTTGAAGTTCAATGT
Organism: Magnolia changhungtana; assembly: GCA_030180095.1. NCBI lineage: Eukaryota > Viridiplantae > Streptophyta > Magnoliopsida > Magnoliales > Magnoliaceae > Magnolia > Magnolia changhungtana. Next base: position 41,210 of record JASAUF010000500.1, read on the forward strand.
CCATACGACATGTTTTAGGTTTGAATGACCATTAGGTTGACCTTAGAGTAGGTCATTTCGGATACATAACTCAATTATATCTTTAATAGGTTTTTGGTCTGTTCTAAGACCAGTCCTAGCCCCTGTTCGACCAATCCTGACATTGACTCGACCAGTCCAAGAAATTCCATGACCGGTCCTAAGTTGTTGAGAATTTTCAGAATTTTTTGGTACACCTACGACCAGTCCTGGCGGTCCTTCGACCAGTCGTAGGAGTGACTTCGACTCGATCTCGACCAGTCTTAAGTCTACGACTTAAAGTCCAGCAAGCAATTCTATAGTCTTACGACCAGCCGTAGAGAGCTACGACCAGTCGTAGGTGACCCACGACCGGTCGTAGGTTCCCTAAGACCAGTCGTGGAACGACTTTTAAAAATCGCGCTCCTTATTTCAAATATCCGTTAGAGCTACGACCAGTCGAAGGTTCCTAAGATTAGTTGTAGATGCGATTTCTGCTTCTATAAATTGAACACGAATTTCAGAGTTTTTTTATTCAAGTCATAATATTTTCAAGGCTCCACTCTAAGATAAGTTTGTGTTTGTTTTTAAGCTATTTTGTGCATAATTGCTTTCTCTTTTTACTAGCTTATTTAATTTAATTTTGTTTCTATATTCCAATCTTATTTAAAAAGAGGAATTACCTTATTCCTTCTTCTTGGAATCAAAATCAAATATAGTTATGCCCAACTGGTAAAAATCTAAAATCTATTAGAACTTAGAACCATATTAAAGTGAGTATTGGAAATTGAACTTTGACATTCAATCATCTACTACGATTGGTTCTACCGGGCTGCTACGAAAAGGTGAAATTCAGGTATTTTACAATTCTGTAAAATTTTATTTATTTTGATTTTGTTTGAGGTTAAGATAGAAAAATCTCATTGTATTGGTTATCTGAGGAGAGCCAGAAAACTCATAAAAGAGGGGTTTTTGAATTGTGTAAGCCCAAGTAAAAAAGACACAATTGTAAAGGTTTTGGGTGAACCTGTGAAAACCTATTTGATAGTGAACGCTAATATCCCCTGTATGAGGATATTAGGAGTGGAGTAGCATTCTGTGGGCTGTTGAAAGATAGTTGGTGTACACACAGGCGAACCACTATAACTCTTTGTCTTGTGGATTGAATGCTTGCTTAATTTTCATATATTTTATCATTCAATTGTGTGGAATGTACATGTGGATGTGAATGTTATAACAATTTACATTTCAAGCAAGTGTGGGGATTGTTGTAATAAATTAGATCTATATTTCTGCATTTAATTTCAATTCTTTGCTATTCATTTATTTATATTAAAATTGAGTTCTTGATTCAAAAGACGTTCTAGAAATAAGGTTGTCCTACCATAAGCCCTTGTTTATTATGGTGTAAGGTTGTCCTTAGAACTGAATTCGTATCAATCTCTCAATACTTATTTATTAAGGTGATTTGATTTCAGCATTGTGAATTGATTTATAATTGTAAGGCTATTGATTTATTTTATTCCGCTGATTTTATTTTAATTTGGCATAGTCCTATTCACCCCCCTCTAGGACATATAGCTTGGCCTTTTTAAACTCTTCTTAGGGTGAGAACCTTAAGGCCACCCAAAGATGACCCGGAATATGTGCGGGATCTTCGTAATAAGGAAATCATTGTCGAACGTATTGTGAATGTTGACCATTTGGCTCCTTTTCATCTTCTTCCCATCCTTAACACTGTTGGTTAGAAAAACATTCTAAATTGAGGCGGACCAACATACCGCTCAATTGCGCAAGGGATGTATGCATCTATTAGTGAAGTGTCCCTAGATAATCTAACTTTCTTTATCAATTTTAAAGAAGGGACGTTCCAAGTAGATAAACATCTCATTTCGAATTTATTAGACATCTCTGTTAATGATGACGGTATTCCTATACCAACCCTTGTTGAGAAAATGTCTGAATCTGAACGACGCAAACTTACTCGCAAATTATGTCAGTTTGATGCCGAATGGAGCTCAGGTAATGCTCTGCATGCCAATCAGATGTTGCTCAAATACGAGATTCTTCACTACATCTTTATTGCCAATGTGTATCCTAGATTTGGGAGCAAGGCCGAGCTAACCTCTTTTATGTGTTGTATTCTTTATTCTGTCATGTCTGGCATACCCATTTGTCTTCCTTCTTTGATCTGCTATATTATCATTCAATTCCATCTCCATCCTAGCCATGGTTACATACCTTTTTGCCTATCTGATGACTGCATTAACACTTCATTATAATGTGGTCATTCCACCTACTGAGGCACCAATAGCGATTCTACGATTCAATAACTCCAACATCAACAAGATGCACCTGGAATATTTACCTGGCCAATGTGACGAGGAGGGCGTAGAAGTTGAAGAAGAAGACACTCTGCCTGCTGACACTACTATGGATGATATTTTTTATGAGTTGAAAACCGATAATGAGGCGGATCCTGATTTTCAGCCGTCTCACTTTGATGAGTGTCCTTGCTCTTTAGAGGAGAAGGTGGGTGAGTTAAAAATGTCACAAGACAATCTGAAATATATGCGCAAATATTTCAATCGCATTACCTTCATCAGATTGACCGGTCCATTCCACCTCATTCTTCTTCAGGTTTTAATTAGTTTTTGAGTTTATTTGTGTTGGAACTGTATAACTTTCACTTTCTCATAGTTTGTATGTGATTATCTTGGATGACACTCTCTTTATAATTACTATCTTTATGACTCTCTCTTGATGATACTCTCATTATTTTCTCATAATCATATTTGTGCTTTATTTATAATTCTGCCTTCCTTTGTCAAGTTGTGACAAAAAGGGAGAGAGACTTGTTATTGTGGTTATGAATTTATGGTAAAATGTGTAAGTGAGTAAATTGTGTGGACTGTATATTTTGGATATATGTATATTTCTTAATACAAGTACTCTACACAAGTCAAAGCTTAGACTAAGGGGGAGTAGATGTTGTGTAAGAGTGTTGTGAATGAATGTGAAGTTGTGAAGTTTGTGTATTGTATTTTCTAAGTTTGTTTTGTCACGAATTTGACAAAGGGGGAGATTGTAAGTGTTGTGATGTATAAAGCACCCTTTGTTGTCAAATTTCGATGAGACATAACAATTCAGAGTGTGACTTATTCACAAGATGGAAAGTTCACCTTCAAAACCATAATCATATGAAGTTTGAAAGTGCAAGACATGAAGATAGTACTACAAGGTTGAGATATACTTCAAGTTTAAGATCAAGCTACTAATTCAAGACTACTTCAAGTAGAAGATCTACTGAAGCTACTAAAGATTTGAGTAGCAACACCAATGCCCAATATTTTAGGTATAAGTGACTCTAGAAAGACCCTAGGCTTAGGACCTTTCTTATGCATATTATTTATGGGTTTTTATACTTTGGTTAGGCTTAAATTTGACTAATCGTAGCCTAAGTTCGACTAGTCCAAGAATTGCTTCGACCAATCCAAGATTTAAACTCAAATTCGAAGTTTTCCTGGTAGATCCTCGACCAGTTGAGCACCCTGCTCGACCAGTCGTGAAAATCAGCTCGACTAGTCGTGGGGAGCTCAACTCAAACTCCAGCAACAGATTTCAGGCTCCCTCGACCAGTTGAGGGCTATGCTCGACCAGTCGAGCAAGCCACTCGACCAGTCGAAGGTCGGTTTTATCCGATCGCGTCGAAAAATTTAAAATTTGGTTGATTCTTAGACCAGTCAAAGGAGACCTTAGACTAGTCGAAGGAAGCATTTTTCAGCCTATAAATAGAGGTCTTTTCTCATTCCAAGTCATTTAGAGAAGCCACAAAAAGCCTCTACTTTGAGAGAAAAGTCCCTGTCATTATCAAGCTATAGTCCGGTAATTTTAGATCCTTTAATAGCTTATTTATTTTTGTAATTCCTTGATCTCTGTATTGTGAATCTAATTTTTTAAAGGGGAGTTTTTACTCTACCCTTTGAGATCTAAGGAATTCAAACAAGTAGCTTAAGGCTTGAGATAATTTAAAATATGTTTAAAACTTAGAACCCTTGATTATGTTTATTGGACATTAAACATCTACATATCAAGCGAAGCGGTTCTATGGGCTACATCAAACAACGTCTTCAAGAAGAAGATAAGTACTCTTTGTTTATTTGCTTTTTGATTTTTGAAATTAACCAGAAAATCTCTGTATTGGTTTTGACTGAGATTAGTCATAAAATCTCAGCGCGGGGTTTTGATTGTGATAGCTCATTTGCAAACATAACTCTATAGGTTTTAAGGTGAACCTGAGAAAACCTTGTTTTATAGTGAACACCAATATCATGTGGGTTGTGATTATTGGGAGTGGAGTAGGTGTGGCTGTTGAGAATAGTTGGTATACACACCGAACTACTATAACTCCTGGTGTTTTATGGATGATGATGTATGTGATGGATGTGTGTTGAATGTTTGTAATCTTTTCATGTACATGTGGTGAATGCTTGTAATAGACAGCTTCCTTTCTTTACCTCTTGTTTTAGTTTACGATCTTGATCTTTATTGTATTTAAGAAATCAGGTTGTCCTACCATAAACATTTGTTTTTGGTGTAAGGTTGTCCTTTGAATAATGTTTGAATCAATTTCTCAATACTATTACAATTGAGATCTCTGATTGATTTAGTTATATTAATATTTCTGTTTAGCATTTTTTTATTTAGTATAGTCCTATTCACCCTCCTCTATGTAAGACTCGTATCCTAGACAGTACCTTTCGTAATCTCCCACAGTCTTCTCAGTCAAATTTCGATAACCCGCGATCTGTAATTGGCATTTGTGCGCAACCTTAAGTTACATCCCGTAGATTTGAGTCGGCTCAACCTGAGACTTATACTCTTGCGACCGTCTTATCACCACGATTCCAACACCGCGTCTCGCGCATCGATGCGATACCTAGGCCAGGAGTTGTGGGCCCGTGTATATCTCGAGGAAACGCCGCCCATTACAAATCTCGAGAGAATCTTTACAATCAATCACATCAATCATAAGTCAAGTACAACCCATACCTCTCTCTTCACCAAGTCAACAACACCCATACCTAGCGATTCCTTTCTTACCAAAAGTTAAGAGAACCCATACCCTCCATCCCATCTCCCTTAACCCATCTTCTCTCTCATTTGTCACTCCATCCCAAGCAATCCAAGAGAGAAGACCGTCCAAGCTCTAAGGAGAACAAGGAGAGCCTAGTGTGACCCGCTTCCTACCCCATAATCTCCCATCTCCACCCTTCAATCTTCATCTTCCACCATCAAAGGGAAAGCCTAGGATCTAAGGAGTCCAAGGAGCCTAGAAGAAGCGGAATCGGTGGGTGTTCATAGCATTATATCTTGATTTTGATGTAAGACCCACTTGTGATGGGACCCATTTTTATGTATGTGTTGTAAGCAAAGAGGGGCCCATAGTGGCGGGGTCCCTCCATCACTCTCTCTCTCTTTCTATCTCCCTCTTTTCCCTATTTTGCTGGCCCACCTAGGGGTAATTTGGATTGTCCAGCAGGTGAGATGACCTTGCTGTCCACCATGTTGGACTGACTGTCCAGATGGACAGTTTGGATGATGGGAAAACACCAATATCAGCTTTGATCTAAAGGCCGGTGGGCCACATGTACGTGGACCCCACCATGCGTGTATATGCATCCACGCTGTCCGCCCAACCCAACAAGGCCAGGACATCAGCAGGCCCACCCGAGTTCATCCAGGCCATCCATCTGTGGACATCCAACCGTCCTGGACGAAGAGAAATTCAAATATCAGCTTTATTCAACACCTGGTGGGCCACACGTGTGGGCCCACCTTGATGTATCTGCTTTATCCCCACCGTCCAGCATTTTTGGATGACGGGTCATCCAGACCGTCCGGATCATGGGTCCCTCCCTGATGTATTTGTTTACCCTACATCGTCCAATAACTGGACGTGTGGGGCCTACCATGATGGATGCGTTGCATCCGCACCGTCCATTGGTTGGACGAGGGTCCCGCAATGATGTAAGTGTTTCATCTGTACCATCCATCCGTGGATGCCACTTGATGATGTCGTGTCCAATCTGTCTAGCTCGCTGGATGCTAGTGCACAAAAAAAAGAGAATAATATATAATAATAAAATAATATATATAATATTATGATGGGCCCCACGTAGGACCACCTACCGTGGTAGCCGATTGGCTGGTGTACCTTAACAGCTATCTTGTTGTTGTACTGACACCAGCAAGTTATGTGGGTCTGATCATAGGTACATGTTATACCCAAACCGTCCATCTATGTGGATCCCACCTTGATGTATTTGTCGTACACGTGGACCCCACGTGATGTATATGTTTTATATCCACGCCGTCCAACTATCTGGATGATGAAAACCTACCGTGATTTATGTATTTTATTCCCATCGTCCATCTGGACGGTGTGGACTACAGTGATGTATTTGTTATATCCACACCGTCCGTCCATTTCCTGGACGTGAACCCACCATGCTATATGTGTTTAAGCCGCGACGTCCCCCCATTTTCTAGACGCGGACCCCACCATAGCGTATGTATTCTATCTGCGTCGTCCAGTGGCAGTGGGGTCCACTTGATGTGTTTCATCCATGCAGTCTAGTGGCAGCAGGCCCACTGAGATGTATTTCATCCTCGCTGCCCAACACATGTGGAACCCCCCACCATGATTCAATGTAATGTACCCACACCGCCCGTGGGGCGAGTGACCCACTTGATGTATATTTTCTACATCTATACCGACCATTTAGAGGGGCCCATCTATTAGGCGCAGGGCCCACCTCACCTGCTGGTTGTGCAGGGCCCACTTGATGTATTGGAATCCCATGAGATGCCGCCCAATGTGATCTATATGTGGCCCATGAGTGAGGCTCGATATGTTGTATATGAGGCCCATGTGATGCGGCCCATTGTCATATGTGAGGCCCATATGATGGGCCTATTGTGATATATTTGAGGCCCGTGGATGTGGCCCATTGTGATGTATTAGGGACCCATGGGGTGTGGCCCATTGTGATATATTTGAGGCCCATGGGATGTGACCCAATGCGATGTATATGAGGCCAAATGTGATGCATGTGAGGCCCATGAGTGAGGCCCAATGGGATGTATGTGAGGCCCTTGTGTGTAATATCTCGAAAAAATCTATACAAAGACCCGAGTACCATCTCAGGTAGAAATCGCTAAGGGTTAAATTATGTAGAAATTAGATGAAAAGTAATTAAGTACTAAATTGAATTAATTAGTAGATTAGCTTGAACCGCTTTCTATACGAACTGCAAGACCCAAAACTAGTAGAATCGCTAACTCTACTTTACCTAAAAATTTAGGAGAAATCCTAAAACCTAGTTGCTCCCGGGAACACATTGAAACTCCATATCGGACCTGGACCACCTGTCGAAAGATAGACAACCGCGAAACTATACGGTTATGACCACCTGACTGAGCTTGACAACCGTCGCAGGAATCGAGCCCGAATAGTGTTCAGAAATGCACAATTAGAGCCCTGAGTAAAGTGTGTGAAAAAACGTGAATATCTTTAAAAAATGAACTCAGATTTAAGTAAATTGGACCATTCACTTGTAGGCCAAATTTAAGGTTTCAGACCGTCAGATTTTGACCCAACTACACCATTGGATCAGGGAAATTTCCCTACACATGTCAGTGTACTTGTGGCCCTGATTGAGTGACAATGACCGTTGAACTAAAACTGGTCCTCCACGATCGATCCTCTAATCTGATCAGACTGAAACCTTAACCTGACATAGATCCATTGTCAGGGAACTTTCCCTGAACTGTATGCAGGCAATGGGCCTCCGGATGAGCTCCGTTGGCCCGGAACAGCCAACTTTTAGCTGTATCCTAAGTATACCATGGCCCTGGGGCCATTGACATCACTTCTGGGCCTATATAAGACCTTAAACCTTCCATACGAATTTCTTAAACCCTAGGAGAGAGAAGAGAGAAAAGAGAAGGAGAAAGTGAGGAAAAGTGAGTGAGAGTTGTGGGTTGTTACTGGGATTCAATCCCGCCGTTCCACGTGCTAAATCACCTCTCCCTTGTCACTATACCGGCGATTTCGACTCCATTTTTGAGAAGGAATCCTAACCCTAATCTATTTTAGGTATCCAAATAGGTAGATCGGTGAAATAGCTAACTTATTTCATACTATAGGTAGCCATTGTGCCGTAGACAAATGCGTAGTGTACGAACTGAGTTCGTAATCGGCGTACCGAAGAAAAGTATGGACTATAAACATTTAGGTTATAGTTTTCAAGGCTTTCAATGTCAGTTATTGATTTATGACTGACTTGATTGCTGTCACATGCACTTAGATGCGATGGTTTCTGTGTATTACACATATATATGAACTATGTTGAATATAATGCATTCCATGTGTTTGTTGAAATGTTTGAACAAAATTACTATCATGATTTGTACTTGCCATGACTATTAATCTTGAATACATGTTTGTTGTATGTATAGCAACTCCTTTGCGAAAGGATTTATTATAATATATGTTATAACTAAGTTAGGGCATGTATGTAGTAATGTGTAGGCTAAGTGTTTGATAAAATGTCTGAATGAGAAGTTGCTTGTTGAAATGTATTTAATAAGGGCATTGAGATGGGATTCTCAATTACTGTATCTATAGTTACAGTTTCTTTCATGTAACCTATCTCACTACTACCTGATTTATGAATGGAATGCCTATGTATAATAACATGTGCACTATGTGTTTGTTAAAATGCTCAAATGAGATTTCTATTTGAAGTGGTTGTCACATGCTGTCTTGACTATCACATATGAATACCTTTTATATTTGAGTATGATTGGGACTAATACATAGTCCAGGCAATCGGTAACGATTTACTATCAGTGGCTGCGTTTGATAAATCTGAGTCGCACGGTGGTTATCGATAGTGGTTAGGCCACGATGAGTGCGTATGCGATCCATGTCAATTAAATTAACGTGTGCTCGTACCATTCAGGCTTGTCAAGTAACCCGATTAACCTAATGTATATTTACCATGTATGGACGCTACTGCTTGAATCTAAGGTACCACTTATCAATGCAAAGCCTGTTTAACCTTGGTACCACGATCCGCTAAGACTCATGAGCCGAACATGGTGGTATGAGACACAGTAGTCAAGCTGTCGGCCTACGCTGGGGTGACGAGCCTCCCCGTAGTATCCATTGAGCAACCCAAACTCGTGAGCCAAATACGGTAGTATGGGACACTGTATTCGGGTTGTCGGCCTACGCTAAGGTGACGAGTCTTTCCATAGTGACCTCGAGTATAAACTAAGGCCTACGCTAAGGTGACGAGCCTCTTCGTAGTGACCTGAACTTGCCTATCCACTGCTTTCAAATCAGGGGTGATGTTGCCCTATAACTTGCCTATCGTATGTGATTAATTAGGATTAACGACCTTAGATGGATCATTGTTGGGTAAATGATATAAAGGGAAGTACCTTAGCTTCCCGAACCTACTGTATGAATAAGTCTAATTAGGACTTGGCTAACACCACCATGTACCGCATTGCATGTGCCTTTGGTGTGGGTGTTGAGCACAATGGGAGTTTAGTATACACAACCATGAGATGATGTCGTAGAGAGAGTGCAGGCGAGGGCATGCATCATTAATACATATCAGCCTTGCATTAACTAGAGTACTTAGGAATGCTTGTTGTATTGCTTTATCATTACTGCTTGACTGAATCGATAACATGTTAACCTTTGCCTTATAGCTCTACTGAGTTGATCACTCACTCCCACTCTGGGATGGTATTTTAAAACACCAACCAAACCCTATTTTAGTTTCAGATGCAGGCGGGGCTTACGAGGCGGAGCCAGACTTTTATGATGACGAGGAGTTCTCCTACATCCAACTCTCTGGCGAGTCTATGTAGACTTAGAGTTGCGTCGCAGGAATTACAAGGATATAGACTAGTTGAACATTGCACTTATTCATTTTGTAAAATTTGAAATTTTATATGTAATTATTTAACCCGGTGACATGTTCATGCTCTGGGGACTTACAACTACTTATATGCTTTATATATCTATCACAGTCTTCCGCTTGCGAAACTTAATCATATCTGGAGTATGATATATATGTTGATTTAGTGTAATCTCATTCATGTTTAATGCACTAATACGGACAACATTCAATCATCATTATCTATGTTACATAAATGATACAACGGATCTCGGGAGTTGAGCCTTTATTCGACCCTCAAAATTCGGGGCGTTACATTGTGTGAGGTCCAAACCGTTGTATATGAGGCCCGATGTGATGTATATGAGGCCTATATGATGAGGCCTGACATGTTGTATATGAGGCCCATGTGATGCGGCCCACTTGATGTATACGAGGCTCGTATGATAAAGCCCGTTGAGAAGTATATTAGGCCCTTGTGTGAGGCCGATTGTGATGTTTATTGGGCTCTTGTGTGAGGCCCATTACGTTGTATGTGAGGCCCTTATGTGAGGCCACTATATGTTTGGCCCTATGAGGGCCACTCCTTGGGAGCAATGTTGGTTAAATGTTCACATTGATGGGCAATGATGGTTAAATGTTTACATTGTGACCTTCCCTTAGGTCTCGTTAGGTCCAATTTTTATATGAGCAGGCCGTCTTGGCCTATTCTTGATATGAGGAGAGTACATCATCATCATATATCTGCTTAGTATAGCTCCACGATCTATGCCCATGTGCATCATATGTATGCTTGATATGAGGAGTGATTAATCATAACACATGCCATTAAGCGGATTATTATGGGACTCCCTGAGAGACGGAGTTGCTCCGCATGAGCGCGTAGTATGCGTAGGTTTGATGTATGACTAGATGGTATGACTTATACATCTTGCATTTTGGGATATGACAACCGTACGCCATAGGGAGATAAGGGCTATGGCCTCCACAGACATATCGTGGATGACCAGATGGGACACCGGAAATATCTGGTTCTAGCATACGGGTGTCATAGATGTCCCTGGGTGAAAATCTCTAAACCCTCGATGCTAGGGGACACTTCAACGTCTAGACCGAGTGGATATATATGAGCGCATAAGGGTCGTATACCAATACGCTGCATCTCCCATGATGTCTTGGTTGTTGTTCGTGGGTTATGCTTATAGTTATGCTTGTTATGGAATAAATTCATGTTGAAAAAAAATCCTCCTTATAAGATCCCAGGATCAGAACCTGGTATATGGGTACCAGGAGCCGAGAATGGTGTACTACAGAGGCTGTCGGCGCCAGATTCGGCGATCGAAAATTTTGTGAGCCCGATTTTTAAGTTGGGGCATGACACTCTAGGACTAAGAGCTCACCCTTTTCATAGACCTACTCCTCCTAGAATCTTCTAACTCTCAAAATTACCCTTAAGCTCACTATTTAAACTATCTCTTAAATACTATTTTTTGAAACATTTTCTCTTAAACACTTCTTTTTCTCAGGCACTCTCTTCCCTCTCTAATTTCTTTAATCTTTTCTTTCTTTCTCTTTAATCACTTTTCTCTATTTTCTTTCTCATTCTCACTTACTAGGAAATTTTTTGTAGAAATGAGAGGGGTTTGAGAGCTTTTGTGATAGAATTTCTTGAATAGAGAGGGGAATTGGAAAAGATAAAGGGGTGGGATGGGAAGAGGGAAAGAGAGAGGGGAGTGGCTTATGATGGGAAAGGGTATGGGTAAGTGATGGGAGGCATGGACTTGTTTGCTTAATGGGGATAGAGAGAGGTGAGTGATTGATTGGTTGATTGATTGGACTACCACGGGATTTGTGCAAGTGGAGCCCATGCCATGTGTGCATTGCGTTGCCCACCTCGGATTGTGCTAAAAAGTACAAGTTCTAATCTGGATGTCGAAATGAGATATGCCACACGGCATTGGAATCGCAACGCCTGTGCAGTCGCTAAGGTACAAGTCTTGGGTCGTTGCGGTACTAAATTAGGGTTATGATCGAAGCTCGCTAATCTGGTCTGCCTAGAACATGCCGACATAAAAGATGAAGTATATGGTTGGTTTCACTAGGTTACAGGTCTTACATGAGTTGTTACCAAACCCGATACCTAATCCTCCAAATCAAAACATGGCATCATCGTCTCGGACTGGTCCACTTGAGATAATATCGGCTGGGCTACACAATATGCAAATGGGGATTCAGCATATTGTATAGCAGTCACGAGCTCAGGCTGAGCAGTCTCGAATTCAGGCTAAAACTTTCAACAGGTGGATGGCCAGTCAGATTAAGAGCTTAAATTAGATGATGGTTATTTTTATTAAAAGAGCATATGCCATGCCTCAGTAAATAATGCATCAGCAAAATGTTGAGACTAGTTTTGACGGAAACCTAGCACCGATACTGTTGGCATCGTCAACGCTTATTCCACAACTGAACATGCATCCTGCTCCAGTACAGGATGTGCGGAATGTTCCTCCACCTGCGGAGTTCAGACGATTTGAACAAAAAAAATAGGAATTTTATTCCTGAGGTAAAAATTTTAAGGAATGCTCGAGGGGGAGGATCTTTTCCTAGAAACATCCCTCACAATGGGGAACAATACCCGGTAGGTCCTAAGCCACCTCCTAAGGCTAAACCTCACCATTTGGACCGTGACCAAGTTTGACAACTGGTCTAAGAGATGACAAGCCAGGTTCTTAGTCGAACTAGTACCCCGGTCGACCATAAGTCTTATTCACAGTGGATTCACTGACAGTCTCCATTGTTGCGAACAAATTTGATATTTTTCGATTAAGATGGTAGAATTTGATGTTTTTCGACCAAGATGGTTGACTTTGATGTTTTTTTCGATCAAGATGGCCAAATTTTATGTTTTTCGAACAAGATAGCCGAATTTTATGTTTTTCGACAAAGTGACCGAGTTCAACCAAGATGGCCGATTTTGATGTTTTTTTGACCAAGATGGCTGGATTTGATATTTTTGCACGATCGAGTAGTCGCATTTATTGCACCGAACGATGAACCAACGTCGCTCTCACCTTTTCAACCAAAGGCAAGGTGATGTGTGGGGGAGGCAATGTCGTACTATATTTCTGACCATTCTTGGAATAACCAATCAGGAACGGATATGTGTCATTACATGGAAAGATGTAACATGTGAAAGAGGATACTTGGGGTGAAAGAGAGGCAAGATGCGATCGAGAGGTATGCAAAAGCAGAACGAGCTACCGAGAGAAGTCTAAGAGGCAGAAAACAATCGATTAAAAGGAACAGTTAAAAGGACATATGTCAAGAAGAAAAGAAGAGACGAAAGGATCCAAAAGACCATTTTGGCAACAATTTAGCTGCCATAATTGTTGAAAAAAAGAAGAAAATGCCTGAAGGGAAGCTACAATAGAGATTTATAAATAGCATGCAATTCAACAAAGTAAGACTTCTTATACCAATCTAACAAACCAATCAAATTTATCTTTTCTTATCATAGCTAAGCTTTATTTTAGGAGTAACGGTAATCTTTAGTGGTAATCTTTAGCTGTAATCCAAATCTATGCTTTTACGCTAGGCCATTCCTGGTATCAATGTAATCGCTCTATCTTTTAGAAAAGCGTCTTACTGTTGCTCCCTGTGATCGACCGTAAGCATTTCCTTTTTGTTTGACTATTTTCGTTTATAAAAGTCTTTTCGTAATGAAGGCAAAGTGCAACCCATTTACGGAGGAAGAACCCCACCCTCCAACAATTGCTTAATTATCCTATAACTATTTTGCAAGTGACTGAATAGGCGACTGATTTTCTCAGTTCTCGGTCATATACGATCGCATTCGACGTATATGTCTATCCTGGTGCTTGGGGTCAAGTTATTCAGTTTGAATCAGTCATAGAATTTATTTTGGTATGCTTGCACACACCATACATGACCAAAACAAATCGAGCATCAACATTAAATATGCTTTACGTTTGGGTTCACAAATGTGCTGATAAAACATATGGACAGTGTGGATAAGACACATACATCACGGTGGGTCCAATAGAGTTACTCACAACCCCATAGCTTATTGAGTTACTCAGTATGCTAACGTTACAACGTACAATTTACTCATTCTGCAAGCATTAGTGGGAATGAGAGCTACTGAGTAGCTCACTACCATTAGCCTACTGAGTAAACTCTGTAGGGCTACCATCATGTATGTATTTTATCGATGTCGTTTACTCGTTTTTTTTTCAAATCACTTTATGAATCCAAATTTGAAGTGTATCCAAAGCTCAAGTGGATCACACCATTGGAAATAGTGGGAATCGAATGGCTACCATTGGAAAACTTCTTGAGGCATAGAAGTTTATGGATCAAGTTGATATTTGTGTTTTCCCTTCATTCATATTTCTATGACCTTATGAATAGGTTGGATGATAAATAAACATCACTAAGGTTTCAACGGTGGGCGTCATTATCCCCATTGTTTCTTGTGGTGTGGTCCACTTGGCCTTTGGATATGCTTCAATTTTAGGTTCATGACCTAAAATAAGCTAATAAAATGGATGGATGGCGCTGATGAGATCTTAAAATTGAAGCATATCCAACACTCAAATGGACCTCACTACAAAAAGAAAAAGAAGAAGAAAAAGTGGAGATAAAGATCTCCACGGTTGAAACCTTCCTCAGCTTCACAATGATGGTTATTTGTCATCAGGCTTGTTCATAAGGTTTCACAGACATGATGAAATAGGATCCTTACTCCTGCTCGGTGGTAGACTCTTGAGAGTTTCAACACCCGGTCAAGGGTTCGAGTTTCCAATGGTGGTGAAATCCCACTAAGGCGTGAGTGTGTGGGGGTGTGTGTGCGTGTGTAAAATTTTTTTAAAAAATAACAAAAAACCATGATGAAATATCAGCTTGAAACAAAACTTCTAGTACCCTGTAAGTTTTCAATAACGGACGATTAATTTCCTCAGTTTATGTGGTGTGGTCGAATTGAGCTTTCACTGTGATACCTGTGCCTTACATTCGTGCGTGGGCCAAAAGTTTGAGATAAAGCTGATATTTGTGTGTCCTTAAATGAGCTAAAAAGCGGATGGACAGTGTGGAGATAAGGCACATACATCATGGTGGCCCCCACGGTCAGGGATCCCCCGGGATCGACCTAAGCCGCGCCCACATTTATTCTTCTAAAAATGGAAATAAGAATCATCGGCATATCAAATATTTATTTCTTTTAGAATCTGGAATAAATACAGGGTAATAATCTGCACCGGCATTTGCTTTATGCATGCTTGAGACACATCTTACGGTATTTGACATTTGGGCAGCACTCCCTTTTAAGACGCCGTGACTTGACTGGTACCATAGAAACAGCCGTGTGAGTGGCACCTTGACCATGGGGCCACCTCAATGTGTGGGTTGTATATCTACACCGTCCATCCGTTTTTTCAACTTATTTTATGATATGATGCCAAAAACAAAGCAGATGCAAATCTACGGCGAACCACACCACAGGTAACAATAGTAATTGAAAGCGCGAGTAACAATAGTAATTGAAAGCCCACCGTTAGAAACTTCCCAAGGTCTACTGTAAGGTCACACGAATAGGGAAAACACAAATATCAGCTGGATCCTGAGCTTTTATGACTTACTAAAAGTTTTAATAGTCATTCACCACGGTTTACTGTGGTGTGGTCCACCTGCTATTTTGATCCGCTTCATATTTGGGTTCATGCCATAAAATGAGTTGTCAAAACGGATGGACGGCGTAGATTTTCAACTCATATATCGAGGTGGGCCCCACGGTCAGGTACGACCCACGTCGCTGGTTCTGTGGTACCAGACAAGTGAATAAAGAACGGTTTTGCGTCCGCGGTCATTTGGTACGCCCTTGCCTCTCTCTCTCTCTTCCAATAAGCAGTAGAAAAAGGTCAAAACACAAGTATTCATGAATAGAGAGAGCGAAGATAGAATGGAGAAATATGGAGAACTGAAAAAGGCCGTAGACAGAGTGGAGATCGTGGACGCCCACGCGCACAATATCGTCGATCTCGATTCCACTTTTCCCTTTCTCAGGTGCTTCTCCGAAGCCGAGGGCGACGCCCTATCCTTCGCACCCCACACTCTCTCCTTCAAGGTATCTACCCTTCCCCTTTCCTCTTATCCTGCGCCTTCCGTCCTTATCGTGCGCACACCCCGATTTATATGATGGCTATACCCGAGGACGTGCATACTATCCTCGGCTTTAAGGTTGTTAAAAGTGGGGCGGGCCCATGTTTGTCTCTGCTGGGACCATGTAGACGATGCAAGAAAAATAAAACCTCTTATCTTTGGAAATTCTCTCTTTGAGTGTGGGCTGCTGCTTTATTTCTCTTCCTGACCGTCCATTTGCGGACCCGTTGAGTCTGGATCATTCAAGATGCCTGGCTTGCGCTAGCTGATCACGACGCACGGGACAGTCATGCACAAGATCCATTCCGAGCATCGGGTGCGCCGTCACATTTTCACTATGGATTGTAGAAGTCAGTCAAATCCAAGACTCAGGTGGGCCATACCATAGCGAACGGTGTGAAATCATGCCTAAAACTCTTAAATTCACAGTAGTGCGGCCCACTTGAGTCTCCGAAAATCCTGATTATCTGAGATTCCATTCATCATGATGTAGCGCGTCAGATGAGTGAATTTGATGCATGGTAGATCCCACACGCAATTTGAACGATTTTAACGGTGAGGCTCCCCTTGTCAACTGTTTCCCCTGGTGTGGTCTACCAGGGTGCTGAAGCGGCCTCTTTCATTGGCTCCGAGTCAATAAGAGAGTTGGGCACGTGATGGACGGGGTGGATCTCATCCAAATGAAGTCGTTCCATCAACGTCAGCCAAAGTAAGCAGAGAAAAAGTCACGGAAGCGTTTTCGGCGATTCGCTATCTGAAGCCGCCGTACGCAATTTCTTTTCTAATTCGTGTATTGCTAATGTATTTAATACGTGTACTTTTCTGCAAAGGACACGTTCTGTGGAGCCTTTGCTTTAAGAACGCGGATTGCGTCCTAACCCCCGCCCTTCTCCAGTCGGGAACGGCAGGAGCTTTGAGTAGCCACTGTAATGTATAGGTCTTATCCACACCGTCCATCCATTTTTTCGTATCATTTTAGGATGTGAGCCAAAAAATGAGCAAATCCAAGGCTAAGTGGATTACACAATGGGGATTAAGCTCCTACCGTTGAAAACTTCTTGGGGCCATAGAAGTTTTGGATGGAGCTGATATTTGTGTTTTCTCTTCATTAAATTCTACCAAGCTTTATGAATAGGTTGGATGGCAAATAAACATTACGGTTGGCCCTAGAAAAGTTTCAATGGTGAGAATTATTATCACCGCTGCTTCTTGTGGTGTGGTCCACTTGAGCCTTGTATCCGCCTCATTTGCAGGTATATAACCTAAAATGATATGAAAAAAATGGATGGACCGTGTGGATAAGACCCATACATCACAGTGGCCACTCAAACCTCCTGCCTGTTCCCAGCCGGAGACGGGCGGGGTAGGACGCAATCCATGTTGACTTGGCAACGGTGACTCGGTTGTCTTAAAGGCTATCTTGACTCGGTAACGGTGACTCAGTGGTGTCTGTTTCTGTTGATCCTGGAATAAGTCTTTATCGAGCAGTTTGTTGTTGGGTTGATCCTGGAATAAGTCTATATCGAACAGTTAGTTGTTGGGTTGATCCTGGAATAGTCTATATCGAACAGTTACTGGGTCTGTTTGTGGAAAGCATGACTGATCAAATAGCCCTTGTGGGACCTAAGAAATTACAAAATTACCATTTCGGTTTTCTACTAATTTAAAATGAATCTTAGCCGTTTGTAAGGTGGCTTCCTTCCCGAAGGTGACCATACGAAGAAGCCCAGCCCTTCTAGTCCGTCTAGCATATGTTGAATGTGGTCCGATAGAAAGTTTTTTTTTTTTTTTTTTTTCCTTTTCTTTTCATTTCTCTAGGGTCTCTAGTCTTTTTCCTGTCAAGATGGGTGGGCAATCCTGATTTTTCCACATGGGACCGGACCCACTTATGCTTGTTTAGGCGTCCCACACACACATGGCTAGCAAAACCTCTATAATTTAGGGTTTATTTGGGAGCTTGGAAAGTATTTGGATGAAGAAAATTAGCCTTCCCCTCTATTTGTGGCTTCTGGATGGAAAGTAAAACCAAAGAAAGATTTCTTTGAAATGAACCTATCGAAGTGATTTTTGATGGTGATAGACTATTGATGGAGGGATGCACATGACGGATGGTCCGTATCAATGATTGGACCATTTCTAGTATAATGTATAAGGAACATCCATTCTTCTAACTATTTATTATATGGTTAGACCATTCAACTATAGTGACTTTTGAAAAGGTTGGAACATCAGAGGTGTGTTGGACTTATTGGATGGTCCAGATCAATGATTGGACATTTTATAGTGCAATCAATATATACTGTCTAATCTCTAAACCATTGATCAGATGGTTAGGATGATACAATCAAAGTGATTTTCGACAATGATGGGCCATCGAAGGTAGGCTGCACCTGATGCATGGTCCATATTAGTGATCTCACCTTTTTAATATAATCCATGTGAAGCATCTATTCTCTAAGCCATTGATTAGATGGTTAAAATCATAGGTGAGAGGAGCAAATTGGACAAACAGTCTTGATCAATGATTAGACCTTTCTAGCACAACCAATATGGCCTATCCAATGTCCAACTGATGGGGACATCTCGCGCACCCTCTACGCACGTACGCAAGGAGGAGGAGGGCCCTACCATTGATCTGGATCGATGACGACGTCCAGGGAGGACCCCCTAGTTAGAGAACTGCGTTTTGGTTCCTTAGAGTGGACCCAATCGTCATGTGAATCCTACCATGGGTTCTCATGATCGTGGTCCACTATTCCAAATGATCGAATACTTTGAGTTTTGGTTATTATTGTTATTAGGAACATCATGGATGGTTTAGATTATTTTGATTAGTTGTTAATTGTGGTTGCTTCGTCTCTAAGTAATAGGTTGCGCACATGGCACGAGTTTTGGAGTATAGGATTTTATTATAAATAGGCACCCCTTGTAGTCTTTTTTCTCATTGAAGATGATTAATAAAATTCTGTGTTTTCCTGCTTCTCTAATTCTCTGAGTTATGGAAACCTAATTAGGTGTGAAATCCTCCCTTCTTTGAAGGGTTAAATACCGTGGTGCGAAGCCACACCCCATCCCAAATCGCCCCCATCTCCTATCCTCTATATTCCTCATCTCCTACACCCATTCCCTCATCAAATCCACCCACGTTTGCAGCTAATCTTTCCCCTACAGCAAATTTCCAGAATCTGGCCCCGCAGGAGGGCTGAAACTTCGGCGGAACATCGTGTTCAAACTGATCATCCGTTTGGCCTGATATTTGGAGGGAAGGTGGCCCATCCCTGGCCGACCAGGCCCTAGCTGGCCGATCCTAGAATCGTGGGCCCCACACACATGCGGGCCACCATCTACGCACGTGCGTCAGGCCAGTTTGCTGTCCACTCGTGTGGGCCGATCTCGGGTGCTCTCTCTCCTCTCCTTCACACCTCTCTTACCTGATTTCCCTAACCCTAACCCTAGATTGTCCTAAATCCCAATTTCTATGCCCTTTTTTTAACCCTAGGTTTTCCCAAATTGAAACGTGTGAATCCCTTGGATTGGGGAAATAATCCTTTGCATGTGTGGATGAATCTACTCACCTTTGATTATTATTTGGTCTATACTTTTAATTGATCCAGCCTTAGCATGTGTAGGCCCGGACCCGCATAGATTCCCCTTGTTGAATGCTTGACTTTTTGTGGGATGTGGAATTTTGTGTGACTGTTTCTGAACTAGTATGATCTAAAGCTTGAAATTTTGCATATCACGTTTAATTTCCATGTCCTGCATCAAATTTGGTATCAGAGAACAAGGTTTTTTTATGGGGGAATGCATTGCATGTTTAGTGTTTGGTTTATTTTGTCCAATGATGCATCAAGTCTCATCATATAGAGCTGTTTAGAGGTTCATAATTCATGATATAAGCTGCTGAAATTTCTGTTATCAGAAAGTTAGCAATTAACATTGCTGAAATTTTCTGTTATCCCTTTATTTTGACAGCTATATTGTTGAATTTTGGTAGCGTTGTGTAGTTTCCCTCATATAGAGTTTCATAGGATCATTTAGTCCCATTTAGACGCATATAGTCATATTAGAAGGTCTTTTAGTTGAGTTAGTGGTTGTATGCCCACACGTACGGATCGTGGCTTTGACTTACACCCTACACTAAACATGGAGCAATTGCAAGAATCAATGAACAAAATGATCCAGTAGTTTGAATCTTTGGGTATGCGCTTGGAACAACGTATTGACCAATGCTTGGATTAGCTTACTATGCATGTTGCCCAACTAGAGACCTCCGCCTGGGCAAACCCCACCATTGGGGAAGATGCTCAATCTCAAGCAGGTGATCAGGAGGATAGACCAAGGAATGACGGTGGCCAAGGAATCGGTTATGGGCGTGCACCCGTGCACCCACCCCGTGAGGGACATCAAGACCACTATGACCCCGATGCGCAACTTCTCAAAGGAGTTAAAGTAGATGCTCCCACGTTTGATGGCCACTTGGACCCTAAAGCTTTTCTAGATTGGTTGGCAGACATGGACCACTATTTTGAGTGGTACGACATGTACGGCCTTGTGGCTAGAGAGAGTGCACCAGAGGCTAGTGTAGAGTTACCCACCGAGGTCATTCCGGTAGTAGATGAGTTCGTGATGTCTTTTCTGATGATCTATCGAATGCGTTTCCCCCTATGGGGGATATATAACACACCAGGACGTGGGACACCATACTACCTATAGCCAAGTTTGCGTTTAATAGTTCTGTCAATAGGTTCACAGGTCTAAGTTGTAATGCCCCGAAAATCGAGGGTCAAGCAGAAGCTCAACTCTCGAGTTCCAATGCATCACTTATGCAACATAGGTAATGATGATTAAATGTTGTCCACATTAGTGCATTAAACATGAGTGAGATTATACCAAATCAGCATATCATACTCCAGAGATGATTAAATTAAGCAAGCGGAAGACTGTGATAGATATATAAAGCATATAAGTGGTTGAAAGTCCCTAGAGTATGAACGTGTTACCAGGTTAAATAATTACATGTATATCTTCAAAATGTACAAAATGATAAAGTGTAATGTCATCTAATTCATATCCCTGTAGCCCCGGTGATGCAACTCCAGATCTACATAGACCCGCCAGAGAGTTGCAGATAAGAGAACTCTTCGTCGTCGTCGTAGAAGACAGGCTCTGTCTCGTAAGCTTCGCCGTCGTCTGCAACTACAACAAAGTCTGGTTGGTGTTTTAAAACACCATCCCAGAGTGGGAGTGAGTGATCAACTTAGTGGCGCTATAAGACAAAGGTTAACATGTTATCAATTCAGTTGAGCAGTAATGATAAAGCAATACAACAGGCATTTCTAGGTACTCTGGTTAATGTAAGGATGATATGTGATAATGATGCATGCCCTCGCCTGCACTCCCTCTGCGACATCATCTCACGATCTCGGCATGCACCCCTTCCTCTGTACTTAACTCCAACGCTAAAGGCACATGCAAATGCTGTGCATGTACATGATTGGCCAAGTTCTTAATTAGACTTATTCATACAGCAGGTTTGGGAAGCTAAGGTCGTTAATCCTAGTTAATTACATCTAGGGTCGTTAATCCTAGTTAATTACATACGATAGGCAAGTTATAGGGCAACGTCACCCCTGATTTAAAAGTAGTGGACAAACAAGTTCAGGTCACTACGAAGAGGCTCGTCACCTCAGTGTAGGCCTTAGTTTATCCTTGAGGTCACTAAGGGAAAGGCTCGTCACCTTAGCGTAGGCCGACAACTCGAATACCATGTCCCATACCACCGTATTCGGCTCATGAGTTTGCTTTGCTCACTGGACACTACGGGGAGGCTCATCACCCTAGCGTAGGCTGACAGCTTGACCACGGTGTCTCATACCACCATGTCCTGCTCATGAGTCTTAGTGGATCGTGGTACCAAGGTTAAACGGGCTTTTCGCTGGTAAGTTGGTACCTTAGATTCAAGCAGTAGCGTTCATACATGGTGAACATACATTAGGCCAATCAGGTTGCTTGACAAGCTCGACTGGTACGAGCGTACGTTGAATTGATCGACGTAGAGTGCGTAAGCATTCCGCGTGGCCTAACTGCTGTCGACCAATAGCGTATGACTCGGATTCATCGAATGTGTCTTGTGTGGCGAAATGACCTCGGCCACTAATTCGGGAATCATTACCGATTGCCTGGACTACGCAGTAGTCCCAATCATATTCAGACATAATAAGCATTCATATGTAATAATAAAAGCAGCATGTAACAAACAATTCAAATATAAATCTCATTTGAGTATTTTGACAACACATAGCACACATGTTATTATACATAGGCATTTCGTCCATAAACCACATAGTAGTAAGATAGGTTATTTAAAGGAAGCTGTAACTATAGATAGGAGAATCGAGAATCCTATCTCAAAACCCTCGTTAAATACATTCCAACAAGCATTTTCTCATTTAGTCATTTTATCAAACACTTAGACTACACATATCACATACATGTAATAAATTAGTTAAAACCCATATTATAGCAAATCCTTCCACATAGGAGTTGCCATATGTACAACAATCATGTATTCTCAAACATCAATCATAACAGACACAAATCATAATTCCATATTCATTCAAACATTTCAACAAATACATAGAATGCATTAAAAATCAACATAGTTTGTATATATATGTAATATACGGAAGACATTGATCGTATCTAAGCATATGTGATAGCAATCAAGTCAGTCATGAATCATTAACTGACATTGAAAGCCTTGAAAATCATAACCTAAACATTTATAGTCCGCACCTTTCGTCGGTAAACTCGTATCGAACTCAATTCGAACACTAAGTCTTCGTCTACGACACAACGACAATCAATAGCATGAAATAGGTTAGCTATTTCACCATTTACTCTATTTGGATCCCTAAAACAGATTAGGGTTAGGATTTCTTACCCAAAAACGGAATCAGAATCGCTGGTATAGCGACACGGATGAGGTGATTCAGCATGTGGAGTGGCAGGGATGAATCCCTGCAACAATTCCTCACTTCCTCTCTCTTCTCCTCCCTCTTTCCTTCTCTTTTCTTTCTTCTCTTTCCTAGGGTTTAGAAATTCGTATGCAATGAGAGGGGTGGGTTTAGGCCCTTATATAGGCCTAGAACTGGTCTCAATGGCCCCAGGGCCATGTATACTTAGGTTATAGCCGAAGAGCGGCTGTTTCGGGCCAACGGAGCTCATCTGGAGGCCCATTTTTTGTACACAGTCTAGAGAAAGTCCCCTGACAATGGATCTATGTCAGGTTAAGTTTTCAGTCCGATCGGATTTACGGATCGACCGTGGAGGACTAGTTTTAATTCAACGGTTATCGTCACTCGATCAAGGCCACAAGTACACTGACATGTGTAGGGAAATTTTCCTGATCCGAGGGTGTATTTGGGTCAGATTCTGACGGTCTGAAACCTTAAAATTGGCCTGCAAGCGAACGGCCCAATTCACTTAAATCTGGTTTCATTTTCTAAAGGTATTCGCGTTTCTCACACACTTCGCTCAGGGCTCTAGTTGTGCGTTTCTGGTTACTATTAGGACTCGATTTCTGAGATGGTTGACAAGCCCAGTAAGGCGATCATACTCGCATAGTTTTGCGGTAATCGGATTTTCGACGAGCGGTCCAGGTCCGATACGGAGTTTCGTGATGCTCCCGAGAGCAACTGGGTTTTCAGATTGATCCTAGGTTTTTAGGTAATGTAGCGTTAGCGATTCTACTAGTTTTGGATCTTGCAGTTCGTATAGAAAGCTGTTCAAGCTAATCTACCGATTAATTCAGTTTAACACTTAATTAATTTTCGTCTAATTTTTAAAGGATTTGGTCCTGAGTGATTTCTGCCTGAGGTGGTACTCGGGTCTTTGTGTGGATTTTTCCGAGACGTTACATAAGTCCTTTTGAAGTCGTTACTGGTTATAAACCTAGGAAACCTATTGATCTTGTCCCTATGTCACTATCCCATAGTGATGCAGGACATGAAATTTAAAGATGATATGCAAGATTTTAGGCTTAGATCATACTAATTCAGAAACAATAACATAAAAATTCTACATCCCACACAAAAGTCCAAACATTCAATTAAGGGGAATCTATGTGGGTCTAGGCCTACACATGATAGGGCTGGTTTAATAAAATTTATGAACCAAACGATGCTCAAAGATAAGAAATAATCATCCACGCATGCATAGTAATCAGCCCCTAATCCAAAGGATTTACCAATTTCAATTTAGGGAATTCTAGGGTGAGAATAGGGATAAAATTTGAGGATTTAAGACCATCTAGGGTTAAGGTTTATGAAAAACAAATATGAGAGAGTAAAGGAGAGGGAACCCTAAACCAGAAGACAGCTGTCACGTGCGGACCACGAGTGGGACCTGACACACGTGCGCTGGTGATCGGCCGCACGTGTGTGGGGCTCACATACCCAAAAATCGTCTCCTTGGGGTTGGTCGGCTAGGCTTAGGCTTCAAAACCCTCAAATTTCATGTCGATCCGAGCTATGGCCTGGGCGTGGTGCTCCGTCGAAGTTTCAGCCCTCCTGCAGGGCCAGATTCTGCAAATCTGTTTAAGAGAGGGAATTTGATGCAACAAGGGACAGATTTGTAGCGCAGATGATTATGGGAGATGAGAAGGGTGGATGATATAAGACGGGTAATAAAGATGGCGATGGATGGAGGTGAATCGGGATAGATGTGGCTTCGTACCACGGTAGTTAACCCTTTGAAGAAGGGAGGGCTTCGCACCCAATTAGGCTTCACAACTCAAAGAGTAGGAAAACGCAGAATTTTTATTAATCTTCAATGAATCAAAAGAACTACAAGGGGTGCCTATTTATAAGGAAAACCTTATACCCATGTGCGCAACCTTTTACTTGGCGATGAAATAAACTAAAATAAAAACCAAACAAAGAAATCTAAAGTGTTCATGATGTTCTAAATAATAACAATAAGCAAAATCTAAAATATGAAATCAATCCGACTAGTGGGCCACGATCATGAGTTCTCATGATGGGCTTTTCTTGACCATCGGGCCCACTTTTTGAATCAAAACTCTGTCTTCTAACTAGGAGGCTCTCCTTGGACGTCTTCGTCGAGCCAGATCGACGGTGGGGCCCTCTTTCTTCGTATGTACGTGCATAGGGGGCAGCGTGCGCGAGCGTGATGTCCCCATCAATTCTCCCCGGTTGCGAAGATTTCGTCACTGGCGAAATAAAACTCCCGAACCGATCCAGGATGTTAGGATCAAGTCTCTGAAGCTTTTCCTCAGTGAGCCATGTGCTGTCTGAAGTTGGGCATGAATTCCATTTAACCAGGTACTTCTAAAACCCGTCGTCCGATGTTGAAACTATTTGATGGTCTAGGATATCCTCTATTTCTTCTTTGGGTGTGTGAAGGCTAGGTATGAGAGGTAGAGGCTGGGAAGAAAGGTTGGGAAGAGTAGGTATGGGAGGTAGAGGCTGGGAAAATGGGCCGGGACAGGTAGGCATGGGACGTAGAGGCTGGAAAAATGGGTTGGGAAGGGTAGGTATGTGTAACGTCTCGGAAAAAACCGTACAAAGACCCGAGTACCACCTCAGGTAGAAATCATTAAGGACCAAATCCTTTAGAAATTAGGCGAAGATTAATTAGGTGTTAAACTAAATCACCTATCGAATTAGCTTGGACAACTTTCAATACGAACTGCAAGACCCAAAACTAGTAGAATCACTAACGCTACATTACCTAAAAACTTAGGATCAATCTCAAAACCCAGTTGCTCTCGGGAGCACATTGAAACTCCGTATCGGACCTGGACCGCACGTCAAAAGTCCGATTACCACGAAACTATACGGTTATGACCGCTTTACTGGGCTTGACAATCATCTCGGAAATCAGATCTTGATAGTATCCAGAAACGCACAACTTGAGCCCGGAGTGAAGTGTGTGAGAAACGCAAATATCTTTGAAAATTGAACTCGAATTTAAGTGATTTGGGCCGTTCACTTATGGGCCAAATTTAAGGATTCAGACCGTTAGAATCTGACCCAATTACACCATCGGATCAGGGAAAATTCCCTACACAGGTCAGTGTACTCGTGGCCCTGATCGAGTGCTGACAACCGTTGAATTGAAACTGGTCCGCCACGGTCGATCCACAAATCCGATCGGACCAAAAACTTAGCCTAGCATAGATCCAATGTCAGGGAACTTCCCCCTGATCGTAGGCAGAAAAGAGGCCTCCAGATGTGCTTCGTTGAACCGAAACAGCCACTATTTGACTATAACCTAAATATACCATGGCCCTGGTGCCATTCCTATCAGTTCTGGGCCTATATATGCCCCTTAAACCCTCTCTCTTCCATGCCATACGAATTTTGCAAACCCTAAGAGAGAGGAGAGAAAAGAGGAGAAAAGAGAGAGAGTGAGAGGTAGTTGTTGGGATCCTTCCCAGACGCTCCACGTGCTTAACCATCATTCCTGTATCACTATACGGGCGATTCCGATTCCGTTCTTAGGTAAGAAAACCTAACCCTAATCTGTTTTAGGGTTTCAAATAGTGTAAGTGATGAAATAGCTAACCTATTTCATGCTATAGGTGGCTGTCGTGCCGTAGATAAAAACTTGGCATACAAACTGAGTTCGATACTTGTTTATTGGCGAAAGGTGCAGACTATAAATGTTTAAGTTATGGTTTTTAAGGCCTTTAATGTTAGTTAATGATTTATGACTGACTTGATTGCTATTACATATGCTTAGATTCGATGTTTCCCGTATATTATATATGTATATAAACTATGTTGATTATAATGCATTCCAAGTGTTTGTTATAATGTTTGAATGAATATGGAATTATGATTTGTACTTGCCATGATTATTAGTTGCTAATGCATGATCGTGGGGCACATGACAACTCCTTTGTGAAAGGATTTGCTACTATATGTGTTTTTAACTAACTTATTACATGTATGTAATATGTGTAGTCTAAGTGTTTGATAAAATGCTTGAGTGAGAAAATGCTTGATGTAGTGTATTTGATGAGGGCGTTGAGATAGGATTCTCAATCCCCTTATCTAGGGTTACAGTTTTCTTCATGTAATCTATCTTACTACTATGTGATTTATGGGTAAAATGCTTATGTATTTTAATATGTACTCTATGTGCTCGTTAAAATGTTGCTATGAGATTTATATTTAAATTGATTGTTACATGCTCTCTTGGCTGTTACATGTGAATGTTATTGTCCTGGAATGTGTTTAGGGCTACGTCGTAGTCTAGGTAATCGGTAATAGTTTACGGTCGGTGGCCGAACTATTTTAGCCACGACGGATGCGTTCGATGAATCCGAGTCGTACGTCGTTTGATGACAGTAGTTAGGTCACGCGGAATGCTTATGCACTCCATGTCGATTAAGTCTACGTACGCTCGTACTAGTCGAAGTAACCCAATTGGCCCAATGTATGTTCACCATGTATGGACGCTACTGCTTGAATCTAAGGTACCAAACTCACCAGTGAAAAGCCCGTTTAACCTTGGTACCTCGATCCGCTAAGACTCATGAGCCGAGCATGGTGGTATGGGACACCGTGGTCGAGCTGTAGGCCTACGCTGGGGCGACGAGCCTCGCCGTAGTGTCCAATGAGCAACCCAAATTCGTGAGCCGAATACGGTGGTATGAGACACTGTATTCGAGCTGTCGGCCTACGAACAAGTGACGAGACCGTAGTGACCTTAAGTATACTCTGAGACTACATTAAGGCGATGAGCTTTTCCGTAGTGACCTCGAGTATAAACCAGGCCTGCGTTGAGGTGATGAGCTGCTCCGTAGCTACCTGGAACTGTTCTTTATATGTGATTAACTAGGACTGACGACCCTAGATGGATCAATGTTGGTCAGTGATATGAAGGGAGGTACCTTAGCTTCCCAATCCTGCTGTATGAATATGCTTAATTAAGAACTTGGCTAATCACGCACATGTACCGCATTACATGTGCCTTTGGCGTTGGAGTTGAGCACAGCGGGAGTGCTGCATGCTGCGATCGTTAGATGATGTCGTAGAGGGAGTGTAGGTGAGGGCATGCATCATTCTAACATATCATCCTTGCATTAACCAGAGTACCTAAGAATGCTTGTTATACTGCTTTATCATTATCGATTGACTGAATTGATAACATGTTAACCTTTGCTTTATAACTCCACTGAGTTGGTCACTCACTCCCACGTTTTGGGATGGTGTTTTAAAACCACTAATCAGACTCTGTCTTAGTTACAGGTGATGGCGATGCTTACGAAGCAGAGCCTGACTATTATGACGATGAGGAGTTCTCCTATTTGTGACTCTCGGGCGGGTCTATGTAGACCGGGAGTTGCGTCACCGGGGCTATAGGGATATGGATTTGAAGACATTACATTTTATCATTTTGTATATTTTGGAACCAAACATGTAATTATGTAACCTGATAAGGTTCATACTCTGGAGACGTACAATCACTTATATGCTTTATATATCTATCACAGTCTTCCGCTTGCGTAGCTTAACTGTCTCTGGAGTATGATATGCTGATTTGGTCTAATCCCATTCATGTTAAATGCACCAATACAGATAACATTTAATCATCATTATCTATGTTGTATAAGTGATGCGTTGGAACTCGGGAGTTGGGCTCCTGCTCAACCCCCGATTTTCAGGGCGTTACAGTATGGGAGGTAGAGGTTGGGAAGATGGGTCGGGCGAGGGCCATGGATCAAGGGATAAATCTGGAGAATTAGGATGGGTGGGCGAAGGGCCGGACAAAGTATCAGTGATCCCCTGAAAAGTAAGTAGATCCTCCACATCGAATGTGGAACTAATTCCCATGGAAGGTGGAAGATCTATCTCATATACATTGAGACCGTTTTGTTTTATAATTTTGAAGGGTCCTGCACTACGCACGTGTAACTTACGAACGGCCCCCGGAGGGTACCGCTCGGGCCTGATGCGGACCATTACAAAGTCCCCAATATTGAATTCTTTGAAATGTTTATACTGGTTTGCAGAAAATTTGTAATGTTCATTACTAGTAGTGATCTTCTGCTTGATTTCTTGATGCTATGAATGAATGTGAAGCGCAAAAGACTCTGTATGCTCTGACACCCTATGGGACAGTGGCATAGGGACAAGATCAATAGGTTTCCCAGGTTTATAAACAGTAACAACTTCATAAGGACTGAGACCTGTGGACCTATCAACAGAACTATTAAATGCAAACTCGGCTGTAGGTATTACGGTGTCCCATGTTCTGGTGTGCTCTATATCCCTCCTAGGGGGAGACTCATCTGGTAGACATCAGGACAGACGTCACGAAACTCATCAACTACCGGAATGGTCTTAGTGGGTAACTCTCCACTAGCCTCTGGTGCACTCTCTCCAGCCATAAGGTCGCACATGTTGTACGCCTCAAAGTTGTGGTCTTAATGTCCCTCATGGGGTGGGTGCACGGGTACACGCCCATGACTGACTCCTTGACCAACTCCATTCATTGGTCTATCCTCCAGGCTATTTGCCTGAGATTGGACATCTACCCCAATGGTGGGGTTTGTCCCGGCGATGGTATTTAGTCGGGTAATGCGCACATCAAGCTGTTCAAAGCATTGGTCTATTTCCAAGCATTTATCCAAAGACTCGATTTGCTAGGACAACTTGTGTAGTGACTCTAGCAGTTGTTCCATGTTTAGTGTAGGGTGCAAACCGAAACCATGACCCGTACGTGTGGGCATACATTGACTTGCTAAACCATCTGGAACAGGATCTTGGTACCCTTACTCAGGGTGACGATAATATTCAATCATTTTACTCCAAAATTGTCACAATTTGGACAGAGATGGCTATGATGGATCCAACATTTTCTCATGACTTTAAGATATTCCAAACTATGCGCGAGTGTGCGCAAGTTCGACAATTTCTTATGAAGCTGCATCCGGAATTTGAGCATTGTCGGGCTGCTCTCTTGAACCGTAGCCCTACTCCTTCATTGAATTCAGTTATTAATGATTTATTAGCTGAGGAACAATGACTAAAAGTTCTCTCTCTTCCTTCCTCAACTCCGGGATCATCTGATATGGTGCTTGCTGTGTCCACCACTACACTAACACATGGTTCCACTTCTTTGACTTGTCACGGCTGCAACAAGGTGGGTCATGTCGCTTGGGTCATCCACATTCCGATCGGTTAATTCAGTTATTTTCTTCTGGCATGTTAGGGAATGTTTCTCTTAATAAAAAAGATTTGGATTATTCCTGTTCATCTTGTTGTCTTTCAAAAAGTAAGTGTATTCCTTTTCCTCTAAGTACTACAAAATCATCTTTTACGTTTGAACTAGTGCATAGTATATACAGATGTCTAGGGTCCTTCACCAATTATGTCTCTCTCTGGGTTACGATACTATGTTATATTCATTGATGATTTCACACGTTACACCTGGATTTACTTTCTGCACTCGGAAGTCACAGGTTTTTGAAAAATTCAAGATATTTTACTCTATGGGGGAGACTCAATTTCGGGTTCCAGTTCAAACTCTCCGCTCTGACTCGGGGGGGAATATCTCTCAATAGATTTTCGTTTCTTCAAGGTCATGGGATTATTCATCAGACCACCTGTTCTGATACTATACAACAGAACGGGGTGGTTGAATGAAAAAATCGTCATATTGTTGAAATTGCCAACACCCTGATGACAGCTATGAGTGTTCCTCATTCTTTCTGGGCGGAAGCAATGTTACATTCAGTCTACTTGATTAACCAGATGCCAACCAACGTTCTGAATAGTAAATATCCATACTTTGTTCTCAACGACTTACCTCTTGCATATTCCACATTTCATGTTTTTGGTTGTGTTTGTTATGTTTACCTGGCTTCTCGTGAGCGTAACAAACTATCTCCGAAATCGATTAAATGTATGTACTTGGGATTTGGAGAAACTCAGAAGGGTTTTCGATGTTATGATCCGGTTTCTCGTCGTGTTCGGGTTTCACGACATGTTTTTTTTCTTGAACATATTGCCTTTCATTCATCTCTTCCTCCTCCGCACGCCCCAACATCTCCTGGTCTAACCGCCTTTCCTGATATTCCTTTTGCCTCGAGTACTCTCCCTCGTCCATTGCAGGTTTATTTGCGTTGACCACGTACAGCTCCACCACCTATTACTCAACCCGAATCTACTATACCTGTTGCAAATCCTGAACCTACCTCGATACGTCGTTTCATTCGTGTACATCGAGCACCTAATCGCTTGATATGCTCTATGTTTGTCATGAATGCTACTCTGGATACTGTTTCTATTCCTACTTCACACTCTTAGGCAGCCACTCATGATTATTGGAAGAAGGCTATGGCAGAAGAACTTGCGGCATTGGATGATAATCATACGTGGGACATTGTCATTTGACCCACTGACCAACAACTAATTGGTAGCAAATGGATTTATTTTGTCAAGCTAAGTCTGATGGATCATTGGATCGATACAAGGCTCGACTTGTCGCTCAGGGATACAAACAGGAATACGGAATTGATTATAATGAGATATTCGCTCTCGTGGCCAAGATGAAAACTGTTCGTACTCTTCTGGCAATATCTTCCGTTCGCTCTTGGCCACTTGCTCAGATGGATGTGAAAAATGCTTTTCTTCATGGAGACCTCCAAGAAATCGTATATTTAAAACCTCCTCCTAGCTCTCTAATCCCTGACAATAAGGTATGTCGCTTAAAGAAAGTCCTGTATGACCTCAAATAGGCACCTCAGGCATGGTTCCAACGCTTTCACGACGTTGTTACAGATGCTGGCTTTACTTAAAGTAGTCATGACCAATCCTTATTTTTGTGCATCACTGCTCGCGGAATTGTCATTGTTCTCGTCTATGTTGATGACCTACTATTGACTGGTAGTGATGCTACTAGCATCTCGGCTTTAAAGAAAGTTCTGCAATCATCCTTCAAGATGAAAGACCTTGGCCATCTCACATACTTTCTTGGGCTTGAAATTTCACGTTCTAAACGTGGGATCCTGGTCAGTCAGCATAAATATACCAAGGATCTTCTCGCCTTAGCATCATTGACGGATCAGAAGATAGTTCAAACTCCCTTAGAACTTAACGTTCAATATGGTCGTGACGATGGTGATCTACTTGCACAGCCCGACTTATACCGCCGTTTAGTTGGGAGTCTCGTTTACTTAACTATGACTTGCCCTGATATTGCCTACGTTGTTCAAGTTGTCAGTCAGTTTGTTTCTGCTCCTCGAACTCTTCATATGATTGCGGTGTTGCACATCCTACGGTACCTACGTGGAACTCTAGATCGATCACTGTTCTTCTCCTCCACGGCGACTCTGGACCTTCGTGCTTATTCGGATGCTGATTGGGCCGGTTGTGCTCTCACATGAAGATCTACCACTGGCTATTGTGTTTTTCTTAGTACTTCTCTCATCTTTTGGAAGTGTAAGAAGCAAGCCACTGTTTCCAAATCGGGCATAGAAGTCGAGTATCGGGCGATGTCCGCTGCGTGTAGTGAGCTTGTCTGGTTATGTGGACTTCTTTCCGACTTGGGCATTCCTCTGCAGAAAACTACTCCACTCCATGTCGATAATCTAAGTGTCATTCAGATTGCCTTTAACCCGGATTTTCATGAATGGACGAAGCATATTGAAGTTGACTGTCACTTTATCCGCGAGAAATTTCAGTCTGGGCTCATTTCTCTTCCACATGTTGCATCCCATGATCAGCTTACCGACATTCTCACCAAGTCCCTCACTTCTGCACGTCACTCATTTCTAGTTGGCAAACTATTACTTGTTGATGACCAGCATGAGTTTGAGGGGGGATGTTAGACAGGCTCACATACCTTGTATAGCTAGTATACCTTGTATAGTTCGTTTCCATAGGTAGAGGATTTTGATTTTATTATTTTCCTTCTATAGATGACTGTAATCTTTATATATTCAACCCCTTTGGGTTGCCTCAAATACAGAAAAGCTTTTAGCTCCTCTTTGTTTTCAGTTTCCATATCCTCGGCCAGCGAAACTCGTAGCGATACTGATACTTCAAACACTATTTATCTAATCACGATAAAGAAAACTTTTAATTTAATTAGAATCACATTAAAGACTCCTAGCCTAATCACATTTTAAAAAAAAACGGAGTAAATGATAAGAACAAAATGATATGGTCCACTGCAAGAGTACACAAAAGCTATAGTGCACTGCAGGATATAGTCACCACAGAGTACATGAAACTGTGTACATTAACAATTACCAAGTTTGTAAAGGTGTAGTGAGGCTCTTTATGAAGCATTGTAGTACAGTTTGGCAGAACAAATAAATAATGCTTGTTTTTGGCTTAAGGAGACATCTGCTAGAATACACTTCTGCTAAACCAGCAGATGGTTATGTCAAGCAGGGGGAAAACATGTAATTTGGGTTCAAATCTGAAAATAAGCACACTGCTCTAATGGCAAGTAGAATAGATGGTTACCCATCTCAGTCATATCTGCTGCTGATTTGTCCGAAATTTAGAGCCTTATGCTATTGTTTTAACATGTATAAATAGATAGGGTGAACTGGAACTTTGTATTTTATGTTTTTTTTTTTTTCCCTTTGTATTCCTTTTCTTGGAATGATACTCATCTGTTCTATTATAACCATATGTTCTGGTTTGTCAGTACAGATTTTATATCTTGGTGCATGCCTATTTTTTTGAAATTCTTACTTATTTCCAGTTACTGTGATGTGTCTTATAACCTAACTACTTGTCCACTTAGCTCTGTATTTTTCCTTCCAAATCATGATAATTGCTATTAGATGCTTAACATATTCATTTGGCACATTGAACATGGCGAGACCCATACAAAAATCAACTTATAATGAGCCACACTTAATGCAGATTCCATTGTCTGCAAATTATGGTGCCTTGACTCTACAATGTTCTGAAAGAATTTCTGAGGATAACAGTGTAGAAATACATATGCTTTGCCCCATATCCTGTACATTTATTTCTTAGTTCTTTTTTTCTTATTCTTTAAATATGTACCCTTTTTTTTTTTTTTTTTTTTCACATCATTCATTAGTATCAACATCCAATGCTTTCATGCACATGCATGTCTATGGTTTTATATGGTTCATAAGTTTTTATTTTTGTTGATTTGTATACTAGAGAGAAAAGAAAAGAAAAGAAAAGAAAAGAAAAGAAAGGAGAGAAGAAAGGTTGGAAAAGAGAGTAGAGAGGATTAGGGTTGACAGTGACACCCACACTCTTTCCCTTTACATTTAATTAATAAAAAGAAAATATAACAAAACTACCCTCTATAACAATGTCAATATTCTCAAAAAGTCTAAAACCAACATAAAGACCTAAATATAAAAGAGAATCACTAAGAACCAAGACTGCGGTATGGTCTGCATCCACATCCGTTAACAATTTCAAATAGTAAAATTTGATTTGCAGTAATGGCCATTTAGTGCACTTGGTTTCAAAGTCATTTATTTTACGATCATGAATTTGTTAATCAATAGATATGCTCATGTATCAAGATGTCATGTTGTTCTGTTACTTGAAATTTTGGTCGAGGAAATGCATTCTAATCATAGAAATTTTGTCAATTTCAGAGAAGTTTGAGGGATCTTTCTAGATTGTATGGCTGTGAGGCAACCTTGAATGGGGTTGAAAGTCACCGCAGATCATCTGGGTTGCTTTCAATTGGCTCAAAATGCTTTGGTGCCTCCAAGATATCTGCAGTCTTTATTGATGATGGAATTGAGTTTGACAAGATGTATGACATTGAGTGGCACAGGTGTTTCGGACCAGCTGTGGGTAGAATATTAAGGATTGAACATTTGGCTGAGAAGATTCTCGATCAAGTACAGTGTTCCAGCTGGTTCTTTAACATTAGCTTTTTCTGCTTGCTCTTAGAAGGAGGTTATTTGCTAAGTTGTTGTCTTAATACCATGTCTTCAGTTTACTATATTTGCTGTTGGCTCATTCTAAATAGCATGAGTCATGCTTTAGATCTCCTTAGTTGCAACTAGGTGCATGGATTTTTTACATATTTGTTATGTGAGGTATTATATGATATTTGATCTAAAGAGTTGTCATTTTTGTTTTGTCTGACTTAGTAATTGTACAGGTGGGGCCCATTTTTAGTACTTTAAGATGTTCATCTGGTTGGACACGTCATGCGATGGTGCATGATCTGATCTCTCCCTTATGATCCTAACGATCCAAGTTGTTGCTTGCTAATGCGCAATCGGTGGTCTAAATTTAGAAGTTGTCCAACCAGACAGGATCATTCGATGAGTTAATTTATGGTATCTCCCATTCTGGACAGGAGCCACCATATGAACATTGTGGATCACTAGAATTGGGCTGTGCCTGTAATATTTCTTGGGTCAAGCAAATTACTTGATTGAGCATTGTATAATATGTCCTATTATATCAGGTAGCTTGCACATAAGTTTATTTAAGCAGTTTGAAGGGAAATATTATCAACTTTATGTATTCAGATTCATAGATGACCGAATCATGGATGAATTGCTCTTACAGTTCTATGCAGCGGGAATCCCATTTTCAGTATGTAATTGTTTGTGAATAGGAAGCAAAGTTTTTCTGTTCAGCTTTGTTACTGTAAGCATGGTAACACCTGATGTTCCATGTTCACAAAATACTATATATACCCTATGAACGTACCATCATATGATTAAGGGATTCAAACCTAAACATTAGTTATTAACATATGATATTTATCTACTAATAGGATTGGTGGGTGTTGAATACTGAGATTGCACGAATTTGATCCCACTCAGAACCATGTCCAAAATCCAGCAAATCTTACTTAGAATTTCAGGCCTCTTAGATGTGGGCATCACCATATCCTTGATAAGGTAAGAAGGATCCTTGGGAGTTTATTGTTGATTTTTGTTGGTTCTTTGACCTAACTATCCCATAATTGATGTCCTTGATAATCAGATATGCCATCTGATGACTGAAGTAGGCTTAAAGATAGACAAGGAGATGCATATCTCCAATTCTCTCCTAAAGTATATTGCATGATGAGAGAAGTATAACATGTGCTTCATTTGTTGAACATGTTCTGGATCAGTTGTGGGGAATGACCTAATGATACTTTGCAACGCCACCACTGAATTCAGATGGATGTCCAGCCACCATTTTTCTCACTGGCACAGTTGACTCTGTTACACATAGCCAAACCATCTACGTCTACTTTCCCTCATCTTATCACCCATTGGTACTACACGTTAAGTTCCCTTGAATGCATTCATTTCTAATTCTACCCTGCCACTCATCCATCTCAACATCCTCATTCCAGCTCCATTTGTCCTGTGAACATGTTGTTATTTAACTGCCCAACATTCTGTCCCAAAAAGCATGGCTGATTTTACAGTCACCCCATAAAATGTACCCTTCACTTTGATTGGTGCACGACGATCACGGAGAACTCCAGAGTCATATCTCCACTTTTCCACGTAGCTTGTATTCTATGAGCAACATCCATCTAAATCTCTCTACTTTCATGAATTATGAACCCCAAGATATCGAAAATGGTAATTTTGGAGTATTTCTTGGTCAGCAATCTTAAGTTCTTAGCTGATTCCTCCTTTCCACTCGTACTGTTACCAAAATTGCATTCCATGTACTCTTGTTTAGTGTGACCAATTTTAAAACCTTTAGGTTCTAGAATCCTCCATAGTTCTGTCTTTGTGTTTACCCTCTCGCATGTCTCATCAATCAAAACTATGTCACTTGCAAACAACATACTCCTGGGGACCTCTTCTTGTAAAGAACTCGTTCATTAACCAATTCAAAAATATATGGGCTCAATTCTTACCTTTGGTGTAAACCTACAGTAATTGGCAACTCACTCCTCACTGCACTAGTGGTCCTCATATATGTTACCGCTCCCTTAGACATATCCTTAATCTTTCTGAACTATGAGTTAACTGAGGATATGGTCCTCATTAGAGTGCAATAGTGGAACAAGATTCGTGTAGCTTATTCCAAGTAATTTGGGTAAAAGCTTAGATGATGATGTCCTTCCACCATTCATCAAAATGATCTAGTCATGTGAATGAAAATAGCACTTTTCTTAAGCTTCAAATTTCTTTTTTCTGAATTGTAACTGTATAACAACTCAAATCTTGCAGGAGATACCTAGTGGGTCACAATGGACACTGGATATGTTCACTGAAATCTTCATGACAAAGTTGAAATCATATCCTTGATAATCCTAGTACAAATCATATTATTATTATTATTATTATTATTATTATTATTATTATTATTATTATTATTATTATTATTTTAAAGTTGCCTATTTTCTGCTGGCGAAAGGTATCTTTCCTTTTCAGTCTTTCCTTAGCATATATTT
This sequence comes from Magnolia changhungtana, assembly GCA_030180095.1. Classification (NCBI taxonomy): domain Eukaryota; kingdom Viridiplantae; phylum Streptophyta; class Magnoliopsida; order Magnoliales; family Magnoliaceae; genus Magnolia; species Magnolia changhungtana. Next base: position 78,787 of record JASAUF010000500.1, read on the forward strand.
ACATTTGCTGATAAAGTTGTGGCATTGAAGAGCATAGCTGCATACCGAAGTGGTCTAGCAATTGATACACATGTTAGCAAGAAGGATGCAGAGGAAGGTCTTCTTCAAGACTTAAGAGGTAAGTTCAGTACACGTTTGATATGCATAACATACAGATGAAATTTCCTCGACATAATGATACTTCTCTCTCTCTCTCTGTTTTTTTTTTTTTTTTTTCATTTCTCTTTTCAGCCAAGAAGCCTGTTCGTATCCAGAATAAGGGTTTAATTGATCATATCTTTACCTGTAGTTTGGAAGTCGCATTATGCTTTGACTTACCTATGCAGATACACACAGGGTAACAAAAAACTTTTATTGCTTTCATCTGCACTTAAATTTTAAATTCCATTTCATGTTGAATAACTACAACTTTTCTGTGGAAACTATAATTCTAGGTACAAGATATATCTAATATCATGGTTGTACAAATATGTTATCAGATGTTAACTATATATATAATAGGTAAGTAGTATTGTGCGATATATTGTTTTAGTTCGAACATGTATATACAACCACCGTATGTCTCTAGCATCTAGCTTACCTGGAAATTATGTAATAATTTTAATTTTCTAATAGTATGTCTAGTCTCTGTATTTTGAATTTTTTCTCTAACTATAGCACTCATCCAGTAGATTCTAATATGCACTTGTTTGTCCTTAGAGTTGAACCTGCATGGTGAAAGATATTACTTGGAAATCAGATTTCAGCTGTGTTTTTCTACTCTCAGAACAGATAATTGCAAAGGAATGAGAAGAACCAAATCTGATCAGATTTTCTACTTTTGGGAGTTATTATTAATTGTGGACTTCACATTACCAGCTGTAACAGACCGCAAGCCATCATTACATCTTATAAGAAAATCCTTGATTAAAGGGGATAGTTGAATGACATCCTACAGTAGAAGCAATGTACAGTGTGTACATTATGTTGAGGATCATGTAGAAAGATGATATGGTGATAAAATGGTGGATCCTTGTTAGATCACAGTAGGCCTCATTGTGGGTAATGTGGTATTCATGACTAACTGACAATAGTCCACGGCAGGAGTGTTAAACACAACTGCAATAGAAGTATCTGTTGGATACCTTTAGGGATAATAGTGATGTGCATAATTGCCCTTTTAGGAGTGCCTCCTGGTGAGACACTCTTCATGAGTTATGACCTGACTTGTGAGGACTGCCTGACTATGGGAGTTCAGGCGTGCATGATGTGCTACAGGTAAAAATGTTGATCATGGCATCTTGCTAAGAGGGGTCATATACATTGGGATTTGGCTGTATTGTAGGAGTCTTGCTGTACATGCTTTGAATGTGTAATTAGGAACTTAAGATTCCCATTAATTGGGCTGGAATCCACTCCAATAAGAGAGCATTAGAGTTGATTCTCATGGAAACCTGTTTGTGTGAATCAGGATGCATGTGTGGCATCTGGAAGGGACGAGTGTCAGGGTTGACAGTCTGCAAAGGAGTCCTCAGAGGGGAACTGTAGACATGATGATGTTGTAGAGGGCTAGGCATCTTCGCGGAAGAGTTCCAGAGGAAGAGAGGGAGATAACTCTCCGAATTGAGAGTGCTAGAGCTAACACTTTGCCAGAGTTCAGGGAATGGACTCAAATCGAAGCATATAGGTGCTCCGTGTTTAGGAGTGTCAAAACATGATACGTTCTTGCAAGTGACTGGAGGTTAAGTCCATTAGAATCAAGTGTGTGTGGGTGTGTTGTGGGGGGGAAGCTTCCGATGAGGTTGAGCTCTATGGGCCCCACCATGATCTTCTACATTGGATGTCCAGCCCATCAATCAGATGTACCCTTCCATGGTCTGCCATGGGCTTAAAAAATACGCCAATCAATGACTAAGGCGGGCCACACCAAAGACAATAAAGTGAGAGTAGATACCTACCTATTGAAACCTTCATGATTGTTTACAAGGTTCATTGAGATGTGGTTCAGACATCTAACAATTCATTGTGTGCATCCCACTTGGATTAGACTTAAGTTTTAGCCGTATCAAAAACTCAGGTGGGCCTCACTAAGTGGGTTTAGGTGTTTTAGGCACAATTTCACACGGTTTCAAATAATACAGCCCACTCAAGTTTTGGATAAGAGTGATTTTTGTCATATCCCATGACCTAGAGGGGACTCACCAAATGCATGGTGTGGATGTCCGACATAGATCGTGGTGGGGCCCACAGAACTTGACCTCATGGTACCATTTCCCACACACAAACACACACACACACACACACACACATACATATATATGACTTGGCGTACCCCCTTAAGGTGCCAATCAAAGGAGTGATGCGAAGTGCTTCTCTTGAAAGAAGCATGAGCGGCACGTCATCATGGTTGTTGAAAGTCCCCCTACTACTGGCAAAGGGGGATTTGGGGGTTGATTGCAATCTTCTGGTTGTTGAGAGTGGTTGTTCTTCCCCGGGGGCACCTCTAGTTTCGGAGTTGGACAAAATTGGAGTTCCACACGAATATCTTGTCTTGAGGAGAGAGAATAAAAATGGAACTCCAATTCCCGGCCAATGTCGACCATAGGTACCAACAAAGAGACAACTACCTTGGGGAACCCAAATAGATTGGATCGTTTCTACCAGCGAAATGAATGCGGAGCCCGTTCTGAATGCTTATCCAATCCGGACGTTCTAGCGAAGAGAATAAGATGCCGCTCCCCCTCCCTCTGTCTTTTCCCGCTTTGTTAATCTTCCCTCTAATGCAGGCTAGGTGGCAGCGGCGGCTCCATCAGCTGGTCCGGATAATCATTCTTCTTAGGTCAAGGGCGGATGGCACAACCAGAAGAGGGGTAGGGGAGACAAGGTTATGTGCTAGGTAGCGTAATGCATCTGTGATGTAGGACATGAAAATTAACTATGATATGTAAGAAACTCGGGCTAAGATCATTAAATTAATTAACAATAATAAATCTCCACATCTCACAATAAAGTCAAACCATTCCAAATAGGGGAATCCGTAAAGATCTAAGCCTACACACAAGTTAGGGCTGATTCTGATTCGAAATAATCAATTTAATGAGTTCCAAGGAATGTGGAAACCCTCAAGCTTGTGTAGGATTGTTTCATCATCAATGAGATCCTCTAATCGCAAATTAGGGCAAAATTAGGACTCTAAAATTGGGGAAAAGTGAGGATTAGGTAATCTAGGATTAGGGTTCTAGATTAGGATGATTTATTACGCTGAGAATTGAGAACTAATCTAGTCAATTTGGTGTTTGAATCTGATTTAGGGAATTTTGCAGAAAATAGGGAAAATCAGGAAAAATAGAAAAAAAAATCGTATCTTTCAAATCGGGTATCCAAATCAGGTGATCCAAAAGGGGTTTTGGAGTGGGGAGGATGGCCTACCAGAGAGATGAATCAATCCAGGAAGTAAGGTCACCATGTGGGACCCGCACATGTACCGCACGTGGACGAGTAGGCTCACACGTGTGAGGGGAGCACGTATGGGGTGGGAGCCACCTCCAGTTTGGTCGGCCAGGGGAGGAGTCTTGATCCTTCAAGTTTTGCATCGATCCGATGTGTGGTGTAGTCTTAGTGCTACGCTGAAGGTTGCGGTCTTACAATAGCGGGTTGGATCTGGAAGATGCACTATTGCTATTGGATTGTTTTGTTGGGCTGAACAAGTAATGTGAATGAAGGGGAAAGAGATGCTATGATGATGGGAATGGGTTGGGATGAGGCTTCGCACATCGGTAGTCTTCCCTTGATGAATAAGGGGGGGCTTCTCACCCTCTTATGGCTCACGTCTCCACACACACAGAGAAGAGAGAAAACAACCTTTTCTTTTCTTATTTCCTGCTACATCACCATAATGCCCCCTCCCCTTGAGTTTATAAAGAAACCCTAAGAGGAGAGAATGACTAAAGTGCCCCTGCGCCAAGTGTGCATAAAAAGGTCTACATTAAAATAATAAAAACCAAACAACTACTAATCAATCCGAGCCGACCATAAAAAACTAAAACATGAAAAATAGTAAAATCCAAAATCCTATGAAGTTTCATGGTGGTGGGCCATGATCATGACATGATGGGCCATAATCAGGTCCACTCTAGATTCTAAGACTCTCAATATTCCTCCCACAAGTTGTGAGTCTTCAATCCATGCTGTCGCCAAGGTGGATCGATGGTAGGGTCCTCTCGTACGTGCGTAGTGAAGGTACTACATGTGAGATGTCCCCATCAACCCTCCCTGGCTGCGAAGATTTTGCCACTGACGAAACAAAGCTCTTGTACCGCTCTAGAATATCAGGATCAAGCCGCTGAAGTTCCTCCTCACTGAGCCACGAGCAGTCTGAAGCTGGCCTTGACTTCCACTTAACGAGGAACTTCTGGAACCCATCGTCCCGTGTCGAGATTATCTTATGGTCCAGGATATCCTCTATCTCCTCTTTGGTAGTAGGAATGGTGGGTATAGGGGATAGAGGCTGGGACAAGGGGTCGGGAAGAGGCCAAGGGTCAGGTGAATGATCTGGTGCTCTAGGATGGTCAGGTGCAATGCTGGACGTATGATCAATGATACCCTTAAATGCGACTAGATCCTCCACATTGAACGTGGAACTAATCCCCATTGAAGGAGGAAGATCTACCACATACGCATTGGGACCATTTCGTTTGATAATTTTGAATGTTTCGGTGCTATGTGTGTGCAATTTTCGAACGGTTCCTGGGAATACCGCGTTGGCTTGATACGGACCATCACGGATTCTCCTATTTTGAATTCTTTGAACCTCTTATGTTTGTCTGCAGAAAGTGTATACTGTTCATTATTAAGATTGATCCTTTGCCTGATTTCTTGGTGCAGTGAATGAATATGTTGTGCAAAAGACTCTGCAGACTCTGGTGGCCTATGGGACAATGACATTGGGACCAAATCAATAGGTGTCCTAGGTCTATAACCAGTAACAACTTTGAATGGACTAAAACTTGTAGACCTGTTGACGGAATTGTTGAATGCAAATTCAGCAGTGGGTAAGATAATATCCCACGTCCTGGTAAACTCCCCCACTAAGCACCTGAGCAAATTGCCTAGGCTCCTATTGACCACCTTAGTTTGACCATTAGTCTGGGGGTGGTAGGCAGATGAAAATTGGAGCCTAGTGCCCATTTTATGCCATAGTGTCTTCCAAAAATACCTCATGAATCGAACATCCATGGGAACCACATCACGCCACAGCTTGTCTGTATATGATCCAAACTGGATAGGAACAAGACAATGTTGAGATATAGGAATGGAGGTCTCATCAACCCAAGAGACTCTATAGGGTTGAGGATGGGCTTCAACTTTTAAGCTCAAGTGGCTCACGGTGCCAGTTGAGACCACGTTAGCGCAACTACCACTATCCACAATTACCTTGCAACTTTTCTCCCCACATTTTGCATGGGTGTAGAAAATTGTGTTGTGACGCCAGTCGTCGGTACCTTTTGCTTGCGCGAAAGCACAATGAACAATTGCAAGCGTTGCGGCCTCATGCGCTCCATCTTCTTCATCACTAGTGCTCTCCTCTGGCACATATTCTTCTTCCTCATCCCCACTCTTAGGGATCAAAACTTCTACTTGCCCATCAATAAAGAACACTTAGGTGCCCTCTTTCGTGCCACACTGGTGTGCAAAATGACCAAATCCTTGATACCTAAAGCACCTAGTCACATCACCTCTACGCGAGCTAGACCCAACAACTCCTTTCCCTTTATCATCCTTGAATCTAGACTGCGAACTACTAGAAGGCTTGAATTGATTTCCAGTGCTAGGCTTAGTCCCTGTGTGATTGACCTTAGTGCTGGAATCTCGCGATTCAACCCGCCTTCCCATAGGCGCCCTAAGATACTGCTCGACTTCCAATACCACTTGATACATCTGTTCAAGGGTGTCAATGTCCTTAACAAGTAGTTCTCTCCTAATATCAGAACGGAGGCCCATCTTGAATCGAGCAAGAGTGAGCACGGGCTCCTCCTCTACCTCACACCAGGTCAAATACTCTTCGAACTTCTCAATGTATTCGGTCACACTCATGACACCTTGTCGAAGAGACTGCCAATCTTCCACCAACTTCAAATGCTAAGAGAATGGGAGATACTTCTCTTTTAGAACTTCTTTCATCTCTACCCAATGGACTATTGGGGGTGCCCTCGACCTTTCATTTTTACGCTCCACCGTGGCCCAAAATCTTTTAGCTTGACCCACCACCTTCATTTTAGCAAAATGGACTCGGCGGGCATCCGTCATGTCATACCACTCAAAGTAGTGGCCCATGTCTGCCAACCAGTCTAGAAAAGCTTTAGGGTCTAACCGGCCATCAAATGTGGGGGCATCGACCTTGACCCCATTGAGAAGATGCATATTTGGATCATACTGGCCGCGATGGCCCTCACGGGGTGGGTACGTAGGTGCATGCCCATGACCATTTCCTTGACCGTGATCATTACCTCATCTATCCTCTGGATCACCTACCTGGGACTGGGCATCTTCCCCATTATTGAGTTTGGCTCAAGTGGAGGCCTCTAGTTGGGTAACGCGCACATTAAGCTGATCAAAGCGTTGGTCAACACGTTATTCCAAGCGCCTACCGGAAGACTCAAACTGTCGAGTTATGTTGGTTATGGACTCTTGTAATTGCTCCATGTTTAGCGCAGGGTGCAAACCAAAACCACGACTAGTATGTGTAGGCATACAACCACTCACTCAACTCAAACACCCTCTAATGCAATTATATGCGTGATGCAGGACAATTAACCACTTGCTCTAAAAGCTCGAATTGTTAGAGTATGGCGAATTAAACTTTTTATCTCATAGCCCAGGCCCAACATCTCATGGGTTTTAGGACCTCGGCCGAACCCCCTTCGTGGGCCCCAAATCACATGGGCCGCCCACCTCGATTGTGTCCCTGCATCCCACGGGCTACCCCACTCGAGCCCGGTGTGAAATGTGCATTAATCACCCTTGGTGAGGAGTCTCGAACACGAGACCTCCGTGGACCGCACCCACCCCGAGTGTGCCCCTGCATCCCACAAGCGACCCCACTCGAGCCCAATGTGAAAATGCCCCTGCATTAATCACCCCCGGTGAGGAGTCTCGAACCCGAGACCTCCCGCTCTGATACCAATTTGATGCAGGACAATTGACTACTTGCTCTAAAAGCTCGAACTGTTAGAGTATGGCGAAGTAAACCTTTTATCTCATAGCCCATGCCCCACATCTCATGGGTTTTAGGACCTCGGCCGAACCCCCTTCGTGGGCCCCAAATCACATGGGCCGGCCACCCCGATTGTGTCCCCGCATCCCACGAGCTACCCCACTCTAGCCCGTTGTGAAATGCGCATTAATCACCCCTGGTGAGGAGTCTCGAACACGAGACCTCCTTCGTGGGCCGCACCCACCCCGAGTGTGCTCCTGCATCCCACAAGCGACCCCACTCGAGCCCAGTGTGAAAATGCCCCTGCATTAATGCGTCTAAGTGGAACTAAATGACCGTATAGGACTCTATATGAAGGAAATTACACAATGCTACTAAAATTCCAACAATATAATTGCCTAAATAATTTGTTAATAGAAAATTCAGCAATGAAATTTGTAGATTTTCTGACAACAAAAAATTCAGCGGCCCATATTGTGAATTATGAATCCTAAACAACCTTATATGAGGAGACTTGATGCAAAATAAACATAAATAAACTGAACCCTAAACATGCAATGCATTCTCTTATGAAAACTTAGGCTTTGATACCAAGTTTGATGTTGAACATGAAAATTAACTATGATATACAAGAAACTCAGGCTAAGATCATCGAATTAATTAACAATAATAAATCTCTACATCCCACAATAAAGTCAAACCATTCCAAATAGGGAAATCCGTAAAGATTCAAGCCTACACACAAGTTAGGGCTGATTTCGATTCAAAATAATCAATCTAATGAGTTCCAAGGAATGTGGAAACCCGCAAGCTTGTGTAAGATTGTTTCATCATCAATGGGATCCTCTAATTGCAAATTAGGGCTCTAAAATTGGGGAAAAGTCAGGATTAGGTAATCTAGGGTTAAGATTCCATATTAGGATGATTTATTAGGCCGAGAATTGAGAACTAATCTGGTCAATTTGGGGTTTGAATCTGATTTGGAGAATTTTGCAGAAAATAGGGAAAATCAGGAAAAATAGAAAGAAAAAAAATCGTATTTTTCAAACCGGGTATCCAAATCGGTTGATCCAAAAGGGTTTTTGGAGTGGGGAGGAAGGCCTACTAGTGGGATGAATCAATCCAGGAAGAAAGGTCTCACATGTGGGACCCGCACATGTGCTGCACGTGGGCGAGTAGGCTTGCACATGTGAGGGGAGCACGTATGGGGTGGGAGCCACCTCCAGTTTGGTCGGCCAGGGGAGGAGTCTTAATCCTCCGAGTTTCGCCTCGATCCGATATGCGGTGTAGTCATAGTGCTACGCTGAAGGTTGCTCTCCTACAGCGGCAGCTGGATCTGGAAGATGTACTATTGCTGTTAGACTATTTTGTTGGGCTGAACAAGGAACGTGAATGAAGGAGAAAGAGATGATGATGATGGGAATGGGTTGAGATGAGGCTTCGTACCTCGGTAGTCTTACCTTGATGAACAAGGGGGCTTCTCACCCTCTTATGGCTCACGTTTCCACACACAGAGGAGAGAAAACAACCTTTTCTTTTCTTATTTCTTGCTGCATCACCATAATGCCCTCTCCCCTTGAGTTTATAAAGAAACCCTAAGAGAAGAGAATGACTAGAGTGCCCCTGCGCCAAGTGTGCATAAAAAGGTCCACATAAAAATAATAAAAACCAAACAACTACTAATCAAACTGAGCCGACCATCAGAAACTAAAACATGAAAAATACTACGAAGTTTCATGGTGGTGGGCCACGATCATGACATGATGGGCCATGATCGGGTCCACTCTAGACTCTAAGACTCTCAATACTGCTCCCGCAAGTTGTGGGTCTTCAATCCATGCTGTCGCCAAGGTAGATCGATGGTAGGGTTCTCCTCCTCGTGTACGTGCGTAGTGAGGTACTCCATGTGAGATGTCCCCATCAATCTGTTTTGGGTACAGAGGTGACGAGGCGCAAGCCGAGAAGTCTTTTAGAATCTCTTGCCATACACAAGACCGAGTCTCCATTTTTTTGAGAAGTATGGCAATTTGACGGAGACTTTCTAAGACAAGTGAGTAGATGGCACCTACTAGAGCTAGAGTGCCTGCGCAACATGGTACCACTGGTGGATGAAGCCCCTATATAGTAAGGCCTGCAATAGGTTGAGCGCCTTGGACTGGAATTGTTGCATAAGGCATGGAAAGCATGCGCTGCATCATCTGCTGGAGTTCTGCCATTTGCTTCTTCAATGCTTCGAAGTCAGCTGAAGAGGGTGTCCCTATGGGGCTTGGTCTAGGTTGCCCAACCTAGCATTGGACCTAGAGTGGGAAGTGCCCGAACCTGCCCCCTCCTTTGATAGCATATATTGGAACTTGGCTAAGTCCGCCAAAAAGGGGATGCCTACCACTTCCTTCTTCCACGTCGTCGAGTGGATCTGGCCCTTCTTAATGTCGTCGGAGGAGCCCTATTAACAACATAACGACGACCCTATCTACTAAAACCAACCAACCAGCTCTTTCAGTTCTGTCTAAGCCCACCTTCTCTATTGAACGCGTGAACCCTTCTTTTCTGAATTTCATGTACCAAATCGGAACTGAACAACTTTGAGTACATCGTGGTAGGGGGCTTGAACCTGAGAAGGTCTCAAGTCCAATCGGTTGGACCATAGGCTATGGTCCACCTTGTGGATAACTTCTAATGTTCCAAGTGCGTGGGACATGCAACCCGTTCAATAGATTGGCCCCGCGATGAGGAACACTTCATGAAAAATTAGCCCCATTCACTGACCAAGTGGACCACACTTGTATTTTTCTATTTATCAATAGTTATACACTGCTTCCTATGGCGTGGCTCACTTGATGATTGGATAGGTCTGATTTTTGCACTAGGTGATCCTTAGTTGGGCCATCCTATTAGGAGAATTGGATGTCACAAGCACCTAACAGGTTGGAAGTAATCCACTCGGTGGACTGAAAATTGTTCTCTCTCTCTCTCTCTCTCTCTCTCTCTCTCTCTCTCTTCTCCACACACACATCTGTGTTTGTTTTAGGCTATAAGCCTATAACACAACTCTTCTTTTGTTTCCCTAACCTCTCTCTCTCTCTCCATCTCACCACTTTCTATTTGGTATCATAGCAGACTTTTGGACCTGATTGCAAGTGTCATCCAACCGTATAGATGATGTTAGCAAGGCTCAGCTAGGTTGACATCTTATGCAGAAACCCAAGCTGATTGTTATCTTCTTCATATGTGTTCCATGCTGAGCATTATCTATATCTATGCTCCAAGTTTAGGGGGAGTGTAGGGAAATATATGTAATTAAGTGTGTGCGTGTATTATCCATATACTCCTATGGAGAGGTGTACTTTTTACTACCTGGAGGTCATATAGATCGGAACCTAAAGTGATAAGATCGAAAGGGTTGGTGTGGCCACATCTACAACGACTGGCGCTTCAAAGGGCTTAGATTCTAAGGCGTTACTGAAGAGGATGGAAGCCCCAAAAGCCGCTGGTACTCCAGTAAGGCGGCAATGCTTGTATATGTAGGTTTCTCTCAGGTTAATTTATATATGTGTATGTTAGTCTTTTGGGCTATAACACACAACACTTCTCTTGTTTCCCTAACTTCTCTCTCTCTCCCCCCTTCTCTTCCTCCATTTCACCAATTTCTACTTTTGGATATCCTAACAAGTGCATTAGTATTCTTGCAGCCTTTGTATGGATGGAGATGACAACTTTGAGCAAGCTCATAACTCCATGTGGATCTAAGACCAATGTATATTTTTGTTTTTTTTAGCTTTTTGTTGTTTCGATTGGTGTTTTATTACTTGTATTTTATGACATTTGAATAACATGAATTGATTTTGGATATATTTTCATCACTTAGTTTCGTCTCCTAAATAATGGAAAACTATTATGCGTAGTTTCCTTTTTGTAGCATTTTGAGTTCAAAGTGTGTAATATCTAAAGTTTCCATTGTTTTCCTCAGAATGCAAAACATTGCATCATACATGCAATATTTCTTGATGTTTCCCATGACGTGTTTGTATCTCAAGGAATCGATGTCGATACTACAAACATTGCAGGAATGAAGACAGAGTATGGTGCTATGCTCAAGTAACTTGAGGGTTGGCCTAAGAATGAAGATGGAGGGCAACATGTTGTGAGAAGCCTGAGCTTAGGCTCAAGGATGAAGAAAAAGCAAGATGTTGTAGTCTAGAAGCTTGAGGTTAGGCCTAAGAATGTGGAAATTACATGATGTTATGATTTAGAAGCCAGGGTTGGGCCCAGGAATGAAGACGGAATGGAAATGTCATGCTTTGGAATCATGGATGAAGACAGTGAAAGATGTTTCACTTTTGAAGCCTAGGGTTGGATTGGGAATGAAAACAGGACATAAGCTGGTCCACTTTGGAAACCTACAATTGGGCCTAGAAATAAAGACAAGGCAAGATGTTGCACATAGGAAGTATGGGGTTAGGTAGGCCCTTGCGTGAAGACAAAGCGCAAGATATTGTAATTGGAGTGGGGTTAGGCCCAAGAATGAAGATAGTGCAGAATGTTGAAATTTGGAAGCATGAAGTTAGGCCTAGGTATGAAAACTGTGAGTTGTTGCACTCAGTGTTCGAGTTGTCGGTATCGTTACAAGTTTCGCTGGCCGGAGATAAAGATATAATATCGTTATAGCCGATAACCAGAAATGCAAGGAAAAATGGGGAAACATGGAGAAAATGATGGAAAATTTCAGTGAAACTTCAGGACATGCCTAAATACACATATTTACATATTCATGAATGAAAAAATTACAAAAAGAATGCATTAAATAATAAGTTTCCATTTAATGGGGGCTAAAAGGCATGCGTTGTCGTAAGAAATCACTTAAATAGTAACCAAAGAGTTTATATAATACAAATGCACTATAGAAGCCTAGGCTATGGAAATAATAAGATTGAAAGATGTTGTAGTCATTGTTAGAAGTATCCTCGATATATCGATAATATCCCTGATATTATCCATATCTCCAGCTCGACGATATCGATAGCATTGGTAGTGATACTGATAACACTCATAGTATCAGAAATTCCAGATATTGAATCGCCAATAATTTCTATGTAAATTCTAGGTGTCACTTGTATTGCCAATATTTTCGACTGTGTAAATTCCAAGTGTCGCTTGTATCGCTAGTGTATTGGTAATATTGCGATAATATTACCAATGTATCAACATCGCCAAAAATCTATATGCTACAAAAAAAAATCCATTTCAATTTTGTTTATGGGCGCATGGTTGTATGATGCAATGCATGTTTGTATGTGTATATTTATGCATGCATGGATGGGTGGATGGAGTTGATTTTTAGAGATTCGAAGTGAGAAAGAAGGAGAGGAGATGGAGGGAAGAGAGGAAGTATTGAGAGAGAGAGAGAGAGAGAGAGAGAGAGAGAGAGAGAGAGAGAGAGAGAGAGAGAGTTGCTTGTGTTAACGCCACAAGCCTTAACACACCTTTATTATATCACTAGAAATAGATATACATGCTCTAAGAGTGCACAAACATTATGCACTCACACACCCAATACATCAGAAAATTTTTTTGTCAGAAAAATATGGAAAAATATCCATTAAATCCGGAATATTCTAAATATGCATTCATTTATAATTTTGAACATGTTTATGGTGGTGTAACGGTCCACTCTTTGGTGAGAAGTTGTATCGGATTGTTTGATGAATTTATGAACCTGACAACCTGGAATTGATTGCAAAACTCATATATTTAATTTTTTAACTATCTAATGTCAATGATAGATATATTAGAATGAATGTAATATCAAAATATCTTACATGTGTAGGAGTTTGCAATTATTTTTAATTTATTCTATATTAAGTTATTAACATATCTGAGGAGTGAGGTCTTTAGACTTGCATAAATTACAATGTTCATTCTATTTTAAAGTCTTCAACATGTCAAAGACTTCTCTTCCTATCCTGTGATTCATGTCCTGTCATCCTCAACTCAAGAATATATATATATATATATATATATATATATATATATATAAATTAGTAGTGTCGGATATACTCCCCTGCAAGTTGATTGGTTGTTAGGGGAGTTATTTTAAGTACAAGTTTGGCAGTGTCAAGTGTGTGCTTGCTTGGTGAATGTGTGGGTAATGGACTAATGGGTATATGACAATACTTACTTTAATAAAAATATATACTTACAGTTAGCATAATAAAATTCACGAGTCACCACTGACCACCAAAATGAAAATTTGCTTTGTTGCGTTGCTCGACCTCCACCTCCACATCATCGTCATCGTCATCGTCATCGTCATCGTCATCGTCATCATCATCATTAGGTTGCAACTGTGGAATAGGTGTTGCACATCCATAATATCCAGTGCCAGAAGGAAAGACTAGGTCAACGAAACTAGAGGATGACTGATCTTGACTAGGCAACGACTCCGATCCCGAGTAAGGATATCCACCAGTGCCTGTCGAATAGCCGTACTGGTGCCCGTACTCAGGCTGTTGAGAATCTTGATATTGAGAATGTGTCTGTGATGAGTAACTTGGATTTGGATCTGGATATCTATAATCATATGGATATGGATCAGGAGGACTACTCCAACATGAATGTAATGGAATCGTCTCAGTATAACCATAATCCCATTGGCCATAAGAATATCCATCATAATGCTCGGGACCATGGGCCTACTGATGTTCTGGACCTCCGGGTGCACCACTAGACCTAGCCTCTTCCTGTTGGCTGTATCGTGACTCAGTACACTCATAAGTCCGACCTCGTGTAGCTTGTCGATGTTCATCGGCTTCGCAATCCGTAGACGGTTGTATGGTGTGCTGAGCAACACTAGAAGTGCTAGCGTCAGGGGCGTCATCACCATCACCAGCATGATTATCCGACTCGGTCTCGCTGCTACTACTGCTCTTCCTCTTCCGTTGAACTTGAGCCGGACTTTGCATTAAAGCTGCCCCTCTTTCTGGGTCCAACATAGCTGCACGACTTTCTTGCTACGCCACGTGTATTATTAGGTCATCAATTTCCAATTCTTCACTATCCTCTTCAATATGTTTTTCCCTTGCTTCCAACCAAGTTAGAAGCGGGTCGTCCTCATCATAAATATTGTCCAAGTTTATTGGATAATAGTCCGTGTCACTGGCACTTGTAATGCTCCTATGATGTTGTCGCATTTTTAGCCTCATGTTGTAGTGCATGAATACAAGTCTATCTAATGTCCCGGTATGCAATCTATTCATATTCTTTGAATGAATAAGTGCAAAACAATTCCAATTCCTTTCGCAGCTAGAAGAAGATGTTGTCTGGCTCAAAACTTTTGTTGTAATTTTTTGGAGAGCCTTCGTACTCTCTCCGAAATTCATCCACCATTCGGCCGGTTGCAACCTAGATACTATATGCTGTGCAAGAGCATCTCTAAAGCTATTGGTGATTTCCAAATGTACCTAATTCTTTCAACGCCTTTATTTACATATTTAAGTCAGGTTCTAATCTCTTTATCACATTCTTTAGCCTGACACGAACTTCATTATCTGCAACAAATGATTGGACATATTTGTACCTAGGATTTAGGTAGTAACCTGCTGAATGAAGATCGTGAATGGAGTTGCGTTGTCCATCTCTTGTCGATCATCTTCCAATAAGACTCCCAGCTTGTACAATACAATCACGTTGAATTGCCAACTTGGTCTTATCCATGGCATTGTAGAGGAAGCCCATGGTAGGTGCTTCATCGGTTTCAACAAGACGAAGTACCCTCATTAGTGGCTCCATCGCCTTTAGGATCCTATTTACCTTCTTCCAATATTTGTTGTCCCGTATGGTGTTCGCAACTTCAACCGGTGTCCCTGATGTCTTCTTCCCATGTTTTGTGTTGAGCCAATCTCGGGAAGCGAACATCTCACTCAACTCTCCCCTATGCTGGTATAAACTTTGCAAGGTTATAAAATTTGTTGCAAATTTAATCATCGCAGGCCTCAGCAACTCTCGTCCCTTCCTGAACTTCCTCATTATTGTGACTATGATTATGGTTGTAAATAAATGTCGTCACTTGTCTTGCCCTTTCGACCATTTCCGTAACACTCTTTTTCTTCCCTATATCTTCCAATATAAGATCAATACAATGGGTAGCACATGATGACCAAAATAGATGTGGTCTCTTTATCATCAACTTATGTCCTGCAGCCTTATATGTTGCTTCGTTATCTATCACAATCTGCACCACATTCTCCTCTCCAATCTCATCCACCACTTTATCCATTAGGAAAAAAATAATAGGAATTTTTTGTTTCGGCCGAGGCATCAATTGACTTATGGTACACAGTTCATAAGTGGCAGTACACCATGAAGTTGATCATGCTACGTCTGAAAGTGCCCTGGTTTGTCAAGTTACGTGAGTGGTGGGTCAGACTATCTACAGAACTCGATAGGAAGATGAATTCAAGCATCTGCCTCAATCGGATGTGCGCAAGCACGTCAGAGGTGAATCTAAAGCCTCACATCCCATGACCTAAAACACCAGGTAAAGAAAAACCCTTAAAAACGAGTTAGAAATCATAGGGTTTTAGGGTGAGAACTTTTTGCAAAATAGGAAAATCTCCAAGTTTTTCTTGCCTTGTCGATTTTATGGAAGCACCCTCGATATGATCGACCTGCTCTGTCGATGTCCTCGATACCTTAACGATATTATCGATGTGAGGACCAAAAGTGTCCAACAACTAAATATCCATCTGGACGGATTTATCGATGTATAGATACATCTATCGATATCATAGATATAAGCACTAAATATGTCCAGCAACTTCACAACATATCTGGACGAATTATCGATATATCGATACATATCGATATCATCGATATTTAAATCTCGATAAAATCCATCGATTTTGTGGCTTGATAAGAAAATCTCAAATTCCTTCGATATAAGAAGATTTCCGATATGTTTTTTAATGAAAATCGATAAATTCCATCGATGATATCGATCAAGGGATCGCATTTCTTACAGCAGATATTTTAGGTTGTTTTTAACTATGATCGGGGGCCCTTTGATAGAATCGATATTCAAATATCGATAATATCGACACCAGGTCGATTGCATCGAACAGGGTTGTAAACTGTTCAGCAAGCTCAAAGATAAATCAGCTGGATTTATCGATGCCTCGACTCTGATCTCGATATCATCGACATTCAAATTCCGATGATCTCGATGGATCCCCCGATTATTCATGAAAACCTGAAATATTTCAAAGTCAAGTCTCACCCATTTTTCAAGCATCGATGGATCGAACCTGTCATCGATAGAATCGAAGTTCAAAATCCGATGACATCGACAATAGTTTCGATTCATCGACCAATTGGCAAAGAGTTTCAAAAGCATATGACATTGAGTCTGAGTCATCGTGAAGACCATCGATGCTATCGAGAATATACGCTCGATGATATCGAACTCTGTCATAAATGTGACCGTTTTATATCCGTTATAACTTTTTGCCTATATATAGAGGACTTGTCTTTTGTTTCTGTGAGAGAAAGAAGAGAGAGCTTTTGAGTGTTTCAACTTATATCTCATATTTAAAGCCCTTTCTCTCAAGGGAGTTCATCCTCCAATCCACCCTTACCATTGACCTTCAATAGAGTGGATTGGGGAATAAACTTCCGCATTCAAGGATCCTCCAGCTACTACCTTAATGGAAAATCATTAAGCTGGGATGCCTTGAATGCATAAGATTGGAACTACTCTATCTTCCTTATAGGAAAATCTTTAGAGAGTACGATTCCATCATAACCTTGACCCAACCCGAAGCCGAGTATTGGTATATTATCTTGTGTTGCGGATCAAGGGAGCAGAAGACTCTTCGTCGACAAGGAGGAGGAGATCTTCGGCACTGTGCTAAACGGGACTCATCAGCTTATTTGTAAGTATCCAGAGTCCAAGAGGACACTTGTGATCATTCCTTTCTAGGATTGGGTCTTAAGTGGTTCTCACCCTTTGAAGTCCTCAAGGAGGCCTCCGGTGGGAGTGTACGTGGTGGGTGCATTGTGTGGACCCTTGCTCTGTGGAGAGCATAAACATCTGGTTAGGAGTGAACCAGTAAAACTCTAGGTTTTAGGTGAACCTGGTAAAACCTTAGGGTTAGAGGTCAACCGTGTAGAAACCTCCAGTAGGGTCTTATGGAAGATCCTTGGCCAGTGTGCCTAAAAGTGGGTGCGTTGTGTTGACCCTTGCTCGTGAGAGCATAAACAGTCAGCCTCAATGTAGGTTGTAAAGGTTGAAGTTGAACCTCATTTAAAACCTTAGGTTAGAGGTGAACCATGTGAAACCTCCTTAGTGAAATCCGGTACACTCAAGGGTTGAGTGCGATTACCGGGAGTGGAGTAGACTTATCATCGAACCACTATAAAATGACTGTGTTTGAGATTGTTATTTTGATTGAGTGATTTGCTTTAATACTTCCATATCTGAATATTTGATCACTCGTCACACACACCTACACAGTCATATCCATCATGAACTAGACTTTATATTGTTTACTCTTTAAGTAGTTTTTGATTGGATCTTCTACCAGGCTTGGAAGCCAGTAGAGTTACATTTGAGTAATCCTGAGAATTGCATGATCATAGGATTAGTGAAGTAGGTTTTGTTTATAAATCATAAAAACTTTAAAAAGTCCTATTCACCCCCCTCTAGGACATATTGGCATATTCTTTCTTCAACTAGTGCGGTCTTTACCGCCATTTCAATTGGTATCAAAGCGGGTCTCTCTTTAAGGGCTTCACCGGGTCTCTCTTTAAGGGCTTCACCGCGTAGAGAGTGATCTTGACTGATGTTGGGAATATGACCAAAGGAGAGGGCTCATCAGTCACTAGACCTCCAGTATTTGACGGCTCAAACTATGTATACTGGAAGGCTAGGATGCACTACTTTCTGAGATCTTTGGATCATGACGTTTGGGATATAGTTGAAAGTGGATATGTGCCACCTACTGAACAAATTGTACTTGATAGTGGCACAACAATCACAAAGCCCAAATCTAAAGAAAAGTGGACAGCATTCGACAAAGAAAGGCAGACATATGAATCCAAGGCTATGAATGCTATCTACTGTACCGTGTCCCAGGATATATTCAATCAGATAAGTATGTGTAGGATATCCAAGGAAGCATGGGATTTATTGGAAACAACCCATGAAGGCACAAGCACTGTGAAGCGATCCAAACTTCAACTCCTGACTTCACAGTTCGAAAGTCTCAGAATGGAAGAGCATGAGACATTTATGGAGTTTTTCACAAAGTTAAATATAATTTGCAACTCCATGAGTGGATTGGGAGAGAGTTCCGGTACTGAAAATTTGTAGGAAAATTCTAAGATCCCTACCGGAACGATTTAATCCCAAGGTTACAACAATTGAGGAGTGTAGGAACATAGATGAAATGAAAGTAGAAGAACTGGTAGGTTCCCTACAAACTTTTGAACTGCACTTCAAACAATCCCAAAAATCCAAAAACACCGTCCTAAAAGCTTCAAAGAAAACAATTCATGAGGACAGTGAAAGTGAAAAGGAAGATGAAGATGAAGAAGTGGCTCTGCTGGCATAAAAATTCAGAAGATTCTTTCAAAAGAATTGTGGTCGGCCTTCCAGAGGAAGAAAGGTGAACAACAAATCCTCTGCAGGCAAATTTGGTAGAAGAACCAAAGAACTACAATACTATGCCTGTCACGAGTATGGACACCTATCTACTGAATGCCCAAATAGAAAAACTAAGGGCAAGGCTATGGCTGCCACGTGGGATGATACAGATGAGTCAAATTCAGAATCCAGTGACTCAAAAAGCAATGGAGATCAGAAATCATTGAAAATACTCATGGTCTCCACTGCTTCAATCATTCCCACCGAATCAGAGAATGAGAAAGAACAGCTAGCCATGGAATCATCTTCATCCGACAATGGAAAAGAAGAAGAAGAAATTGAAAAGGATAAACTACAAGATGCGTATAATCAACTCTATATTCATAGCATCAATATCCTTAAGAGACTTGGAATATCAGAAAATAAAGGTAAGGTGCTGCAGAAAGATTTGGATAAAGCATTGGAAATCAACACACAATTGATAAATGATCTGCAGCAATATCATATGGATAATGATAGACTTGAACAAGTCAATACTCATCTTAAAAATGAGTCTGAAAAACTGAACAAACAGGTTGAGCAATTAAAAGACAAAAATATGCTTCTTCAAAACAAAAATCATACACTCCTATTTGATCTGGAAGAATCCAAGAAGATAGCCAAGATAAATTACAAGTTTTCCTAGAGTGGCGAAAAGCTAGAAAAACTGTTAGGAATGGGAAGACCTGGAAAGGATAAAAGCGGTCTTGGATATGAAAAACATAAATCAAAGATTGGAAATGCAACTCCCAGAACTGAAAAATCTGCTGCTTCTGGAAGCAAAACCAGAATAACTCTAGCATGTTATTTGTGTGGTGATTTAGGTCATTATAATTTTGAATGCACAACTCTTAGGAGGACTCAACCTAACTCTGGTCAGAATCATGTTAAAAATTGTCAACCAGAGAAATACAAAACTTTAAGAGTCCTCTTAAGGATCTGGATAGAAGCAATGCCCTTGCATCACCACCCAAATCAATTAACAAAGTAAAATGGGTAAGGAAGAATTAGTTCGAGATCATGTATCAGAATCTGAACCAGTGCTAAAATGAGGAAATATTTTTTTTGAGCTTTAAATGATATATCTGAGGTACTTCACCTCCATTATTTTTGTATAAACATTCAAATGTTTATAATTCTGTTGTGTACAATGTATGTGTACATAATTTTTCTGAGTATACTGTTGATAGAGATATGAAAAGTATATTTGAAGATCTGTTTGAATGCTGAAAACTGAAAATCTTCATCTTCGATATGACTATCGATATGACATTCTTGATTTATCAATAGAAGATTGATATTATCGACGATTCCTTAGAATATGGATCGTCAGGTGGGCAAGAATGATATCGAAGACAGACTCGATAGAATCGATAAGCAACCTCTCGATATTATCGAAACAATGGTCGATCATATCGAGAGATGCCGCCCGATAAAAGCCAGCGAAACGATAAAGGGGGTTATTTTCTCAAGGGTTTCATTGTCACCTTCTCTGCACGATTCTCTCGACCAAATTAGTTGGAGCCACGTCTGACTACTCAAATCATTCCACAAATCCGATAATACCCTTCTAACTCGTCAAGAGTCCTTTCTCTTTTGGGTATTTGTCATTTTTGTCAGTTTTTTGTCGTCTTTCCCAAATCGTTCAATATTCTGTCACATGGGAAAGGACAAAGGGGTAGCATCCGGCCCTGGTGAATCTTCAATAGCCACCCGACAAAAGGTACTCGCCTCGAGAGGTAGGGCGAGGGCCTTGGAAAGTGGGATCCCCATACGGCAAAGAACAAGACAGACCCCACATGGTGGGTCCCAGACCGAATCTCCATCACCACCTCCTCCAACTGGAGCAAGTTCACGACCACCCAAATACATGAGCAAGAAACTTATTTAAGAAAGAAGGGTAGACAGGGAATGCCTCAAACCATACAAATTAGAACTCCTATTTGCTGTAATAGATTGGCTGCTTGTTCTGAACTTTAGTGGGCCATGCCAACTTGAGAGAATATGCAACTTCCTTGCTGCGTGTCATTCACCAGTGGCTGACCCTCCTTTGTTCATGGTATCTTTGGGTGGTGATGATGTGTTTATCACACCGGCTACAATAGCTGAAACTATCGGACTCAACATGGTCTCGGAAGGTATCCCAGAGATGGATCTTGATAACATGGACATTCGGTCCAGGGTTACTAAGTATCTTTGCAATGGTAGGGACATGCCCTGACATCAAGAGAATGCATTAAAAGCCAGGTATATGGATCCCAGATTTCGGATCTTGCATGGTATCTTCACTACTAACATCTATCCCAGAAGTACCAACAGGTCCGATCTCACCGGCCTCATGACCATGATCGTATACTCAGTTGCCAGAGGGTCAAAGATCTGCCTTCCATCTCTAATTGTTTCTCAGTTGGTAAATGCCATCCACACATCTAGGGACCTCCATCTGCCGTACCCCTGGATTATCAACATGATATGCAACAAAATCGGGTTCCCATCGACTACTGATCCGGTATTCCCACTCCAAGTTTTCAATAAAAGAAATATCCAGAAAATGGATTTGGAGTTTCACGAGTACAAGGAGAACCCTGAGGAAGAAATCCAGGCAGAAGAAGTTGAAGGAGAAGGTGGCGATCCCATGGAAGAGGCTGCAATGGCTGAAGATGCACCACCTGGACCCGATCCAGCTCCATCCACGTCGTCAGCCGGGTGTGGCAAAAGATTCAAACTGGATAAGATTAGGGCAATCCAGAAGGACATCCACTCAGTCAAAGAAAGGCTTACAGTCATGGAAAGAATGGTTCAACGAGTGCAGAGCACGGTACAACAGTTGGTGGACCTGATGACATGTCGACAGGATGACACGATGCCATCCCATTCTGCCCCGTGAGGCTAGTCCATGCATGCTATCATACACACTTTACTCTTATCTCGCGTTTGAACATCAGTATCTTTTTGAATGTTATTCGCTATCATTGGTGTGTATGACAGCCCTCTAGATGTGCACAGTTTTTTTTTGGTTATATATGCCCACAGCTGGGCTAATGTTGATGGATGTTGTTGGGTACCCATATATGGGCTTGATTTTTTTTTTTTTTTGGTAACTGCTGTGTGGAGTAGTATATTCTTTTTTGGTTGAACTGAATAGTTTTTTTTTTGGCTTGGAATCTACTGCTATCTGGGGCAGTTTTGGGTCTTTTATGGCTGAATATAATGCTTAATTTTTTTTCCTGCCATATTTGTGTTATGATTCCCCTGGTTTATCCAGTTATGGATTGCATGGGATTGAAAATTGCCATATTACTGCTCTAAAATGCATCCATAGGTTCTGAAATTGATGCTTGCTGAAATTGAGCTAACTCTTATACATCAAATTCATTTGCTTCTGCCTGTTCGGTTCTCCCATACAATTCACTCTTCAGTCAATATCAACTAGGATATCTTTGTCAATGACTGACAAAAAGGGAGAGAACATTTGCAAACACCCCGAATGGAAAATTGTGTATCTGTCTATGTGTTGCAGGTGTTAGGGGGAGCAGTTGCATCAAGCAAGGGGGAGTTGGAGTTTACAAGTCAGGGGGAGTAGCTACTGGTTGTGTACATGGGGTAGAAATTGTAAAATTGTGTAAAAACATGTACACAGAATTTAGGGTGTGTTTGTCTAGAACATTCTAGGGTGTTTTGAGGGTTTTGTCACGTAATTGACAAAGGGGGAGATTGAAAGTGCCTTGGTTTGTCAAGTTACGTGAGTGGTGGGTCAGACTGTCTACAGAACTCGATAGGAAGATCAATTCAAGCGTCTGCCTCAACCGGATGTGCGCAAGCTCGTCAGAGGTGAATCTAAAGTCTCACATCCCATGACCCAAAACACCAGGTAAAGAAAAACCCTTAAAAACGAGTTAGAAATCATAGGGTTTTAGGGTGAGAAAACTTTTTGCAAAATAGGAAAATCTCTAAGTTTTTCTCGCCTTGTCGATTTTATCGAAGCACCCTCGATATGATCGACCTGCTCTGTCGATGTCCTCGATACCTTAACGATATTATCGATGTGAGGACCAAAAGTGTCTAACAATTAAATATTCATCTGGACGGATTTATCAATGTATCGATATATCTATCGATATCATCGATATAAGCACTAAATATGTCCAGCAACTTCACAACATATCTGGACGAATTATTGATATATCGATACACATATCGATATCATCGATATTCAAATCTCGAGTCCATCGAAAGTGGCTCGATAAGATCGACAGACAGATTTCCGCCGCCCCTGTTTTTTAATGAAAATCTCAAATTCCTTCGATATATCGATGACCGTCCGATATGATCTGAATTTAAATATCGATAAGATCGGAGGTCCATCGATGATATCGATTGAGGGCTCGCATTTCTTACAACAGATATTTCAGGTCGTTTTTAACTATGATCGGGGGCCCTTCGATAGAATCTATATTCAAATATCGATGATATCGACACTGTCGTCGATTGCATCGAACAGGTCATAAAGCGTCTCAAACAAGCTCAAAGATAAATCAGCTGGATTTATCGATGCCTCGACTCTGATCTCGATATCATCGACATTCAAATTCTGATGATCTCGATGAATCCACGATCATTCATGAAAACCTGAAATATTTCAAAGTCAAGTCTCTCCCAATTTTCAAGCGTCGATGGATCGAACCTGTCATCGATAGAATCGGAGCTCGTAATCCGATGACATTGACAATAGTTTCGATTCATCGACCAATTGGCAAAGAGTTTCAAAAGCGTATGACATTGAGTCCGAGTCATCGTGAAGACCATCGATGCTATTGAGAGTATACGCTCGATGATATCGAACTCTGTCATAAATGTGACCGTTTTATATCCGTTGGAACTTTTTGCCTATATATGGAGGACTTGTCTTTTGTTGCTGTGAGAGAAAGAAGAGAGAGCTTTTGAGTGTTTCAACTTGTATCTCATATCTAAAGCCCTTTCTCTCAAGGGAGTTCATCCTCCAATCCACCCTCACCATTGACCTTCAATAGAGTGGATTGGGGAATGAACTTCCGCATTCAAGGATCCTCCAGCTACTACCTTAATGGAAAATCATTAAGCTGGGATGCCTTGAATGCATAAGATTGGAACTACTCTATCTTCCTTATAGGAAAATCTTTAGAGAGTAGGATTCCATCATAACCTTGACCCAACCCAAAGCCGAGTATTGGTATATTATCTTGTGTTGCGGATCAAGGGAGCAGAAGACTCTTCGTCGACAAGGAGGAGGAGATCTTCGGCACTGTGCTAAACAGGACTCATCAGCTTATTTGTAAGTATCCAGAGTCCAAGAGGACACTTGTGATCATTCCTTTCTAGGATTGGGTCTTAAGTGGTTCTCACCCTTTGAAGTCCTCAAGGAGGCCTCCGGCGGGAGTGTACGTGGTGGGTGCGTTGTGTGGACCCTTGCTCTGTGGAGAGCATAAACATCTGGTTTGGAGTGAACCAGTAAAACTCTAGGTTTTAGGTGAACCTGGTAAAACCTTAGGGTTAGAGGTCAACCGTGTAGAAACCTCCAGTAGGGTCTTATGGAAGATCCTTGGCCAGTGTGCCTAAAAGTGGGTGCGTTGTGTTGACCCTTGCTCATGAGAGCATAAACAATCAGCCTCAGTGTAGGTTGTAAAGGTTGAAGGTGAACCTGATTTAAAACCTTAGGTTAGAGGTGAACCATGTGAAACCTCCTTAGTGAAATCCGGTACACTCAAGGGTTGAGTGCGGTTACCGGGAGTGGAGTAGACTTATCGTCGAACCACTATAAAATGACTGTGTTTGAGATTGTTATTTTGATTGAGTGATTTGCTTTAATACTTCCATATCTGAATATCTGATCACTCTTCACACACACCTACACAGTCATATCCATCATGAACTAGACTTTATATTGTTTACTCTTTAAGCAGTTTGTGATTGGATCCTCTACCAGGCTTGGAAGCCAGTAGAGTTACATTTGAGTAATCCTGAGAATTGCATGATCATAGGATTAGTGAAGTAGGTTTTGTTTATAAATCATAAAAACTTTAAAAAGTCCTATTCACCCCCCTCTAGGACATATTGGCATATTCCTTCTTCAACTAGTGCGGTCTTTACCGCCATTTCAACGTCTAGTTGGGCTAGTCCAACCATCACACATGATCGTATATCCTCTGGTCTGCCATATGGGTTTAAAGGTAGCCATGTATGCTTTCACATCTGCATACTCTTCATTTGTCCATTTTTCCCTAATCTCCCTAGCTGTGAGAACTTTAATTCCTTCGCCTGCTTCTGTTACAACATCAATTACCACCTACTAGTATGGAGAATCGGCCGCGTTAGGAGGTATGTTGGCATGTATAAAATAACTTTACTGCTTCCCTACCTAGCTTCTCAATGGAAGTTATACTCCACATTTGTTTTATCGTCTTTTGTTTAGTTAATTCTTTCCTAAACAGGATTGGATCAATAGAGGGTCTCTTAGGCTCATTTACTTCTTTGTCCAAATGTACAGGGGTGTCACTGAAGATGCCTCCTGTCGGCTCCCAAACATACGTCGTAACCCACCCAACCTAACCCCCCCTCTCGGGGTATCACGTATAGAACCCCTCGTGCCAAACATGCCCCGACTTTCTTCCTCTTTAATGAGCAAGACGCAAGCTCTCTTTCCTAAATATGGTTACTTCTCGATCTAAATTTTCCTCAGAATCAATAATATCTTCATCACGAACACCCGCATATTGACCAAACACCTGTCGGGCCGCCTCCAAATCTCATTTTCTTCTTCTGCCCAACAACATGTTTACCCTTCGACTCATCCAAATTGGTTTGCATTAAGATTATTATCTCTTTTGGTACTTTAGTACATCTCGCAACTTGACCCATTCGATGTGCCAAATATTGTTTGAGACGCATAATTCCACCAATTATTAATCTGTCACAATAGTTGCACGTCATTTGGTGCCTAGTACCACCTACCCTTTGACAATGTTGCCATCCAATATCCTTACTTCCTTGTTGGCCAGACCCAGACATTTTCTTAGGTAGATATGACTTATGCGAGAGTCTACTCGATTCTTTAAGTTTAAATACAGTTTCTATGGGAGAATGAATTAATTAATTTCAATCTCGAAACTTAATGTAAATAAATTAATAAAATAAAGTTTGAACTTTTGATTCTAATCATTAAAGAAAAAATTATGTTCTAAACCTTAAGAAGCTCCAAAACTTGTCTAAAATAAGAAAATATAAACATAAAGTCACTAATCCGAAAAAAATACACAGAAAATATATAATCAGTTGCACATTGATATGTTCTACTACATTAACACCATATTCAACCATTAAAACATAAATATATTGAAAAAAAATGATTTTTTTCGTAATTTTAAAAAATAGACAAAAAATGGTCTGAAAATATAAAATATAAAATCATTAGAATAATTTGTTAAATGCACATTAATACGTTCTACTATTATTAACATATCATATTCAACCATTAAAACATAAATACATTGAAAAATGATTTTTCGTAATTTTTTAAAAATTGGCTGAAAATAGTTTGAAAATAAAAAAATAAAAAAAATAAAATCAGTAGCATAATTTGTTAAGTGCAAATTAATATGTTCTACTATCATTAACAAATCATATTCAACCATTAAAACAAAAATACATTGAAAAAAAATGATTTTTCGTAATTTTTAAAACATCAGCCAAAAATAGTCTGAAATTAAGAAAACAATAAAAAAATATAAAATCAGTAACATAATCTGTTAAATGCACATTAATATGTTCTACTATGATTAACTCATCATATTTAACCGTTAAAACAGAAATACATTGAAAAAAATTGATTTTTCGTAAATTTTAAAAAATTGGCCGAAAATAGTCCGAAAAGAAAAAAAAATCAGTAGCATAATCTATTAAATGCACATTAATATGTTCTACTATCATTAACACATCATATTCAACCATTAAAGCAGAAATACATTGAAAAAAAATGTATAAATACCTATTTTCGAAGATTTTCTAGAAAATGGCCCGCGGAGCTTCGAATCAACAAAATCCTTAAAATAACTAGTTTTGATCGTCAATTTCAAGTTAAGAGTGTTGGAATTTACAATATAATGGTTTAGGAAGAATTTGGAACAGAAAAGTATCAAAAAATGTGAAAAATCGGAACTTGAAAAGCCAAAAAAATGTAGTCGTTTTCTGACCGTTACGGGGTAGTAACAGCCGTTATGGGGCGCAACGGCCATTAGGGCCCCGTAACGGCTGTTACGGGTCGAAAAAAGGGGGCCTCACCGTTTCGACCCTGTAACGCGTAACGGTACTGGCCGTTACCATTACGTGTATGCCGTTACGACCAATACATAACCGATTTTGCATACCTTGCTAAGTACATGCAATTTAGCTTTCTTATACTCTCCCTCAAGTTGGAGTATAAATGTTGATCATGCCTAACCTGTCAGTAAGTTGTAGAAGAATATTCTGACTAAGAGACTTGGTAAGTACATTGGCCAACTGTTCTCCGGAACAGACAAAGGGAGTGACAATCTCCTTGTTAGTAACCTTTCAACAAATGAAGTGTCAATCAATCTCAATGTGCTTCGTGCGTTCATGAAACAAGGGTTTGCTGGCAATGTGAATGGATACCTGATTGTCACAGTACAAGGGAATCAGACTCGGAGGATCATATCCAAGTTCTTGCAAGAGAGTTTGAAGCCACACAACTTCATAGGTTACATGGCCCATTTCCCTATATTTGTCTCTAGCAGAAGATTGCGCAACAACTAACTGCTTCTTGCTCTTCCATGTAACAAGATTGCCACTGACAAACATGTAGTACCTGGAGGTGGACCGTCGATCATGGAAACTTCTAGCACAGTCGGCATCAGAGTAGCTAGAGAGGCGAAGATGACCGTGCTACTGAAACAACAATCCTTTACCAACAACATACTTCAAATATTAAATAATTCGATAGACCGCTATTAAATGCATAGTGCGAGGGGTAATCATGAACTGACTAACAACACCTACCTCATAAGAGAGATCAGGCCGAGTAATAGTGAGATAAATCAGTCGACCAACCAACCGACGATACATCCCTAGATTAGAGAGAAGAGTGCCATCATTAGGAATGAGTTTCATAGCGGTGTCCATAGGTGTGGTGGTGGGCTTGCGTCCCAACATCCTTGTCTTTAAGAGTAAATCAAGTGCATATTTCCTCTGAGAGAGTACTACTCCCGACTTTGATTGAGCAACCTCAGTATCATCTCCAGACAACCCAATATCGTTGACATAGACAATCGGAACCATAATCCCTGTTGGTCGACAACGCATAAATAGAGAATAATCAGCTTGGCTACTAATAAAACCAAAGTCCAGAAGAGCACAACTAAACTTATCAAACCAAGCACGTGGAGACTTTTTAAATCATAAATTGATTTCTTTAAGTGACACACCAAGAGTGGATCATGGGAGCCATAAGGAATGAAGAATCTAGGGATTGATCCATATAGACTTCCTTGACAAGATCATTATGCAAGAACACATTTCTTACATCTAGTTGAAACCGAGGCTTGGACAAATTGATTGTCAAGGAGATAATTACACGAACAGAGTTGAGTTTGGCCACTGGCGAGAACGTCTTGAAGTAGTCCATGCCATGTGTTTGAGAGACCCTTTGTAACCAACCACGCTTTATAGTGGTCAATGGAACCATCTAGGCGATACTTGGTAGTGTAAACTAGGGGTGCACATAAAACCGGTAGAACCCTGGAACCGGATTGGAACCGACCAAATGGTCCAGTTTGGTCCGGTTCTAGAGTGCACCGGTTCCGGTTCCAAAAATCAAAGAACCGACAAGGATGGATGCCCTAAGCGACAGTGCCATCTCCTTGTCTAAGGACATTACACTAGATGCTATCATGGGTGTATCATAAAAAAACAAATCCTCCACGTTCATGGCCCCCACCAATCATCCGCTTTATCTGGAGATCCTGAAACACAGTGATAGGGAAATATTGAATAATTCAGGATTTCATAAGAGAGCCGACAAACAATAAATTAAGTGGGAAGCTAGGTACATGTAGAACTGCAAACAAGTGCATAGTGGGAGAAAGTTTGATGGAACCAACTCTAGATATAGGAGTCTGATTTCCATCTACAATAGTGATAGAGTGTGACTGGGTAGAAGGAGAATAAGAGCTAAACAAATGAGGCTTACCCTTTATGTGGGAGGTAGCTCTAGAGTCAATTACTTAGGAAGTAGAGAATGAAAGTAGAGAAGTAACCGATTGAGCTACAGAGGTTCTAGAAGTATCAAGGACCACACGTCCAATGAGATCCCAACATTGATCTATAGTATCGTTGGAACCCCACAATGACTGTAAATGCGAGGTCCATCATGCCCATGTCCTTAACCACCACGACCACGACTACCACGTCCATGATCAATATCATAGCCCCTACATTGGTTACTTGAACTAGACTCTCGTCCACGTCCTTGAGCACGCCATAATGGGACTCTAGAATCGTGGCTAAATGAAGACTGGTCTCCAATAGTATATGCAGATTGATCTGGCAAAACAGAGGGAGAGGCGAAAGATGTGGTGGCCCTTTGACGCATGGCGTAAATGGAGGTAAGAGGAGGGAGAGGGTCCATGACAATAATTTGTCTTTAAACACCATGATACTTAGGGTTGAGGCCAAAAAAGAACTGCATGATTCTAGTCTATTCCTGCTGCTTCCAGATATGCTCATAGTTCATCATACAATTGGAAGAAAGAGGATGATAGAGGTCCAACTCATCCCACATTCTGTGGAGACCAGAGAAATACTCCTTTAAGGACTTCGAATCTTGTTGAAATCTCCCAATATCTGAAATCAACATGAATATTCTGGATATATTTTGAGTTTTTGAATACGCGTGATAAAGAGTATCCCATATCTTTTTCACAGAAGTTAAAAACATGACGGAGTTGCTCACAGTTGGTTTCATGTTGTTAAGCAGCCAAGCCATGACTGGGTAGTTTTCCTTGGTCCAAGTCTTGAAGTTCTCATCTATTGAATCTGGAGCTTCATCCAAGATATATGATAGTCTATCTCTTCCCCCTAGAAACAATTTTACGGATTGAGCCTACTGTAAGTAGTTGTTGCCATTCAACTTGATAGTTGTAATTAACTAGGGATGAGCTTCCGAAGATCCCACACCAGATCTGAATCTTGTCCTCCATAAGGGTCCACACACACGAAACCTAAGAAAAAACAGCCTAACAAAGGGCCATAGATCAACGACAACTACAAATCTATGACAACTTTGTCTTAGATGATGGTTTGGGAGGTCCAGAGAATGTTGAAAAGACGAAAACAAACAACGGAGATCACCAGAGGCTTGATCCAGGCATAAACAATGCCTTACACAGGAAAGGTAAGCCTCAGGACATACATGGAGGGTTTTGGTGTACGACCAAATCCCCGAGAACCCAAAAACGGTACCATCGCAACTTAATATGGCTCAACAACATCTCCAACTCCCCATTTCTTCCAAGAAACAACTTTATGGGAAGGTGGATAGAGTAAATCCAACCCAACATGACAACATATGTGAAAAATCTTAAGGATAAGCTGCCAATTTGAGAAAACTTGATAAAAAAACAGAGATTTGGGATTTTCCATCTGGAAGTGAAATGTGATCCAAACATTCCTTAGATGGGCTCCGTAAGTCTTGTAAAAATCACCACAAATCTTCTAAAGTTGAGATCTATCAAACTATGTTCTTCTCGTCCGGTTTATGAACTTGCTGACATTAGCCGTACAGTTACTGGCGTCAGCAGATTTTGGTGTCACTGATCAACATGAGAAACGAGGCTCTGATACCAAGTTGATTTTAAGATATTTGAAGAGAGAGAGAGAGAGAGAGAGAGAGAGAGAGAGAGAGAGAGAGAGAGAGAGAGAGAGAGAGAGAGAGAGAGAAACTTGCTTGTGTGTGTTAGGGCACAAGCCCTAACACACCTTTATTATATCATTAGAAACAGATATACATGCTCCAAAAGTGCACACAACATTGTTCACTCACACACCGAATACATACTCCAAGTACACAATGTAACTTTCCTATAGATGGATTTATGGTACCTGAATTTGTATTATACAAATCATGAATAGATCATGGATGGATGCATGTTTGAGTTCATTTACTTTTACATGTCCTAGTTATTGTACGATACCTGCATTTGTATTTATAAACCCATTTTAGTTACCATTGGACTGATTTCTTACTACAACACATGCTTTGAGGACCTCGATTAAATGGAAGCTTATTTTGTATGCATTCTTTTTTGCAATTTTTAATTCATAAATATGCAAATATGTGTATTCTAGCATATCCTGAAGTTTCACTAAAAAATTCCATCGTTTTCCTCATGTTTCCTCGCATTTCCGATTATCGATGATATTATCAACGATAATGGTATTGTTTCCATATCCCCAACTAGCGAGACTCGTCACGATACTAATAACTCGAACACTAGTTGTAGTTTGGGAGCTCAAGGTTAGGCTCATGTATGAAGACAAGTGCAAGATGTTTCATATTAGAATTTTGGCCCATGAATCATGATCAAGTGCAATTTGTTGTACTATGGAAACTTGAGGTTAGACCTAAAATAACGATAGTGCAAGATGTTGCATTCTGATTTCTGAGCGAGTCACTCTAGGGTTGGGCTTAGAGGTTTTAGTAGAGTATGGGTGCACTCAATGTTGAGCAAAGTTCTTGAGGGATGTTATTGATGACACTCCTTATACCAGGAGGGGGCAATGTTGGGTTGCACTTGTTAGTCTCAGAGAGAACTCTAGAGGTGTGGTGTCAGTTGCACTTGCACCTATCTCAAAGTATGCATATCCATGCATGGAGTAGCGGGGAATCGAAGGTGGTTCTTTGAGTAAAGTGGAAATCTTATTGATAGGGGACTTTATGGGCATCCTCTTGTTGAGATATGGAGCCACATCTGGGCCCCGCTCGACCAGTCGAGTGCCCTGCTCGACTGGTCGAGTGGCCCACTCGACTAGTCGTGGATTGGCTCGACTCAAAGTTCAGCAAGCATCAATTTTTGGGTTCCGAGGTGATCGACTGGTCGTGGCCCATGCTCGACCGGTCGAGGGGTCCGCTCGACCAGTCGAGAAGCCTGCTCGACCAGTCGAGGTTACACAGATTCGTTTCTGGATTTGATGCGGACTGCAAATTTTTGAGTCGGTTTTCACAAGGGTGGGAAAGGGAAGTTGCCTAAACTATAAATAGGGGTTCCTAGGGCATTTCTAGGGTATGAGAAATAATTCTAAGGTGTGGGCAAAAGGTTTTCTCTGTATTTCCAAGGGAGAGGTTAGTATATTGCCTTGTAATCTTTGTTTTTCTTCATAGTGGAAGTTTGCATTCGTGGTTTTTTACCCTTGTTGGGGTTTTTCCACGTATATCTCGTCTTGTGGTTTGTTTGAATGCTTTAAATTTGTTTCTGGTCTATATTTCTTCTTGTTTATCGTTTGTGGGTGAGACCAGAGACTGGATCTCGGTTCACTGCGTTGTTGGTGTGCTGCGCAACAACTGGTATCAAAGCTATTGGTTTTAGTTCTATTGGAAGCGATGACAGAAGAAAGGAAGACTAGAATTGAGAAGTTTGATGGTTCAAACTTTGCCTTCTGGAAGATGCAGATGGAAGATTATCTGTACCAGAAGGACCTCTATATTCCTCTAGGAGGAAAAGAGAAGAAACCAGAAAAGATGACAGATGATGAATGGTTTTTATTGGATCAGAAGGCTTTAGGAACGATCCGACTCTCTTTGTCTAAGAGCGCCGCCTTCAATATATCTAAGATAAAAACCACAAGAATAAATGGAAGCCCTAGCCACCATGTATGAAAAATCCTCAGCGTTCAACAAGGTTCATCTTATGAAACAGCTATTCAACATGAAGATGTCAGATGGTGGGAGCGTGGCTGAACATCTAAACAAGTTCAATACAGTCACGAGCCAGTTGGAATCCGTTGACATTGTTTTTGAGGACGAGGTCAGGGCATTATTGATCTTGTCCAGTTTACCAGACAGTTGGGATGGTCTGGTGATTGCTGTGAGCAATTCTTCAGGGTCGACAAAGCTAAAATTTGATGATGTGGCCGGTCTAATTCTCAGCGAAGAATCTAGAAGAAAGGCATTAGGAGTTTCAAGGGATTCAGGGAATGCTCTAAACGTTGAAGGAAAAGGAAGATCGCTTAACAAAGGAGGCAATAAATACGGACGTTCTAAGTCGAGGAAGAAGTCCAAGGGACCGAAAGACAAAGACGGGTGTTGGCATTGCGGGAAGAAGGGGCACATGAAACGTGATTATAGAGCGCTCAAGAAACAAGAAGGAAGCTCTCAAGGCGGGAAGGATTCAGTGAATCTATCTGAGGAGAGTGACACAAAGGTGTTAATCTTGTCTCTTGATGCGAGGAATGAGTCTTGGGTTGTAGACTCGGGTGCTTCGTTTCATGCCACTTCATGTAAGGAAGTTTTACGTAATTATATATCAAGTGACTTCGGGAGAGTCTACCTAGGTGTTGATGAGCCGCGCAGTATTGTTGGAAGGGAGACGTTCATATAAATCAGAAAGACAGAACGACTTTGAAATTGAAGGATGTCAGACATGTACCGACTTTGAAACGAAACTTGATCTCAGTGGGGCAGTTGGTCGATACCGGATATGTGACGACCTTCACTAGTGATTCCTGGAAGATCACAAAAGGTGCCTTTGTGATATCTCGAGGCAAAAAGGAAGGTACTCTGTACGTGATTTCAGGATCGTATAGTT
The DNA here is from genome assembly GCA_030180095.1 of Magnolia changhungtana. NCBI lineage: Eukaryota > Viridiplantae > Streptophyta > Magnoliopsida > Magnoliales > Magnoliaceae > Magnolia > Magnolia changhungtana. Next base: position 112,505 of record JASAUF010000500.1, read on the forward strand.
CACTCGCAGTCGCATCAACTGGAGTGAATGGGCAGTTATGGCATTAGAGGTTGGGACATGAGTGAGAAGGGAATGAAAGTGCTATTGTCAAAAGGGAAGCTACCAGGGCTGAAGTCTATTGACTTGGAATTCTGCGATGACTGCATGTATGGCAAGCAGAAAAGGGTAAGTTTCATGAAGACAGGATGCGCTCCAAAGACGCATCTGTTGGAGCTTGTACACACTGATGTGTGGGGACCGACACAGGTATCATCTCTTGGTGGTTCACATTATTTTGTTTCCTTTATTGATGATGCTAGTAGAAAATTGTGGATTTATTTCTTAAAGCACAAATCTGATGTATTTGATGTATTTAAGAAGTGGAAAGTAATGGTAGAAAATGAGATAAGTAAAACAGTAAAATGTCTCAGATTTGATAATGGGAGAGAGTACTCTGATAAGAGATTTAAGGAGTATCGTGCAGCAAATGGAATCAAACATCAGAAAATGATTCCAGGGACACCGTAGCAGAACGGTGTGGCTGAGCACATTAACATGACCATCCTTGAGCCCGCCAAAAGTATGAGGTTACATGCAGGGCTGCCCAAGACCTTCTGTGCAGATGCTGTGAATACTGCCGCATATCTCATCAATAGAAATCCCTCAGCACCATTGGATGGTGGGCTACCAGAAGAAACGTGAACTGGGAAAGAAGTGAACCTTGCACATCTCAGAGTGTTCGGTTGCACTTTATACGTTTACATTGATGCAGAGCACAGAAATAAGCTACATGCAAAGTCCAGGAGGTGCACGTTTATAGGCTACAGGTAGCATGATTTTGGCTACAGGTTTTGGGATGCAGAAAATAAGAAAATCATCAGAAGCAAGGATGTAATCTTCAATGAAAAAGTGATGCATAAGGATAGTGTGCAGGAAAATAAGGCCGAGGAGAAAGAATTCATAGAGTTAGAAGAGTTATCGGACACTGGTGTTACAGCGCCACAGGATGATTATGCACAAGAGCATTATGAGGCATGACCGCATACACCGGTTGTGAGGAGGTCTACTCGGGAGAGGAGACCCATGGCCGATACTCACCCTCCTTACATTATCTACTGCTGACAGATAATGGTAAACCAGAGTGTTTTGAAGAGGCATTACAATCAGATACAGGGGTTGAGTGGGAGCAGGCCATGGATGATGAGATGGACTCTCTTGAGTCTAATCGTACATGGGAGCTAGTTACTCTACCCGAGTGTAAGAAAGCTCTTCATAACAAGTGGGTTTACAGACTGAAGGAGGAGCACGATGGTTTGAAACGGTACAAGGCCAGATTGGTTATGAAAGGGTTTCAACAAAAGGCAGGTATCGATTTCACTGAAATATTTTCACCTGTGGTGAAAATGTCTATGATTCATATGGTCTTGAGTATAGTGGCTACAGAGGACTTGCATATAGAGTAGCTAGATGTTAAGACAGCCTTTCTCCATGGGGACCTTGAAGAAGAGATATATATGCATCAGCCGACAGGATACATGGCACCAGGAAAGGAGAACAAGGTGTGCAGACTGAAGAAGAGTCTATATGGCTTGAAGCGGGCCCCGAGGCAGTGGTACAAGAAGTTCGACAGTCTCATGTCGGGAAACGGTTTTAGGAGATGTCATGCAGACCACTGTTGTTATTTGAAAAAGTTTGATACGTCGTACATCATCCTTCTTCTGTACGTTGATGATATGCTTGTGGCCGGTTCAAGCATGAAGGACATCTTAAATCTCAAAAAACAACTGTTTAGAGAATTTGCCATGAAGGATTTAGGAGCTGCAAAACAAATCCTAAGCATGAGGATAGAGCATAACAGGGAAAACAAGAAACTGGTTTTGTCACAGGTAGAGTACATAGCCACGGTACTTGATCGATTCAATATGCGAGGTGCTAAGCCGGTTAGCACTCCATTAGCTAACCAGTTCAAGCTATCTAAGGAGCAAGGGGCAAAGACGCAGGAGGAACGAGACTACATGGCTAAAGTCCCATACGCGTCAGCTATTGGGAGTCTCATGTATGCTATGGTGAGCACGAGGCCAGACATTGCTCATACAGTGAGAGTTGTTAGCAGGTTCATGAACAACCCTTGAAAGGAACATTGGGAAGCTGTGAAGTAGATCCTCAGATACCTGGTAGGTACTGAGGATGTAGGGTTGTGTTATGGTGGATCGGAAATCAAGCTACAAGGCTATGTGGATTCAGATTTGGCAGGAGATATCGACAGTAGAAGAAGCACTACAGGTTATGTTTTTTCTCTAGGTAGTGCTGCTGTCAGTTAGGTCTCTCGATTCTGAAGATAGTATCTATCGATGCTTGAAGCGTAATATGTTGCGGTTCTCAGAAGCGTGCAAGGAGATGGTGTGGATGCAAGGTTTCATGGAAGAGTTGGGTAAGAAGCAAGCAGATTGCAAGCTGTACAGTGACAGTCAGAGTGCAATACACTTGACTAAGAATTCAGCCTTTCATTCAAGGACCAAGCATATTGCCATCAGATATCACTTCATACGTTCGTTACTGGAAGATGGATCGATTGCTCTGGAGAAAATTCATACAAGTGAGAATCCTGTGAATATGCTGACCAAGGCGGTCACACTAGAGAAGCTAAAGCTCTGTTAAGATTTGATTGGTTTTCAGGCTTGAAGACGGGGAGGTGGTGCACTCCGGATGTAGAAGATGAAGGTTTATGGCGATGTGTCTCCAAGTGGGAGATTGTTGGGATATGGAGCCACATTTGCGGCCCGCTTGACCAGTCGAGTGCCTTGCTCGACCGGTCAAGTGGCTTGCTTGACCGGTCGAGTGGGCCGAGTGGCCCACTCGACCAGTAGTGGACTGGCTCCACTCAAAGTCCAGTGAGCATCAGTTTTTGGGTTCCGAGGTGCTCGACCGGTTGGGGCCCATGCTCGACCGGTCCAGAAGCCTGCTCGACCAGTTGAGGTTACGTAGATTCGTTTCTGGATTTGATGCGGACTGCGGATTTTTGAGTCGATTTTCGCAAGGGTGTGAAAGGGAAGTTGCCTAAACTATAAATAGGGGTCCCTTGGGCTTTTCTAGGGTATGGGAAATAATTATAAGGTGTGGGCAAAGGGTTTTCTCTGTATTTCCAAGGGAGAGGTTAGTATATTGCCTTGTAATCTTTGTTTTTCTTCATAATGGAAGTTTGCATCCGTGGTTTTTTACCCTTGTTGGGGTTTTTCCACGTATATCTTGTCTTGTGGTTTGTTTGAATGCTTTGATTCTGTTTCTAGTCTATATTTCTTCTTGTTTATCGTTTGTGGGTGAGACCAGAGATTGGATCTCGGTTCACTGCGTTGTTGGTGTGCTGCGCAACACCTCTTATATCCATGGTTGGGGTCTTCCTACCATCCCTTGAGGGGGATGTTCAAGGAAGGTATCTAGATTGTATGGGCTTCCCTTTAACCCATGTAGGGGAGAGCATTAGTTGCTACAGGCCAAATGGAACATAGGCCTTGGCCTATGATAAGGGGTCTCTTGATCTCTTGGATGAGAAAGAGAAGGAAAAAAAAAAAGATACAAAGAAGAAGCTCCCTACTAAAGTAGTGAAATAAGGGAGGACATGTGAAGTAAGGATGACTACACTCTTTTGAGGGTGGGCTCTCTATCAAATAGAAGAAAGAGGGATAGAACATAGGAATCAATTCCCTTGTAAGCAACCCCTTGAGGGATTATTGTAGAGCTCCAATGGTGGAGCTAGGATTTCAAGGTCCTCAGAAGGGAAGGAGATTGCTACATGGAAGGCTTGTATTGGCTCTAACCGTAGGGTTGAGTATTCTAACCAATAAGAGTTACTGTTCCCCTTATGGTGGAACTCTTTCTTTGAACACAAATCCTTAAGAGAAGTGGGCTGGCTTATGCGGTATGTGTCCATAGGATGAAGGTGAGTCACTAGTTCATGTAAGTTGACATGGTAGGCCTGATTAGGCCAGCGAGGATCCCTTTTTTTTTTTAAAAAAAAAAAAAAAAAAAATGAAAAAGGAGAGTTAGATGAATCCCTATTCTACGATAAAGAGAGCCTTGGGGGCACCTTTTGTCTTGTGAACCCCATAATGTCTCGCTACTATTTTGGGGGGGGGGGGGAATGATGATGATAGGGGCCGAATCATATTAAATTGCAAATCATGAGATTTTGCTGATTTTATTCATCGTTATCTAATTTGTATACCAACTAATTGGGGTTGGCCACACAAATCCTATTTCGTCATTCCAATTTATGAAGGGCCAATTAAAATTTTTTTTTTTTTTTTCTGGATTTTATTTAAACATCCAAAAAAAAAAAGAAGAAACATTGGAAGAAAATAGTAATAAATCACAAAAAAAAGGGCCATGAATCATCCGTTTCCCGTTAACATACACCAAGAAAAGTGATGCATGTGATGATATTATCAATTGAGAGCATGTTTATGGGCATTGCAACCTCGCAAAATGTAATAGGGGTCGAATCGTAATGAATTGCAAATTATATCATAACTAGTAGGATTTTTTTTTTTTTTTTTTTTTTTTTTTATTTATTTTTCTGATTTTATTCTTCATCATCTAAGCCTTATCTCAACTAATTGGAGTTGGCTACACGAATCATGATCCATCATTTCACTCTATCAAGGGCCAATTTTTCTGATTTTATTGAAACATTAAAAAATTGGAAGAAAATAAAAATAAATGAACCATCCATTTCCCATTAATATGTGCCAAGAAAGTAATACATATGATGATACTATCAATTGAGAACATGTATATGGTAATATGAAGTAGGACAACATGATCTACCCTAGATGTGCGGAATTAGAATTTAAGATAAAACACAAAATAAACAATCGATTTTCAGCATGGTTATTCATCATAAATAAGAATTATCTAAAAGAAAACTCATCAACGATCATGGCCATCCATTACAATCATGTAATACTAAAGATTTAAATTTGAAAAGTGGATCCTACGAAAGATGACTTTCATGTCTCACAAGGGTCAATTCAACCATCCAACGTGATGATCTAATCCTTTAACAAACTGTAGATCAAACATGATTATCGGTTAGGGATGTTTGAATAGATCCAAGAAGTAGGAAATTCACAAATAGAATTTCAGATTTTTGCAAATAAACTAGATGGAAGAGAGAAGAAATAAGAAGAAGATTAGAATGATTAACCGGAGAAAGAAAGTATAACGAGTAGGAGAAAGAGGAAGGTCTCACACCCGGCTGTGGAAAAGCTTCGTAGCTTTATTCTTTTCTTTAAAAAAAATCAACTACAATGTTTAGGGCTTAACTCTCTTTAAATATAACTTACAAATAAAAGGAAAATATCAAAATACCCCTAGTTACTTAGATTAGAAACAACCTAAACCGGAAACTAACAAAAGTTTTAGTTGACAAACAACCTAAGTAGGAAACTAACCAAAATAGAATTTTCTTAAGACTGGAATTTTCTGAAAATAAGGAAATTAACTAAAATAGAAATTTCTAAAAATAGCAATTTCTGGAAATAGAAATTTCTAAATATAGGAACTTCTAAAAATAGAAATTTCTGCAATAGGAAATTAACATAAAATTATCAAAAGTTTTAGTTTAGAAACAACCTAAGTAGGAAACTAGCCAAAATAGAATTTTCTTGAGACCGGAATTTTCTGAAAATAAGGAAATCCGGGGGTTAGCTGAAACTTAATGTGGATGGTTCAGATAGGGGCAATCTGGGGGAAGGTGGAGGAGTATGCAGAGACCACCTAGGGTGTCTTATCTTTGCTTTCCACAAATCATATGGCCCGGTTTCTAACACAGTCGCTGAAGCTCAAGCTATGGTAGACGGGCTGAAGTATTGTAGAGAGATGGGCCTTTCCAATATCTCAGTCGAATTTGATTCTCGCATCATTATTGAAGCGGCCACTAACCCTGCATTCTCGGGTCGTTGGAGCATTTGGACCCAAATGGGCATCATTCATAGCATGATTCAGCTGCTTAACCAGCTTTTTTCTCACACCCTCCGTGAAGGTAACTCTATCGTGGATGCTCTAGCAAAGTTAGGCAGCGATAACCAGGCCAATTCCCTTTATCTCTCTAGAGCCGATCTCCTGAGACGCATTAGAGGCTCCCTAGTGCTAGATAGCGCCGGTATGGGTTATATCAGGAGCTCCAGAGCAAGGCAGGGAGTGGGTTGAGAGAATTGATCTCTAGGAGTGAGTTGGGAGCTTTGAGAGCTTCTCAGCAAGTTTCAACCTCTCATCCTTCACGATCCCCTGTCTCCCGCTTCTCTTCCTCGAGAAGCGCCCCTTTTGTCTATCCAATTTTCTTTTCCTTTTTCCTTTCTTCTTTTTCCTGTTGCCTATCTTGACAATACGATAGGTGAGGCCCGATGTATCTGTGGAGTCCTCCTTAATGTCCAGTCTTTGTCAAGGTGTTCTGTAACGGTAACAGTAGCTATAACAGCCAACACCTTTACCTTTACGATATGGGTCATAATGGTTGTTACGGCTCCTGTAACGGCCGTTACGGTCTCTTTTTCTATTGAAAAAAAATCCTTAAAAACGTGTATTTGCCCTATAATGTTGATTAAAACGTATGGAAAACCTGCATTTGCCCCATAACAAACAATTACGGGGCTGTTATGGTCTTTATAGGGGACATAACGTGCCGTTAACGGCAATTACGGGTCATTTTTTTTCCATAACGGCTGTTACGCCCGTTACGACCCCGTAACACGTAACGGTTGCCACCGTTGCCTTTACGTAACGGCCTTTACGACCCACCATGGTATTTGTATATCCTTTTTGGCTAATTAACAAAGATATAGGGGAAAGCCCTTTTTTATTATTTTTTTTAAAATTAAAATATAAATTTTTTAAAAAAGCAATTTCTGAAAATAGAAATTTCTAAATATAGGAACTTCGAAAAATAGAAATTTCTGCAATAGGAAATTAACATAAAACTAACAAACTAAAAAAAAAATGCAACAAGCTTCTCTTGATCTTCAATCTCATCCTATCCATAGTGATGCTTGTGGGGCCTACTTCCATCGATGATAAACTTTAAACGGTTGGATGTCCTCATCAATTCCCCTCGGTCGCGAAGAACTCGACTCCGACGAGATAAACTCTTGTGCTGCTCCAACAAATTTGGATCTAACCTTTGCAACTCCTCTTCTGTCAACAACGTGCAATAGGATGAAGGACGATTCTTCCACCAGACTAAATAACACTGAACACCACCATCACGAGTGGAGACAATCTGCTCATCCACAATCTCTTCAATCTTCTCTGTTTTTTTTTTAGGTATAGGCGGAATATGTGGTGTTGGTTGAGAAGAAAATTCATATAATGGCCATTTAGTAAAAGATGAATTAGGATCAATGGGATGGCTCGAACAAGGCATTAGGTCATCCACATCGAATGTGGAATTGATTTCCATGTGAGGAGGAATGTCTACCATATATGCATTGGACTCGATTTTTTTTTTTTTTTTTCCAGAATTTTAAATGGTCCAGCATTGCGTGCTTGTAACTTTTTAATGGCACCTTGTGGGAACTGCTCTGGCCTCATTCTAACCATTGCATAGTTTCCTTCGTTAAATTCTTGAAGTCTACGATGCATATCTGCTGAAAGTTTATATTGTTCATTATTTGTATTTTTCCGTTTTTTAATTTCCTCTTGTAATTTGTGAATGTGTTGTGAAAATGCATCGGCTGACTTTGAAGTACGTTGGGCGACTGCCATGGGTATTAGATCTATTGGCATTCTAGGCTTGGAACCACTAACAATTTCAAATGGACTCGTACTTGTAGACCTATTGACTGAACTGCTATAAGAAAACTTTGCTACAGGTCAAACTAAATCCTACGTTTTGATGTTTTCACCCACCAGACAACGTAACAAATATCCAAGATTATGATTAACAACTTCCGTTTAGCTATCTGTCTGAGGATGATATGCAATTGAAAACTAGAGTTTCGTACCCATCTTGTATCATAATGTCTTCCAAAAATCACTAGTGAATCTGACATCTCGATCAAACACTATCGTCTTGGGTAAACAATGTAATCGCACTATCTCGTCAAAGAAGATTGAAGATTTTTGCAACATGTTACTCATCTGAAGTCTTAGAACAAGGAAGAAAATGGGCCATTTTGGAGAAACGGTCCACAACTACAAATATGGAATCATGTCTTTTAATCGTCTTGGGTAACCCAAGCATGAAATCCATACTAATGTCTTGCCACGCACATGTGGCACTAGCAATGGCATGTACAATCCAGTATTTTGTTTCCTACGTTTTGCCAGTTGACATGTACGACACTGCCCCAAAATTGTGGCGACGTCTCGCTTGAGACTGGCCAATAGATTATATCTTCTACGAGGGCGATGGTCTTATCTCGACCAAAATGTCCAGCTATGCCTCCAGAATGAAGCTCCCAAACTAAGAAATCCCGGAGGGAAGTATGGGGAATACAAAGTCGATCTCCTCGGAAAAGGAAACCATTCTTTAGCACAAATTTTCCTGAACTAGGCTGATCATCTAAGAGGGACACATAGATATCCCCAAAATCTGGACACATGGAGTATTCATGTTTTAGCTACTCAAATCCGACAACTTCTACACTCAAAGAATTGAGCACTGCCACTCTTCTGCAAAGGGCATCGGCGGGTTTGTTATCGGTTCTGGCTTTATGTTTCAATACAAATGAATATTCTTGAAGAAACACTACCCATTTTGCATGCCTCGGGCTGAGTTTCTTTTGGGAATTCAAATATCTTAAGGCCTCATGATCCAAATACAAGACAAATTCTTGTGGTAAGAGGTAATGACGCCAATGGCACAAGGACTAAACAACCGCGTAGAATTCTTTGTCATAGGTAGAGTATCGTTGTTTCGCCTGATTCAGCTTCTCACTGAAATAGGCAACTGGATGTCCTTCTTAACTCAACACTCCTCCTATACCTATGCCTGAAGCATCACACACTACTTCAAAGACTTTGGAAAAGTCTGGAAGACGCATTACGGGAGCCTTGATCATCTCGCTCTTAATCTCTTTAAAAGCCCTTACTGCGGCTTTGGTCCACATGAACTCCCCTTTCTTGACGCAATCTGTAATGGGAGCCATGATGCTACCGAGTCCTCGAATGAACTGCCGATAAAATGTGGCTAAGCCTTAAAAGCTTCGCACATCATGAATGTTCCGTGGTTCAGGCTAATCAACTATGGCCTTAACCTTTTCTTGGTCTGCTCGCATTCCTACAGACGACACTATGAACCCTAAGAAGACAACCTTGTTTGACAAAAACGAATATTTCTTCAGGTTAGAATAAAATCTCTCTGTCCTAAGAACACTACAGATTTATCTCAAGTGGTTGAGATGAAGCTCTTTAGTGGTATTGTATATCAAGATATCGTTAAAATAGACCACTAAGAACTTTCCCATAAAGGGTCTCAAAACCTGGGTCATCATGCGTATGAATGTACTAGGTGCATTGGTCAAACCAAAGGGCATAACCAACCACTCATACAACCCATCTTTCGTCTTGAAGGCAGTCTTCCACTCGTCTCTTAAGCGTATGGGAATTTGATGATAACCACTCTTGAGATCTATCTTGGAGAAGATGGTGGACTTGGCCATCATGTCAGGCTTGTCATCAAGTCTTGGTATGGGAAACCCATACTTGATGGTGATTTTATTAATGGTCCTGTTATCCACACACATCTGCCACATGCCGTCTTTCTTTGGCGTTAAAAACGCGGGTACGGCGCACAGACTCATACTCTCTTGGATAAAACCCTTGCGCAACAGTTCATCTACTTGCCTCTTCAATTCCACATGCTTGGAAGGGTTCATCCTATAATGAGGAAGGTTTGGTTAAGTAGACCGGACAAGATTTATGGCATGTTGGATGTCCCGCATTAGTGGTAGCTCATCTGGTAAATCACTAGGAAATACATCACTGTACTCCCCTAAGATCGTAACTACCTCAGGGGTAAACTCTACTGGTACCTCAGGTGTAACTTCTCTTGCCACAAGGGCGTACGCCATCGAATCATCCTTGGTATATTTCTGAAACTCTTTTGCTTTTATAATTTGTAGAGACTTAGAATTGGATTTCCTCACTTCCTTTGACTCACTCGCTCTTGCATTGGTCCCTGGCGCTCTTGGGTGGCTCTGTGTGTATCTTAATTTTCTTGCCCTCATGCATGAATGTACATACATTACAACGACCATAAATTGTAACATCTCGATCGAACAACCACGGTCTCCCTAGAATGATGTGGCTGACATCCATAGGCAACACATCACACCGCAACATGTCTTTGTATGAACCGATTTGAATTTTGAACAAGAGTAAGACATTGCTGGGACACGGGCATAAATGATGTATCCACCCATGAGACCTTGTATGGTTCAGGGTGTGGGACATGCTTTAGTCCCAAACGAGTGACGGTGCTAGTTGAGACTACGTTGAGACAACTACCACTATCTATGATGACTTTGTAGTTCTTGTCACCACTCTTGATGTACGTGTAGAAGATAGTGTTCCTGTGCCAATCATCACACTTCTTTGCTTGCACTAGGGCACATCTCACCACGGCTAGTTGTGTAGTGTCATGGTTATCTCCATCACAATCGCTAGCACCTGAATCAAGGTGATATTCTTCCACTTCACAATCACCCTCATCTCCCACATCCTAATGGGACTCCTCTATGAATAATGCTTTTCCTTTATTCCTCTCCTTGCAATTGTAAGCATAATGCCCTCTACCACCACACTCAAAACATTTGACTTGACTCTCATCACTTGGGTTTGTTCCTAGGATTCCTTTTCCTTTGTCATCCTTAGGTTGAGGTTGGGTGACAACCTCTGTCTTTGGTTGACTAGATACATTGGACCTCGCTCCTTGAAAACCCGACCTAAAGTTTGAATCAAAGCGTCTTGTGGTGGATGATTTCAAATATGTCTCTAAGTCCTTTATCACTTGATATGCATGATCCAAATCATTGATCTCTCAAGTTCCAAGTTTCCTTTGAAGTTCTGGACAAAGGCCCACCTTGAAACAGGCCAAAGTCACCGTGGGGTCCTCTTCGACGTTGCACTGCATCATGTATTCTTCAAATTTGGCGATGTAATCTGCGATATGCATAGATCCTTGGCGTAAAGCTTGCCGCTGATGTAGGAGCTTTTGGCAATATGATAAGGGAAGATATTTTTCCCTTTAAAGCTCTTTCATGTCAATCCAATGTGCTATTGGATTACCCCCAACCCTAGCGATCCTATGCTAAGTGTTGGTCCAAAATAATTTCACTTGGCCCACAAGTTTCATCTGAGCGAGTCGCACTTACTGGTCCTCAGACATTTGGTACCACTCAAAGTAGTGATCCATGTTTGCCAACCAATCAAGGAAGACTTTGGGGTCAGGTCGCCCATCAAAACTTGGAGCCTCCACTTTGACACTCCACATAACCTGAACATCGGGATCATAATGATCTTGAAATTCCCTAATAGGTTGCGGTTCACGCGCCCAATCATGGCCAACCCCTCGACCACGAACTCCATGACCTCTACCACGATTTCTTCCATGGTCCTCAATTACGTCCTCAATGTTGGACTGCAGGTCTCCATGATTGGAGTTTTCCTGAAGAGATAGCTCTATTCTATCCATATGGGTAGTAAGTTGGGTCGAAGACTCTTAGTTATGTGCCCTGATGGCAGCCAAACAATTGTTGATCCTCTCGATCATCTCAGAAAATTGTTCCATGTTCATGACTGGGTGAAGGCCAAAACCTTTACTAGTGTGAGTGGGCATAAACTATGGGTTTCCTCGACAAGACGCTAGCAGACTCAACAAGGAAATAATGACCCTAACTCGAGAATGATGAATGAACTTTTTTAAGCTTGACACTTTCTAAATCAATACTTTCTGAAAATAGTAATTTCTAAAATAAAAAATTTTCTAAATTTGGAAACTCTCCAAATATGGAAACTTTCTAAAAATAGTAAATTTCAAATTGGAATATGCCAAACCTGGAGACTATTAAATCTGGAATTAAAATCCTAAATTTGAAAATTTTCCAAATATGGAAACTTTATGAAAAAGAAAAGTCTCTAAATTAGGAAACTTTCTAAATTTGGAAAAACCCTAAAATTGGACACAAATTACGCATACTATATCTATGAGATGATGGAGTGATGGAAAATTGAACTAAGTGATCCTATGCAAGATCTAAAGCTCTGATACCAAAAATATGACATAGGACAACATGATATACCCTAGATGTGCGGAATTAGAATTTAAGATAAAAGACAATAAACAATCAATTTTCAGCGTGGTTATTCATCATTAATAAGAATTATCTGAAAGAAAACTTATCAATGATCATTGTCATCCATCGCAATTATGTAGTATTAAAGATTTAAATCTAAAAAGTGGATCCTACGAAAGATATGACTTTCATGTCTCACAAGGGTCAATTCAACCATCCAACGTGATGATCTAATCATTAAATAAACTGTTAGATCAAATAGGATTATCAGTTGGGGACGTTTGAATAGATCCAAGAAGTAGGAAATTCACAAATAGATTTCCAGATTTTTGCAAATAAACTAGATGGAAGAAAGAAGAAATAAGAAGAATATTAGAATGATTAATCGGAGAAAAAAGTAGAAGAATAAGGAGTAGAAGGAGGAAGAGGAAGGTCTCACATCCGGCTATGGAAAAGCTTCATAGCTTTATTCTTTTCTTAAAAAAAAAAAAATCAACTACAATGTTTAGGGCTTAACTCCCTTTAAATATAACTTACAAATAAAAGGAAAATACCACAATACCCCTTGTTACTTAGATTAGAAACAACCTAAATAGGAAACTAATAAAAGTCTTAGTTTAGAAACAACCTAAGTAGGAAACTAACCAAAATAGAAATTTCTAAAAATAGAAATTTCTATAATAGGAAATTAACACAAAACTAACAAACTAAAAAAAAATAAATCTGCAATAAGCTTCTCTTGATCTTCAATCTCATCCTATCCAATAGTGATGCTTGTGAGGCCCTCTTCCGTCGACGATAAACTTTAAACGGCTGGATGTCCTCATCATAATACATATCATAATTGTTAATCATTCTTGTCTCTTTCCTTCATTCTTTTTCTTTCAAGAACTTTACCTCAAGAAACATGCAAGAGTCCTTTATGAAATTTGTTCTTTTGTACCTTTCTTGAGTGCAGAGTCACGTTGGAAAAAGTGGCATTTTGACCGAATAAAAAGACATCTTGATCTTTTCTTTTTAGGTATTTGAATATCAAAATCCTCAAATCATCTGACACAGGACAATTAACTACTTGCTCTAAGCTACCACCAACATTGTAACACAAGATCATTAAATAAAGAAGAAACTAGGATCTAATGGATGTAGGGACATCCAATTAGCATAGGGTATAATCTATTTCTAAGTAGGAAACCTAATACAACCTAGGGTGAAAATTATGGTTTGGGTAATTTTGGGAAAGTAGGAAAAATTAGGAAGTTTAGGTTTAGGGTTAGGGTTTCTGGGATGGAAGAAAGGGGTTTTGATATAATGCTGGTGGGAAACCAAAAGGGGCTAGGTGGGATTTACACATGTGGTCGTACGGTCACACGTGTGGCGTGGGGTGGATGGGTTTAGGTCGGTTAGGGTGTAGATTGTGGATGGGTATGGGAAAGTTGGGTTTGGTAGAAGCCTAAGATTTGAGATGGGAAAATGAAGAACCTGAAGAAAATACCTGGATGGGGGAGAAAAGAGAAGATGGTGTGGGGATAAATGGAGACCTCGTACTTCCGTTGATAAAGATTAGCCTCACACCAATCTTCCTTCCAAATCGCATGAAAGTATCTTCAAATCTTATGAAGATTGGAGAAGAAAGCAAAAGCTTTTATAATTTTTGAAACTTCTTGGAACTATAAAAAGAGGAGGGTGTGTGACCACGGGTACTTGCCTAGCTACAGGGAAATCGGCGTGGCCCGCCTCCTCTAATACATACGTAAGGGTGACGTGACATGATGTCCTCATCAACTCTCCTCGGCTGAGAAGAGTTCACTTCTAGTGGACTAAAACTCCTGTAGCGCTCCAAAATGTCTGGATCGAAATGTTATAGCTCATCCTTTGTAATCCACGTATTGTCGGAGATCAGCCTGTGCTTCCACTTGACAAGGAATTTCTGAAATCCTCAATGTCAAATGGAAACTGCTTGTGTATCCAGTATGTCTTCTATCTGTTTGCTTTGAGCAGGTAAGGAAGGTAAATGTGGTAATGGCTTGGATGATTAGTCAGGTAAGGGCCATGAATTTGGGACTAGGTCATGGTCCGTGGGATGGTCTGTGGATGGATCAAAAGGTGAAGTAGCAGGACCCTTGTATTGTACTAGATCTTCCACGTGTCCGAATGTGTAGAGCTCTGAAGCAGCTCGATCTTCAAACACGGTGCCAGCCCACACGGAGTCCTTAAAAGTAGAACTAATTCCCATGGTAGGTGGAAGGTCTACTACATACGCATTAGGACCCAATTTCTGCATTATTTTGTATGGTCTTGCACTACGTGCTTATAACTTTTTAACGGCCCCATGTGGGAACAGTTCAGGCCACATGCGAACCATGACATAATCTCCTACTTGGAATTCATGAAACCTGTGATGAGAATCAACAAACGCTTTGTATTTTTCATTACTTGCATTAATTCGCTTCCTGACCTCACTATGGAACTCGTATGTGACGTGCAAACTCATGTGCGGACTCAGATGACCTATGGGACACGGACATAGGTGTGAGATCTATAGGTTTCCTAGGTTTGTAGCCATGCACAACCGCAAATGGACTCATGCCTATGGACCTATTGATGGAACTATTATATGCTAACTCGGTTATAGGCAAAACGGTATCCCAAGTTCGGATGTGATCACCCACAAGACATCTAAGAAGATTTCCAAGACTCTTATTGACAACTTCAGTTTGATCATCTGTTTGAGGGTGATAGGCAGATAATAATTGACGCCTTGTCCTCATCATGTATCATAGTGTCTTCCAAAAATAGCTCATAAAGCGTACATCACAATCAGACACTATGGTCCTAGGTAGACCATGTAAACACACTACCTCCCCAAAGAAAAGCTTAGCCACATTGGAGGCATCTGATGTTTTCGAGCATGGAATGAAATGGGCCATTTTAGAAAAATGGTCCACAACCACAAATACAGAATCGTGTTTCTTGATAGTTTTCGGTAAGCCTAACATGAAATCCGTACTAATATCCTGTCACGGAGCATGGGGTATTGGCAAAGGTGTATACAATCCTGTATTTTGCTTCCTCTGCTTTGCCAGTTGACAAGTCCTGCACTGTCCAACAATCTTGGCTACATCTCGCTTGAGACTTGGCCAATAAAATCTATTCTCCACAAGGGCAATGGTCTTGTTCCTCCCCAAATGACCAACTACCCCTCCTGCATGAAGTTCCTAAACTAGGAAATCACAGAGGGAGGTATGAGGAATGAAGAGTCTGTCACCTTTAAATAAGAACTCATCGATGATGACAAACCCGTGACTGTCGGTCGACTGACCGTCTAGCAGGGACGCATATAACTCACCAAAGTCTAGGCATGTAGGATACTCTTCTCTTAGCCGATCAAACCCAGTCACTTCCACTCTCATACTTTGGAGTAGCGCCACACGATGACTAAGGGCTTCAGCAGGTTTGTTCTCGACCCCAGCCTTATGTTTAAGAACGAAAGAATATTCCTGAAGAAATTGGACCCATTTAGTATGCCTAGGGTTTAGTTTCTTCTGGGAACTGAGGTAACGTAAGGCCTCGTGGTCAGAGAACAAAGCAAATTCTTACAGTAATAAATAATGCCGCTAATGGTGCAAGGATTGGACGACCGCATAGAACTCTTTATCATAGGTGGAATATCATTGATTTGCCTTATTCAACTTCTCACTAAAATAAGCAATGGGGTGCCCTTCTTGACTGAGCACGCCACCTATATCGACCCCAGATGCGTCACATGCGACCTTAAAGACTTTAGAAAAGACTGGAAGGCGCATGACAGGGGCTTCGGCGCTTCGCTCATCTTGCCCTTAATTTCCTTAAAAGCTTTAGAGGCAGCTTTAGTCCATACAAACTCCCCTTTCTTGATGCAATCCGTGATGGGAGCCATAATGGAGCTAAATCCTCTAATGAAACCGCCTATAAAAAGTTGCCAAGCCATGAAAGCTTCGCACCTCATGAATATTGTGCAGTTCAAGCCATTCAACTATGACACGGACTTTCTCGGGGTCCACTCTCATGCCCTCAGATGATACGATGAGCCTTAAGAAGATAACTCTCTTTGACATAAACGTACACTTCTTACGGTTAGCGTATAGCTTTTCAGTTCTGAGGACCTCGTAAACTTGCCTCAGATGGTGGAGGTGTTGTTCATTTGATGTGTTATAGATAAGAATGTCATCAAAATACACTATAAGGAACTTAACCATAAAGGGTCTCAACACTTGGGTCATCACTCTCATAAATGTGTTCAGGGCGTTAGTCAAGCCAATGGGCATGACTAGTCACTCGTATATTTCATCCTTCATCTTGAAGGCTATCTTCTACTCATCTCATGGGCGTATATGTATTTGGTGATACCTGCTCTTAAGGTCAATCTTTGAAAAGATCGTGGCACCCGTCATCATGTCTAACATATCATCAAGACGTGGTATGGGAAACCGGTATTTGACCGTGATTTTATTGATGGCTTGACTGTCCACACACACGTGCCACGAGCCATCTTTCTTGGGCGTGATAAGCGCTGACACAACACACAGACTCATGCTCTCTTGAATGAAACCCTTTCTGAGGAGCTCATCTACTTGCCTCTTCAACTCCGCATGCTCTGTAGGATTCATTCGATAATGAGGAAGGTTTGGTAGAGTCGACCCAAGGACAAGATCAATGGCATGTTGGATGTCTCTCATGGGTGGAAGCTCATATGGTAAGTCCTATGGAAATACATCGCGAAACTCATCCATAATTGGCTTCACCTCAGGGGGTCCCTCTACACTAAGCTCGGGTGTAATTTCTCTTGCCACTAAGGCATACACCATCGAATCCACCGCAGTCTCTCTCTCAAAATCCTTGGCGTTGATTACATGGAGAGACTTAGGTTGGGATTTCCTCGTATCCCTTAGGTTACCCGACTTCCCCTCAGTTTTCTTCTCGGCATTGCTTTTTGGTGGGAGAGGAACTAGAGATAATTTTTTGCCTTGATGCATGAATGAACATACATTTGAGCGGCCGTATATCGTCACATCATGGTCAAATAGCCAAGGCTGTCCCAAAATGATGTGTCCAACGTCCGTAGGTAAGATGTCGTACCACAGTGAATCTGAATAGGATCCAAGATTAACGGGCACAAGACATCGATGGGTAACAGGGATGGAAGATGCATCCACCCATGACACTCTATAGGACTAAGGGTGCGGTACAGGTTTCAACCCCAAACGGGACAAAGTGCTAGTGGAGACCACATTGGTACAACTGCCTCTATCGACGATCACCTTACAATTCTTCTCTCCACATTTTGCATTGGTGTAAAATATTGTAGTTCGATGCCAATCATCATTCTCCTTAGCATTAGTCAAGGCGCACCCGACTACTGCAAGTAGTGTGGTATCTTCTCCTTCTACTTCTTCATCACTAGCGCCATTGATGTTGGGCTAATAAAATTCTTCTTCAAAATCGCCCTGTTCATCTCCTTCTTCCTTACCATCCTTAGCATACAATAGTTCCATCAATCCCTTTATCTCATAGCCTAGGCCCCACATCTCATGGGTTAGGACCTCGACTGAAACCCCCCTTCGTGGGCATTATCACATGGGTACTGCTTCACACGAGCCACCCGCCTCACACGGGCCGCCCACACCGAGTGTATTCCTACATCCCATAGCCAACCCCACTAGAGCCTGGTGTGAAAACGCCCCTGCATTAATCTCTCGGTGAGGAGTCTTGAACACGAGACCTCCCGTTCTGATACCAATTTGATGCAAGACAATTAGCCACTTGCTCTAAAAGCTCGAATTGTTAGAGCATGGCGAATCAATCCCTTTATCTCATAGCCCAGGCTCCACATCTTATGGGTTATGACCTCAGTTGAAACCCCCTCATGGGCCTCAAATCACATGGGTACCGCCTCACACAGGCTGCCCACCCTGAGTGTGTCCCTGCATCCCATAGGGAACCCCACTCGAGCCCGATGTGAAAATGCCCCTGCATTATCATCTCTCTCAAAAGACATAAATGATGATTTTTTAAAATAGGGGAGGGCTTTTTACATGTTTTAAAAGCAAAAGGGTAAAAAGGAAGAAAAGATGAATAAAAACAAAAATTTTGATTGGTGCCATTTATTTAGTTGATTATTATCGCACGATTCGATAAATTCATATGATAATTTGTACTATTCATGTGGATTTGTGATTTGGAGATATGTTTTGCATCATATATGCATATGATCCGATTCAAATCGTACGATTTTGACAAGCTTGGAAGGTAGAGCCTAAGCCCTGTAGGAAGGGTATTGGGGTGCCTTCCCTTGGTACTCACTACAGTGAGCCATGGGAGTATACCTTTGTACATGTGGTAGCTACTGCCTTAAGTTGTGCAGTCGGTCATCTCAACAATACTCTATATCATTCCTTTTTACAACGGATTATACTTAATATTTTAAGTTAGTCTTTACCTCAATGGTTTTTAGGACCACAAATATAATGCTGATTGTCTTGTTTTGGAAAGGCAAATTACTCAAGGGCAACAGTAAATTAGCCTTAAAATAACGCTTGTGGGAGTTTTGTACCCTTATTGCTAGTCCCAAGCCTAGATAAAGGAAGATGCGCTAGGTTGGCAGTTGGTGTGAATCTTTGGCCACAACTTCTACCATGAATCCTAACAATCTGACATTTCAAGCCTAGCATTTTCTTGCCAAGAAAATTAGATCGAATATTTTAATAGAAAAACAGTTTTCTGAAATTTGATGTCTATCTCTATTTGAGTCATGGTTAGGGAATTGATAATCTTTGAGAAGTTGAAGAATAATGAGATACCTTTTGATTTGCTTGAATGTTCACAATACAATTCGAACTAAAAGATTCATAAGATAGGGGAAAATGACTAAAATATTGCTAAGACATAAGAATGAGTAAAATGTCTTAATTTTTGTGCAGTGACTAAGCGATCCTTAAAGAATAATTGAATAAAAATAAATAAAATAGAAGGCTATTCTGCCCTCTGCATTAAACATTATTGTCACTACTGCTCGTACTTTTTTTTTTTTTTTTGTTAGCTTTGATACTTTCAAGGTGGTGAGATTTTACAGTGTAAGACAACCAGCAAACCCTAGATCACTCACCCACATGAAATGTCCCTACCGGCTCTTCTAACTAGCCAGAGATCACTACTCATACTAATTTGACAATGCCAACAAGAATCAGCTGGCCAGGTTGAAGTTGGTGTCATGCCCAGCTGATTGTAATGTATCAACACACGCTAGATCACAAAATCCTGATCTCGAAGCTTTATATAAAATTTTGTGACATATCAAGTTCCATCTAGTGAGACTGTGAGAGTATCATTCCCATGGAGAGAAAATTCCTTTTCTGAGGTCATACAAAAGATGCAACATGGCTGCTTGTGTTTGCTCTAACAATTACCATGTGAGTAGGATGATTTCCAAGCAATCCTTTGATCATGTATTGCAATAATCAAATTGAAAGTCCAAGTAAATAGCAGCACTGTGTTTTCTATAAAGATAAAATGCATAGACATTAATTGTGATTTGGTGCACAATGAAGTAGCAAATCCTGAAATCGTTATGACATTTATTTATTTATAATCATTATGACATTCATTAGAAGTAGCTAGTTCGAAATACCCTCATTAGATTAATCAGAAAGTTTTGCTCATCATTGAAGTAAGCTTGTAATGGTTAATATGAAAGTTTTGCTTATCTTTTAAGTAAGCTTGTAGTGCTCGATCTGCAATTTCTAGCTTGGGTGGGGTCTACACTTGTAATGCTGGTCTGTCCTTTTGAGCTTGAGTGTGTTCTAGAAGGTGCAATCTCTATTTTCTTTTATGTGAATTGTCTGAGTCTTAATGTGTTTATGTTTCATTCGACTAAAATTAGAAATTCTTTTTCTTCCATACAGCCTTCAGAACCCTCATTAACAATTTTCCTTGTATGCAAGATTCATGATGTTAAAATTTAGCTTTATTGCAATGCTTAATATATATTCTTGAAAACCAAGCAAAAGAAGAAGACATTTTTTAAAAATGTTTCTTGTAGTTATTGTTTAGAAATATATTCCAAGCATGTTAACATAGATATTGTGTTTTTTAATTATTTAAACTGCCAGCTTTGGAGATAAGGATTTGGATTTGAGGCTTTCTAATCCCCTTCATCTACGCACCCTTCTCGAGGACAATCAATTTTCTAAGTGCCAGATTGTGCTCCTACATGCATCCTATCCGTTTTCGAAGGAGGCATCATATCTAGCCTCTGTTTACTCACAGGTATGAGTTTTGGGTAGGTACTTTTGGTTAACATTCCATATGCCTTAACAAAGTGTTCGATGTTGTGGCAATCAGGTCTACCTTGACTTTGGGTTGGCAGTGCCAAAGCTTAGTGTTCATGGAATGATTTCTGCAGTCAAAGAACTTCTAGATCTTGCTCCAATTAAAAAGGTATTGACTTGTTACGGCATTGGATCTATTAATTATATTTGCTTTCATGGGAGTATTGGATGTGTCTCTTATATTTTTGAAGCTTTTCTTGCTGATTTGGGTTGTTATATATAATAGCTGACTTGTTTTTGGGTTGAATCATTGTGATTGCTACGTACTCAAGTACCTTATTCTTATATTCATTGATCTGAACGTGAATCTAGCAAGCTAAATAACCTGTTTAGTTGTACTTGCTTCTCGTTGCTTGCTAATAGCTTGTATACTTTTATGAACACACTGTAACGCCCCGAACTTTTTGATACTCGAGCATCGAAAGTTCTCGAGCGTTACCATAAGATTCAACGTAACATATACGTTTGTACGATACCAATCCAAGTATCCAACTATTCTAGCCTTACATCCTTGTCCTGACACTAACCTAACCGTTGGGAATAATCTCCATTCATAGATCAAACCATTTAACCGTTGAATTTCAAGACAAGACCATCTATCACGTGATTTGACGTAAGTACTTTCCCTTGAATAAAATGATGAACGAACTCCTTATCCATAATGATTTAGATATATGTTCTTTTCTAAGAATTGCTTAGAAACGCTCCTATAACCATGTGGAGCCATTAGATTTCTCAAAACTCACATATCAGCAATAATTACGAAAATGCCATCGACCTATACTCCCGAATTTCAAATCACATGGTTCCCATGATCCGTTTCATGTGAAATTTTATACGAAGCCTAATTATCATAAATTAACCATGCACGTCGAATTTCAGCCCTTAGATCATAGTAAACTAGAACTTGACCTCTACATCCGTCCGTACACTTATTAGATCAAGATTCTGATCTGTTTATCTTGTTCATCACTTATGAATATACTTCACCGACCATTAAAATTACAATTTGAGAAACTTATACAGGTAAACAAGATACTTGAATCTAACAATATACATGTCCTACCCCTAATCACTCTAGAAACCCACTTTGTGTTCATCCATTTACAAAACTGACCATACATCCACCCATATACATGGTCAAAGTGCTAACCATAAAGTTTCCTTATTTTTAAAAAGTCATCTGACCATCCATTGGATTTGGATCCGCCAAATGGGCCATCCAAATATTAGGATAAATCGGTCATTATGAAGACCTTCGAGTTTAAGTTTAAACTACTGAGTAGCTTGTCGATTAAATATGTACAAATGTTATTTTGAAATTTGGAGTAAGTTGGCCATCGAAAAAGCATCTTGGTCATTCTCAAGAGATCGGGACCCAAATTGTGGTGATTGAAAGAGCATGAAAAACAATGAATGCTCGAAAAATTACAGCACATTCGGACAATGTATTAAGATGTTATGCGTGGTGGAAGTAAGACAAACATAAAGGGTAGATTTGTAAATAAGTCAATGTCATGTGCATTGCAACTCAACAGACGTGAGACGGAAGGGAGTTTTACAGTAGATTTCACTCCCACGCTCTTGCAACGTGTGGCCCACCCATAGCTCGGATCTACTTAAGATTTGAGGCCATGGGCAGCGCGGTGTGTGGAAGGCACTGAAGGGAGTGGATCCCCCAGAAGATCATCACAAGTGGACCCCACCTATTTTGAACAAAAATCTAGAAAAGAAACTCGTCTGCATGCTGTAACAGCGGACGACGAAACCGGAAGTGACGGTGAATATCATCCCCATGTTGATTAATGATGTGGCCCACCCTAAGATCAGATCCACTCCATATTTTAGTATATGGCCTAATGTGACCCGAGGGTTTCAGTGAAGGGCACGGATCCCCCAAAAAACTATTGCAAATGGACCACATTGGATCAATAATCGAACAGCGATACTCTTTGTTGCTGTAAAAGGATCCGAATGAAGCATAGATTCGAGAGTGTTTCCTCGCCAAAACCTCCGGCTCGATCTTCTAACGAGATCTGAACCGTTCAATCCCCACTGAAAGGAAAACCGACTCCAACCGAAACGCAAGGAAACCGGAAGAACCTCCACAATGCCAAGATCTCCAAGAACTCGGAACCAAACCACTATCAACGTGAGGAAAACTGTTGTTGTTCCGGCCCCACCAGGGAGAGATCTGAACCTTCAATCTTGTAACATCCCAAGTATTCTGCGACCAATCCATTGCGTTCAGGGAAAACAACTCGGAGAAAGATGGGAGGAAGAGTGATACGCCGTTAAAGCAGGGACCATCTCTCTCAATCAAAACGAACATGAGCCGTGCGATCCTACATTTATACAAATCCAAACGCTCAAAGTAATGGCTCACCCAATCCTGTTACATCCTTCTAAAAGAAAAGAAAGAAAAAGAAGATGATCTCCTTACGCAACTCACTCCGCAGGAAACTTTGTGTAAGTCTGTTCGCGCAAAGCAATCCGCGTCTAAGATATGCAAGGAACCGTCTGGAGACTCCCCACACCAGCATAAAATCCCAGCTCACCCCAACGAAATAGGGAGAAAGAAAGAAAAGAGAAAAAGAAGGAGAGAGGTCCGTTCGTCCAAACCTGCAGTGTCCGAGCCCGAAGGAAAGAAAGAGAGAAAATAAAAGAAAGAATAGAGAGAGAGGGAGAGCTTTGGCCGTCCAGCAGAGTCTTAGCGAGAAAGAGAGAGAGAAATAGGTGTAGGAAGAAGCTTTCGGCTATGCAATTCCGAATCCACACCAGTGGCACGGTTCAGATCCAATCATCTTTCCTTTCTTGCTTTTCTTTTCTTTCTTTTCTCGTTCCTTCCTAAAAACCCCATGCAATAGGAGCCATCACACCCGACCGAGTCGACTCGGTGGTGGGATGGACCTAAACATAGTAAATTAAAAACCTTTTTCCCACAACTCGTCTTAGTGTAATATAAATCTAACACCTTTAAATGTATTAAACCTAATTAAAGTTTAACTTGAAACAGGTAAATTAGATTAAGTTCTGACCATAAAGAATATCTCCGAAGATCAATAAGCTAAGGTGAGGATTTTATCCTTTAAGCTTACATTAATTTAAGTTGTTATATTGTAACACCCTGAAAATCGAGGGTCGAGCAAAAGCTCAGCTCCCGAGTTCCAACGCATCACTTATGCAACATAGATAATGATGATTGAATGTTGTTCGTATTAGTACATTAAACATGAGTGGGATTATACCAAATCAGCATATCATACTCCAGCGACAGTTAAATTACGCAAGCGGAAGACTGTGATAGAAATATAAAATATATAAACTGTTGAAAGTCTCCAAAGTGTGAACATGTTATCAGGTTAAATATATACATATATACTCTAAAAATGAACAAAACGAATATACATGGGTGTTCCAAAAGTGCAAAATAACAAGTGTAATGGCATCTAATTAGCAACCCTGTAACCCCGTCGATCAGAACATGGTCTACATAGACTTGCTTGATAGCTGCATATAGGAGAAACCCTCCTCATCATCATAAAAGTCCGACTCCGCTTCGTAAGCATCGCCATCATCTGAAACTAAAACAGGGTCTGGTTGGTGTTTAAAACACCGTCCCGTAACGTGGGAGTGAGTGATCAACTCAGTGGAACTATAAGGCAAATGTTAACATGTTATCAATTCAATCAAGCAGTAATGATAAAGCAATACAATCAAGCATCCTTAAGTACTCTGATTAATGCAAACATGATATATATTAATGATGCATGCCCTCGCCTACACTCCCTCGGCGTCTTCATCTCATGGCGCGCATGACAACCTCCCGAAAGTGCTCTTCTTTGCCAAAGCACATGCAGTGCGGTGCATGCTTATGTTTGCCAATCCTTAATTAGATTGATTCATACAACAGTGCTGGGAAGCTAAGGTACCTCTCTTATATCAATTCCCAAACAATGATCCATTCTAGGGTCGTCAGTCCTAGCAAATCTCATACGATGTTGCGGTTCTAGGTCACTACAAAGGGCTTGTCACCTGATCAGTGTAGGCCTAGTTTATACTCTAGTTGCTATGGAAAGACTCGTCGCCTCAATGCAGTCTCAGAGTATGCTCGAGGTCACTACAAAGGGCTCGTCACCTGATTAGTGTAGGCCGATAACTCGAATACAGTGTCCCATACCACCGTATTTGGCTCACGAGGCGGTGTTGCTCACTGGTCACTTCGGGTGGGCTTGTCACCCCAGCGTAGGTCGACAGCTCGACCACGGTGTCCCATACCACCATGCCCAGCTCATGAGTCTTAGCGGATCGAGGTACCAAGGTTTAAACGGGATTTTCACTGGTGAGTTTGGTACCTTAGGTTTAAGCAATGGCGTCCATACATGGTGAACATACATCGGGTCAATCGGGTTACTTAACGAGTTCGATTGGTACGGGCGTACGTTGAATTAATCGACATGGAGCACTAACCATGGTCGACAATCATCGTACGACTCGGATTCACTGAATGCATCAATTGTGGTGAGACTAGCTCGGTCACTCAAACAGGAATTGTTACCGATAGCTTGGACTACGTAGTAGTCCCAAACGCATGTAAATATAACAGGATAAGACATGTGGTAGGCATATCAAAGTTAAACAATTAATTCAAGTAACGTAACCAATTGAACATTTCACAAAATACAAGGTAGACATAATTTGCACAAACGCATTTCATACTAAATCACACAAATTTAATCTAAGTTATATGAAGGGATATATACACATAGCTAAGGTATGAGAATCTCACCTCAACACCTATATAACATTCACTTTACTAATATTTACTCATCCAGACATTTTCACAAACACTTAGACTACACACATCAACATACATGACGTATGTTGATCACAACATGTATTACTACAAATCCTTTCACTAAGGAGTTGTCACGAATACAACATGCATATATCCACGACGGATAATCATGGCAAGTAGGGATTCAAATTCCATACTCATTCAATCATTTCCACAAACACTTAGACTACACATTTCAACCTTACACAATACAACTCAGTTATAAGCTATATTAGGGCAAATCCTTTTATAAGGAGTTGTCACGTATTCAACAATCACATGTTCATGATGAATAATCATGGCAAGCACAAAACCAAATTCCCAACATATCCAGTCATTTCAACCTACACATGGAATAGCCTATATTCAACATAGTTCATATATAACCGTAAAGCGAATCAAGCATTGCATTTAACATGTGAAATGGCAACCACGTCAGTTATAAATCATTAACCGGCATTGACAGCCTTGAAAATCATAACCTAAACATTTATAGTCCGCAACTTTCGCTGGTAAACTCGTAAGTTTGAACACTCCGCCTTCGTCTACGGCACAACGGCAACCTATAGTATGAAATATGTTAGCTATTTCATCACATACACTATCCGAATCCCTAAAACAGATTAGGGTTAGGATTTCTTACCCGAAAACGGAATCAGAATCGCCGAAATAGCGATACGGTAGTGGTAGCTAAGCACGTGGAACGACGGAATTGAATCCCGAGAACAAACCCTAACTCTACCTCTCACTTTCCCTCACTTTCCTTCTCTTTCTTCTCTCTTCGCTCTCTAGGGTTTAGAAATTCGTATGTGAAGGGAGAGAGAGGGTTTAAGGTCCTTATATAGGCCCAAAATCGACCTCAATGGTCCCAAGGCCATTGTATACTTAGGTTATAGCCAAAACCTGACTGTTTCGGCTCAACGGAGCTGTTCTGGAGGCTCCTTTTCTACATGCGGTCGGACTTAAGCTCCCTGACATTGGATCTAGGTCAGGCTAAGTTTTCGGTTCGATTGGATTTGGGGATCGACCACGGCGGACCCGTTTTAGTTCAATAGTCACCGGTACTCGATCAGGGTCCACAAGTACTCTGACACGTGTTGGAAAATTTCCCTGATCTGAGGGTGTAATTAGGTCAGATTCCAACAGTCTGATTGCTTAGATTTGGCCTGCAAGCGAGCCAACTCAATTTACTTAAGTTTCATTTCATTTCCTAAAGATATTCACGTTTCTCACACACTTCGCTCCGGACTCAAGTTGTGCGTTTCTGGGTACTATTAGGACTTGATTTCCGAGATGGTTGTCAAGTCCAACAAGGCAGTCTTAACCGTATAGTTTCGCGGTCATCGGACTTTCAACGTGCGGTCCAGGTCCGATACGGAGTTTCGGCGTGCTGTCGAGAGCAACCGGGTTTTGAGATGGATCCTAAGTTTTTAGGTAATGTAGTGTTAACGGTTCTACTCGTTTTGGGTCTTATAGATCGTATTTAAAGTGGTTCAAGCTAATTCTATTGATTATTCAGTTTAGTACTTAACTAAATTATGCCATAATTACGACAGAATAACGTCCTAGGGCAGGAGAGGTTGATCTTTCCAAATAACTTATTCATTTTGTGAGATTCCATAAGGTTAATGGTCAAAAGCCCATTTTATTTATGTATTTACTATTTATAGTAAGTTTTAGTTTAAGTATTGTTCTTCATCATTTAAACTTTAGGATTTGTATCTAATGCGAAAGTACTTAGAAAAATCTGAAAAACAAGGCAGTGAAAGGTGAGATTTTAACGGAAATGGGTTGAAATGGGATTTGAGGCTTTAGGATTAAGTTCTAGAAGTCAATTAAGGTATCATGATCGACTCATTGCCTAAGGACGTCTATCTCCAAGTTGGCAAAAATCCGAGGTGTTACATATATTTATCCTGCCTTTTACATGCCTTCATGTTATTTTATCTTGCCTTTACATGCCTTCACATTACTTTGAACTTCCCCTGTAATTATATGTTTTACCATCAATTATTTGCCTTTAGCTTACAGTATAATGTTGATTACAAGTGATCTTTCTGAATTTATGTGGGGCCGTGGATACAAGCCTTGCCTGCCTTATCAAATTTATTGAGTTGGCCCTGCCACTCTCCTTATTATTGAATCAGTCGTTGCCCCTCTTCTATTTGTTGAGTCAGCCATTGCTACTCTTCTTTGAGTTGGCCATTGCCACTCTCCTTATTATTGAATCGGCCGTTGCTGCTCTTCTATTTGTTGAGTTAGCCATTGCTACTCTTCTTTTATTGAGATGACCATTGTCACACTCCTATTTGTTATGTTGGCCATTGCTACTGTTTGAGTTGACCATTGTCACTCTTCTCTTTATTATATTGGCCTGATGATATTTATCTTTAAGGCTTGGGCATGTGTCTTGATATTCTAGAACCCCCATAATTCATTTTATATTCTCTACAAGTGCAAGCGATGTGGTCAAATGTATCATAACTAGTGATTCAAATAATCTATCATGGACGTAATGCGCTCTGGGTAGAGACCCTCTTGGTTGTCACATAATTCCTTGGGTTTTGAGTAGTGGTGCACAAATCGATGTGTGTAATTTGCAAATGCAGTGTCACATCACTTCCGGGATTGAATGTCGCAAATAGTCGCTCTATGAACAAATTGTGTTACGTAATTCATCCGACTCATGTGTTGTGCACCTTGAGGTGTTCATGTAAATCCACGGTAGTGTTGGCCATGCCGGCGAATATCCGTATAGTGAGAGTGCAAGTTGAGTCGGATATCATGAAACTGTTTTCCACATTGTGATGATCACTACGTATGATGAGCCGCATACACTTTGCTAGGCATGTATCTCATATAGGTTGTTTGCGCATGCTGATGCTCTCGTATTAGTGGAGCACGGGACGTATCAGAACCTTACTTTACTTTTATGAATTTCTTGAATTATTGTTAATCTTAAAGGATAACCATCACTATGAGTAGGGTATTGACCCTCTCCCAACCGTACAAATTATGCAAGTGACATACAGATTGAAGACCTAGTGAACAATCTCCCTAAGGAAGATTATGCTGAAAGAATAAAAAGACGGCTTTATGATTTAGTTTTATACTTCCGCTGTGAACTCGATAAATGTAATAAGCTCCCATTGTGAGGGGCATTTAATTATTCTTTTTATTCTGATGAAATATAATCAATATAGTTAATTTTATTCTTGTGAATGTTACCTTCATGAATGTATCTGGATGTGATCCAAATGAAAAAAAAAAAGGTGCGATTTTCAAAAGCATTCAATTTATACATCATTAACACCCAATTTTCTTGGGCACGAGTATAAACTTTGGTTGTGAAAATTAAGGGATGTTACACACACGTTCTTAACTTCTTCTATTTCTACGCGTCATGTTACCATTTGAATTTGGATCATGGATATAGATATGGCTGTTTATTCTGGTAATCACTTTTTTGTCCTTAACAATTTATTTATACCTATCAATCCTTATACATACTAATGTTTACAGGTGATGTTCAGCTCTGATGGCTATGCATTTCCTGAAACTTTCTACCTAGGTATGCTCAAAATTGTGATATTAATCACTTGTGCATTTAGGAATCAAGCCTATTGTTCTTGAACAAATTTACAGCATCTGATTATGCAGAAAAACTGGCAGTTTGTTTGTTTTTTTATGGGAAGTATCCAATCATTATCCATTTATTGGAATCTGGAGCTCCCTAGATTCATTGGTTTATTTAGAAATACCTTGTCGATATCTAGTCTTTACCGAATTAAATTGTTATCAGGCTGTGCTTAACTCAGTTCATACATAATAAGAGTAATAGTCTCTTTGCTTTGTTGAGTTCTCCTAGTTTAGCGGGCTAGTGGATGGTTGGACTGTTATAGAGGCTGTGTTTGTTCTAAAGGATATGGAGGTCTTTTGAAGGGTCAATTTTGTCCATCTTGAAACAGCATTCTTTGATTATCATTCACCATGGTTTTCTTTTCTTTTCCTTTCTTTCCTCTTTTTCTGGATATCAAACCCTTGTTCATAGAATTATGGAAAATTGATATTTCTTGATACTGACGATTTTCCTTTTACAGTAATGCGGTAGTTGCAGTAACCTTCATTTCATGGTTGCAATTACTTATTGTGATTCTTTTTTTTTTTTTTTTTTTAAATTTTTTTACTGTTGAGATGATATGATTTGCATCTTGTCAGGATTGTTCTAGGTTTGGAAGGATGGGTAGTATAGGGAATGGGAAGTAGAAATCGTTACGAGGGAAATGTAAGAAAGCAACTGTTGGTCAATAGAACCACTTTTAATCATCAAGATTTTGTCATAGGCTCGAAGTTTTTGACCTAATAAAGCTTGAAATGGAGCCCTAGGATTAGGTATGCATATGGACTGGGTTGACCCATCAGGCATTAGACCTGACCTGATACTGAACTGGTTGGATTTGAATTTTGACCCATTTGGTTGGGCTTGGGTCTAAAGAAGAGTCTTGATTTTCATATGGGTTGGGTCTAGATCTTCTCAAAGTGAAACCAAACCGACCTGCCTCAAAGTCAACTTTTAAATGTAAAGTAGTTGTGAGTCTCTTGAGCCAAACAGAATCATGTTCTGATCTGGGCCCAGCCCTTTAAATTCCTTTAACTGAGGTGATTATGGCAATTTATCAAAATCTAAAAATCCACCCAAAGAAAACATGCTTAACAGGAAGTCTTGTACTCGCAATGGGGACGGAGATACTGTGAAAATGCCAAACTTGAGTAGAAATTAAATGGGCTCATTGGTAGACTCACAAGGGTTTCAACATGAGGTCATGGGTTCGAGCACCCATTGTGGTGTGAGTGCTCGGGTGTGTGTGGGGTTTGTGAGTGCGTGTGCAAAAAAAAAAGAAGAAAAAAGCATAGTATTCTGTACTGTTTATCTTATTCAAAACTCTCAAAGGGTGGCAAAGAAGACGAAAAAAATTCAAAGAGACTTCTTATGGCAGCGAAAGATTGTAAAGAAGTGATTTCACCTTGTAGATTGGAGGGAAGTCCAAAAGCAAAAAAAAAAAAAAAAAAAAAAAAAAAAAAAAAAAGAGGGTGGAATTGTCATGGGTGGTCGAAGTAGAGAAAATGGAGCCTAAGTGGTGGTGGAGGTTCAATGAAGAAAAAGAAATGGTATGAGGCGGAAGGTTGTGTTTGAATGGTATGGATGTTTGAATGGAGTATGGGATTCAGTTAAGATGAATTGGGAAAAAAAAGGCTGACGTAAAGAAAGGCATTTTCTTCACGTGAGATGAGGGAAATTGTGTGGGAAAATTTTAATTGAAGTGACAATGTTCATGATAGGAAAGGGGGACTGATGTTGTGGGAGGACGAATGGCTATGGGAATCCTCATCGGAGGTGAAATCCCCTTGTTTCTTTGGGATGGTATTGAACAAAAACATTTATCAAAGATTGTTTCGAAGCCGATTGGGCTTAAGATGGTTTGACAATTTATTTTCAATAGGAATCGGACAGATGACAAAGCAGGGGCATATAGTGAGCACTTAGCTTCAGTAGATATTCTTTCCTGTCAGTACAGAATATTCTAATGTGTGGAAGGGAAGCGTTTCTGAAGGGTTATTTTTTTTCAGCAAAGTCCCTCGAAGCCCTCTCAATAGGTCCTTGTCTTTTGTTCTCATTTGTGACTCTCTCTTTTTTCTTTTCTTTTCTTTTCTTTTATTTTATTTTTATTTTTATTTATTTATTTATTTTTTGTTGTTGTTGCGTTTGTAACTTAGTAAGAGATAAATTACATTTATGTAGTAGAAGGCAGTAGGTGATAAATTTCTTACCCTCGATGACCGGGAAGGAGTTAATCTCACCTCCCACATAGGTGTGTGATTTGTGGCAAGGAGGAGGAAAGCATGGAATATTCCTCTTTTTTGCTGTGGCCTGACCATTGTTGCACATCTTGTTAAGCAGGTTTGGATCCCGTGGATGGCAGCTGAAAATTTTGAGGAATTTCTCATCATCTGGGTAAAAGGGAAAGGTGCCAAGGAGGGCGCTCTCTTCTGCGTTAGTTTTGGAAATTCGGAGAAAACACAGTAGCCAACCAAACTTCCAACAGTGTCTCTATCTCTGAGGCTAAACTAAGAGAAAACATGGAAGCGAAAATAGTCTCTTGGGCTCTCTTGTCCTCAGTAATTTGAGGTATTTCTGAGATGGAACTATGAAAGAGCTGGGCGTGCTGTGGGAAGTTTCTCCCTGAAGCGTAGAACCAGGGTCTCATGGTTACCGCCTCCATTAGGTGTTTGGAAATTTAATTTGGATGGAGCTTCTGATTGGAAGTCACAGTCCTTCTGGACTAGTGGCATCCTGACTCCTAAGGGATGCAAATTAGTAACATTCGCATGATCTTTCTTGGCCCTCTGCACCCAAGTGAGTCGTTAGAGACTTTGTGAGAGAAGCCCTTCAAATCTTTAGTTGTAGGTTCTCAATGGAGGTTATTGTTGAGGGAGAATATAGTAATATCATCTAATTGGCATGGAAGAAGGTGCCAAACCACGAACATTATGCTCTGTTTTCAATGAAATCTGGTCTCTCGCTTCTAGGCTAAACATTTCATTTATCCTCTCTAGAAGGAAGGTGAATTCCAAAGCTGAAGCATTAGCAAAGGAACAAGCCTGCACGCTTTTCCACTGGGAACTATCTCCCCTTTTTTGATACTGTCTTTTAAAAATTTTCTGTTATTGCCTCCAAAAAAATATTAAATGGATCAGGTCTGGATCCCCTGGTTCCAGAGACCTGACCCAGCATATTTGAAATTCAATATGATCCAGATCTGACCGAAGTATTAATGGGTCAATGTGGGGCTGAAGACCCGACCTGGTTTGTCAATGTGTTGGACTGTAACTCCACTCAACCCAACCTGACTTATTTGCACACCTACACCACCTTGGTATGCTATGTAGCAAAAGAAAAATTCAATCATGAAAACATCTGGAAATGCTACAAAGCAATCTGATGAATAAATAGAAAGCAAGTGAAATATGTAGAAGAGAGGGCTCCACAAACACTAGTTACTGGTTACAGTATAATTGATGATGTACCATGACCAGTAAAGGAGAAACTCTGTGCACATAATACCTGTCGCCTAGTTGACAAGCCCATTGCTAGATAAGCCCTACTATGAGCATGGAATTGAATATATTCTTGAAACATTGTCCCTACCCCGCTCATAGAAATATGAGAGCATTTACCAAAAAGAAAAAAAAAATGCTTCCCTTTTAGGGTATTGTCAATGATGTATGCTGTTGATATATGATCAATTCATTGTTATAATTCCTCATTATTTGTTGCTATTCTACCCAAAAAAGCATTTTAGTCATGATCTCATGTATGTATGGGAGTATCTTTCCGATTCTTAATTAAGAAAAACATGCTATAGTTCTCACCCAAACTTCACACACATATATTACCTATTTTATCGTTCTATTTATTTGCTTTATCTATGCACATATGCCATGTTCTCTTTTGGTTGGTCATGCTCACCATATATAATGTTGTTTTGCTCTCACTATTCTATAGGTGCAAAGAGAGCACGTGAAATTGTCCTATCTGTTCTATGCGATGCATGTGATGATGATGACCTTACAATTCCTGAAGCTGTGGAGGCAATAGAAGATATCTTTAAAGAAAATGCACATCGTCTTTATAAGATGAACCGCGTTGTTGGTTCTGATACAAAAGAATCTCCATCTTGCAACATGGAATTGATACTGAAAAGCACTGCTCCACCAGACGATGTTGTGTTTGTTCGCATCCTTTGGGTTGATGCTTCCGGGCAACACCGATGTCGGGTGAGTTTTGCTCTCCTTTTATAATATGATTGTTTCAGTTTCTAATGTTTCTATTATTGCTATAATCATCTTTTTGTAAATTGGTTTTGAAGTGTGAAACATCTAAAGGTAGTCCAAGGCCGCAAAAATGAATAAATGGATGGATTTTAAAAAGTTATAAACATTCAATATCTTGTTTTTATATAAATTTTATTCTACGTATCATTCTCTACCACTAGATGACTGCTCTTACACCTGTTTATGTTGATAATCATGAAATATAGTGGCATTTTGGGCCTTTTTAATTATTTTGTTATTCCTTAGGTAGTTCCAGCTAAGCGCTTCTATGAAGCTGTAAAGAATAACGGTGTAGGATTGGCTTTTGCATCAATGGGAATGAGTTCAACTTGTGATGGGCCAGCAGAAGGGACTAATCTTACTGCCGTGGGTGAGATTAGGCTAAAACCTGATTTGTCAACCAAATGGAGGCTTCCATGGTACAAATAACTTTGCTCTTTTTAAATAGCAGCTCAACTTAGCTGAATTGAGTTCTTTGTTCTTGAATCCTGGTTAATTTCATGATAGATAGATATGGGTTCTTCGTATTAAACATTTATATTTTTCTTGTTAATTTCCTTTTCTTTATTGCTTTTTGTAAACCCACTCACTGGAACCTTCTCGCCTAGGTGATTTGCCAGCTCCAGTTTCAGTTCACAGCTTCAAACTCCCTCTCCTGCTTCCTAAGAATTTGCTAATGCTAACATTTTGAAACTGTCACCTCCTGGCTCCCACATCCAAATATCTGCCGCCTTCCCCTCGTGCTTTCTGCAACTAAGGTGGAAACATTTTCTATTATCATGACTGCAACACAAGATCATGAGATTCAACTTTGATGGGATGACCTAATCGATTGTGGACTCCACATACTCCTTGTACATGATATGGTTATTATCATGATCCTTGGATATCATATGTTTATCACAGTAATTGTTAGTCATAATTTCTAATAGAAAAGCACCACACATGACTTGGCCTAGTCATTGAAGATTCACACCAGCTTCAGCCAATTGGAACCTTGAAACGTTATCTCACTCTGATGGCCTGGATTTGATAATCCATCATGCCACAAGTGCTCTTGAAGGTCTGCAATATCTTACCCTATGGGCGCATGCTATGCAATTTACTAATTTTTCAGTTAATGTATGTGGCCACTATTTTAAGCAACTTATTACATGTCAAAGGCTCACTAGATCTCAGCTCTCTCATTCTCCATAGCCTCGTCTGGAATTACTTCCTATAGAGATGTTGATTGGGCTGGTAATTATGATTATCATGGTCCTGTAAGAGTTCTTGTGAGTTTCTTAGGTGCAATCTTGTCTCAGTGTGTACCAAGTAGCTGATCTCTCGCACTATGACATCGAAACAAAGTGCATCTTTCTTTCCTCTATTGGCTTTTTTCTCAGTATCAATGCAATATGGCAGCCAGCCCATTGTTTCATTCTGGAATAAAATGAAAATAGAGATTGACAGTCTTCTTCTTCTTCTTCTTTTCTGTGAGAAGATGTTAATCAGTTGTTTTTTCCCAGTAAATCTCAGTTTGTTAACATATTCAACAAACCACGGCATAATGACCAATTTAACCAGCTGCTAAGGAACTTACAATCACCTCTTCAAAGATATGCAACGTGAGGAATCTTAAGTGATATAGGATGCTTATCACTGGGAATACCAGTAATTAATTTAAGAATGAGTCAAATTGTTTTTTCGTAGTTGGTTTCTTCAAGGAACAAGGGTCGTCACATTTTTTTCTTCTTCTGTACATTGGTTGTATGACTGCAATCAATACAATAGATAGTTTTTTACCTCTCCACCTTATTCTCTTTTGTTTTGACCTTCTCCCATCATTTTATATTAACACTATAGAAGTTCTTTTTTTCTTCATTCATGATATGGTGGTATAGACTGTAAGTGATGCAGGGACATGTGATGACCTAATCCTATATGCATGTATAATTAGGTTAAGGAATATTCAAATAAATACATTAATCAACTAACCGTTTCCAATCAAAGAGATTAGGTAAATCTCAACACAAAGATGAGGTCATTTTGTCAGGATCATGCCCCTTAGCATAAAATCACGTAAATAGTAAAAAGGGAGGACTTAGGGATATGTGGATATCCCTAATCTAGTATAAGTCAGTCCACGGTCAAGTTTGGATCTAATTTTATTGACTAATCATCCATTTTTTCCGTTCAAACTAAAAGGGGAATATCCAGAGAGGAACGAAAGGGGTGAAGAATGAAAGGTTCGAGATGAAAAAAGTACTGGTCCTTTGTAATCAAAAGAAAAGAAAGTGGGTGATTCTTACCTTTTCCTGCACCTCGAAGATCTAGAAAGAAGGAAACCTGAAATCGGGCGGAATCCTCAACACCCAAGGGTCAATCCTGAAACCCTAATCTCTTAATAAAAGAGGAAGAAAAGATATGAATTTCTATTCATTCAATAATAGTTAAAATAGGGTTTCTCACAATGTATACATAAGCCATGCAAAAAGTAAAAGTGCACTAAAGCCCCTGAAAATAAGAAAAATAAAGAAAGTGTAATAACGTCCCTAAAATAAGAAAAAAGAACAAAAAACATCTAAAACTAAAACACCTATGTGGCAAGGGTGAAATCCGACCCATGGATCTGTGGTCAGGGTGTGGTCATGTCGCCCTACACTCGTAGTGCGTCAAAAAGTGGGTCCGATGGACCCAACGTCTATCCACATCAACTCCTCCGCTCCGATACTCTGTCGGCAACGCCTCCTCTTCTGGTACACTCTAAAGGTTGCACCACTGATGTCCGCATTAGTAAGCCTTACATCCTCATCTGCCCCTACATGTAGATGTAGTTTGAAAATAGAAAGAATTTATGATTCATAATTGATTCAAATCTCACTATAAAGTTTTCCATAAGTCGTATTCATCGTTATGTAGGTCATTGAAATCATTATATACACATGTTTATATAATCTTTTTGAGTGAGTTAATGATGTTGATAACTACTATCTGAACCTTTTTCTTTACAGGGCATGCCGAGAAGAAATGGTTTTGGCTGACATGCAGCTAAAGCCTGGTGAAGCTTGGGAATATTGTCCAAGAGAAGCCCTGCGAAGGATTTCAAAATTCTTAAAGGATGAATTTAATTTGGTATAGATTTAGAGGATTAAATCCATTTTACTCTTTAGGCCTTCCTTTTGTTAGCAGATTTACAAGTCCTTTTTTCATGCAGGAAATGAAAGCAGGCTTTGAAAATGAATTTTATCTTTTAAAGAATGTATTAAGGTATTATTTAATATGGTTCCTTAATGTTAGTTCATATTGTAATCTGTTTTGTTTTTTGCATTATGATGCTTACTACAGTGAATGTATGCAGAGATGGGAGAGATGAGTGGGTTCCATTTGACTTAACCCCCTACTGCTCTACTTCAGGATTTGATGCTGCATCTTCAATTCTACAGGAAGTAAATGCTGCTCTAGAATCAATGGATATTTCTGTAGACCAGGTAGATAAATCTCTTCCAACGAGAATGCATTTAGTATGAGCATCCCTATACTTTCTAATTGGCATAAGTAAGAATGTGCCAAGATATCCTAGTATTCATTAGTGGTGGACAAGATCCGTTTTCCATCAATTTTGATTCCCGCTGAATTTTTCAAATCTGTGTGGGAAAGGTGCATAGGACACACTCTTATAGTCAATGGATGGTAGGTGATCTTTGGTGCACAATCTGTTGGATACCTGTTAGTTCCAATGACTTTTGCCAATTTATTATTCACATTTTTTGTCTGCCGGCAATCTGCAATAGCTGAAATCTATTAGTCCAGACTCCATACATTTTTAGTACTTATATGTTGTTTCTCATCATGATCATTACCAATAAGAAGGTTATTTTTTACAGGCTAGGAGAACTTGTATAGTTGGTGACTTTTATTTATTCAAATCTTTACTAGAAAATAAATGATCAATCGTTGAGAATTTATGTTTTTTTCTAAGTGTGCTTATTGGTCACAAGCTACCGTAGTCCCCTGACATAATTATATCATTTTTGTAACAACCATCATGGTTAGTTTTTGTAGTGGTATTGAATGCAAAGATAGAGAAAAGCCAAAAGAAGGGCTTTGATCACTCCAAGAGAATGTAAATTATTAAAGACAAAAAGAACATCATTTATTATAATTAAATTAGTAATACAGAAATGTATATGACATAAAAACATGATTATTGCAAATAGCGTAAAGAAAAGAACATTTCTTAGAGTAAGCTTAGGTAATATCTAAACATCTATCAATTATGCTCTCTATATCACCTACACCAATGACTTGGCTATCTTCTATATTGGCTCTCCAAAATGAGTATCATACAAATGGTTATAAATTATCTTCTATATTGGCTCTCCAAAATGAGTATCGTGAATCCTTATTGCAGATGTTGTAATATGCCTTTGCAAGTTCCCTTTTATCCATAATGGTTATAAATTCCCCCCCCCCCCCCCCCCAGATTTTACTAGTTTAAGGTACATGCAAATCTATTGGTCCGTTATTTTTTAAGATTTTATTGATAATTTTCCGATTGTTCCAGCTACATGCAGAATCAGGGAAAGGCCAATATGAAATAGCACTTGGGTATACAGTTTGTACTCGTGCTGCTGATAACTTGATTTTCGCCCGTGAGGTTATTAGGTCTGTTGCAAGAAAGCATGGCTTATTGGCAACTTTTGTGCCCAAGTAAGTTAATGAAATGGCTGCATTGCACCACACATCTCATGCTTCCACCATAATGTTGGTAGGAAATTCCATTTCTTCTTCCTTTGAAACTAATCTCTTTAGGTGCATCGCTTGATAAATGAGACTATTTTTTATTGTATTTTCTTACATTTGATATGTTTCAATTCTTGGATTATGGCACGCCTTGTAGTTCTATTTTAATCGTTGGAATTATTACTAGCATACATGATGCAGGCGGAATCTGAGACAGAACTTTCTTCTCCTTTGCTTATTGATTGGCCCAAGATCAAGGTGCTCAATGGCTGTGATTCATGTGTGATTGGGAGTGGATCTTCACCATCTTTGATCCAGGTGACCCATGGCCCACTCTAACACCCATACAAATGTCGGCCTTCTATACAATGGACCCCATAATTATGTGTGATCATCTAAACCAGCCTCTACTATCCCTCATTGTGACACATTGAGAGGTGGGCCCTGCAATAAAGGGCCCCACGTTCCAGCTTGGTTTGCAAGTTCTTTGTTTTAGAAATTTCTTTCTTTGGAAGATTTGGAGTTACCCTTGATCCCTTTGGCTAGGAAACTTTAGCTATATGTGGATAGTCTCTTTTTGTAGAATTGTTAGGTTTAGGATAGATTTAGTTCCTTGTATTCTCTCCCTCTCAAATGTATAAATATGTACTCTTTGGACCTTAATGAGAAAGTTGATTTTATGTGTTTGTTTTTTCAAATGTGAACTTCATCTCTGTTCCAGTGGTTGTGCTGAAAGAATCCAATGGATTCTCACTGAATTACTTGCAAACCGTTGTATATGGGGTGTGTGACTGTGTAGATCATTGCCAAGCTCAGCTCGCAGGGACACCCCTTGCCTGCCTGCCATGGAGTTGCTGACAAGTCACAAATAAACAAGGATGTGTATCCCCTTCACAACGCCGTTTTTATATCTGTGTATACCAATTGTGTGCATCATGGATTCATCGCTAACAGAACTGCGTCAGTGGGTATCAGAGCTACATCATGCCCACGTGATCGCTCCAAGAACCGTTTCCCCCACCTTCCTTTTTTCCTCTCCTTTCCCATGAATGGCTCTTT
The DNA here is from genome assembly GCA_030180095.1 of Magnolia changhungtana. NCBI lineage: Eukaryota > Viridiplantae > Streptophyta > Magnoliopsida > Magnoliales > Magnoliaceae > Magnolia > Magnolia changhungtana. Next base: position 151,651 of record JASAUF010000500.1, read on the forward strand.
TCTCCAACCTTTTTGCATCTCAATCTCATCAGTCCACCCCCTCCTGGGTTCCCTTTTCCAGTTATCCCCATTAGATCTCCACTATATACAGCACCCCAAAATGGTCAGCTTGTATCAGCCCTTCACCAGCCTCAAGCCAAAATTACCAGCAGCACAATCACCCAACCCCTTTGTTAATAATTGTCAAAACATGGGAGCTTGTGAAACACTCTTGAAGCCTATCAAATTGTCAAAACTGCCTACCTAGCCCTCACAACAACATCCAACTGAACTGTCTGACAAAAGAAAAGAAAAGAAAAGTTTAATCTCATCCAGGCTATAGGCCATCCAGATTTTTTGTCAACTATAAAACATTCTAGATTTCTCATTTTTACTGTCCATATAATGAGTTCTCATACTTTCCTCATCGTCCAAGTTTTGTTTCAGCCTCTAAGCACCCAAAATATCTGCATTCAATCCTCACACCTTCAACCCATCTTCACCCGATCTCCAACCATGAGCTATCTATAATGGTCCTTTGAACATTGGACCATCACCACCCAATTATCCATACACCTTCATAACCCCACGTGGATGAGATGCTGAAAGCGCTATGTATACCAAGCAAATCGCCTTCAATCAAAACAAGGAAATTGAATTCCTCAAACGATGTCCTTTGAAAATCTGACCATCACCGCCCAATCATCCATACACCTTCATAACCCTCCGTGGTTGATGCCATGGATGAGCTTATGCTGAAAGCATTGTATACCAAGCAAATTGCCTTCAATTGAAACAAGGAAATCAAAGCACTCCAACAATAAGTTGAGTCTTTGATAATAGTAGCACAAAGTGTCCGGCAAGTGTTGATGCAAAGAAGCATTTGTTTCAAAATGTTAGCAAGCATAAATGGCTAGGAAGCGGGAGGGGGAGCATGAGTCCGGAGCATGATTCAAAGTGGGAGGATCACCTAGTTAGAAGGATCCTATAACCATTGTTTAGATTATCCCTGATATTATATATATCTCCAGCTCGGTGATACCGATAATTCTGGTAACGATACTGATAACACTGGTAGTATCGGAAATTCCAGGTATCGATGATGTATCACTAAGTATCGCCAATATTTTCGACTGTGTAAATTCTAGGTGTCGCTTGTATCGTTAGTGTATCAACAATATTTCGATAATATCGCCAATGTATTTATATCACAAAAAATATGTTTATTAAGAAAAATCTATTTTAATTTTTTTATGGGCGCATGGTTGTATGCAGTGTTCAAATTGTTGACGATAGTATCAATAATATCATGATATTATTGTTATCACAACATGGGCGATATCAAGACCACAATCTTTCATTTCCTTTCCAGTTGTCAACGATTTTTCAGGGAAATATCATGTGTTGTCAATATTTTAAAATATCGATGGATTTTTGGATGGAAGGTTAGATTGTTGGATGAGATTGATGGGATAGTTGGACTGATTTCTTACAATAAATGCTTTTAGGACCCCATTAAATAGAAACTTATTATGTATACATTCATTTTTCAATTTTTTTTTTAATTCCTAAATAGGCAAATATGTGTGTTTTAGCGTCTCCTGCAGTTTAACTTAAAAATTCCACCGTTTTCACCATGTTTCCTCACATTTCTGATTATCAATGATATTATCAACGATATCAATATTGTTTCCATATCCCCGCCAGAGAAACTTGTAGCGATTCTAATACTTCAAACACTGCCTATAACCGAGGTCTTTGGCAAAATGCATTGAGATGAAGCTTATGAGAAGATAACTTGACTCGTTGACTCAATGTATCATGTGCCTTGAAGTTTCAGAACTAGACAATGCTTACCACAAATATGAGAATGAATTGATCTATGGAGAAGTAAGACCTTGATAAACAACAAATCTTCGACTAAGATGAATCCATTAGGTACCTAGACCTCGATGGAGATCTAATCTATGAAGAAGATGAGCTCAATGATCATGTTAAAATTCAATATATTGACAAAGGCTCAATCTTCGACGAGGACCTAAAGTCGACGTGGATCCAACATACAAAAATGAACCTGATGAGGGTGATATGGTCGTTGAAATGATAATCACAAATACATAACATGTCATTTAGTCATCAGTACACCACTAGTTTTATTTCAGATGCGAGTGGATAAAAATTTTTGCTCCTTTGATCACTTATTGGCCCGTGATCAAGGCACTTACAGGCCATGTTTCATGTGTGATCTTAAGTGGATGTTCAACATCTTTCTTCTTGGTGGACTTTGGTGTACCAGCCATACAGGCGTTGGCCATACATACAGTGGACCCTCAATCATGCGTGATCGTCTAAAAAGGCCAACTGTCATCCCTAATCATGACCCATTAGGAGATGGGCCCTGCAACCATGGGCTCCATGTTCCATCTTGGTTTGCAATTTTCTTTGTTTTAGTAATTTCTTTCTTTCTGAGATTTGTAATTATCCTTAAGATCTATTTGTTTAGGAAACTTGAACTATATGTGGACTTGTAGTGTATTTTCTATATAGAAAAATTGTTAGGTTTAGGTGTGTGTGTGTGTGTGTGTGTGTGTGTATATATATATATATATATATATATATTTAAAAGGTAAGTACTCTTTATTTCCTCCAAAGGGGCATGCAACCCAAAAAAATACAAGAGGGGGTCCACACCCTGGGCCAGGGAACAAGAAAAGGGGAAAAAAAGAAAAAGAGAACCCACACTCTGGGTCATATATGATTCGACTGTGTCAACTAAAGCCTTATTTAAATCCTACTATCTTGCTTTGTGCTCAACTTGTAAAGTTGTAACTTATGTTTAACAATTTCGTATATCTCAACATTAGCTTCTAAGGTTTCCCTCTAAGGCAAAACATTGGAGCATATCAAGTTCTAATCAATGTTTTTAGTATTGACAATATTGGCTAATATATCCCATGATATATCATGTATCCCACCTGTTCAATACGAAATCCCAAGGTAGTATTTGAAATTCTTCATATCGCATAATATCACATTGCAAGATATCACGACTAATCCCTTCTATAAAATTCTCAATATTGACGATAGCGGCCGACATCGACCAATATCACACAAAAACATGGGAAGTCCAAGGTTTTCTTTAGAAAATTAGACAAAACCATTCTAAATCTCTTTTTCTTGATTCCTCTCCACTTCTAATTAGATCTACCTTCCTCTTGAATCCCTTTGAAGAAAAACACGAATTTCGAGTCGAAATCAATATTCAAGCCGATTTGGAGATGTTTTCGATCCGTTAAGCATTTTCAAGTTTCAATCCTTTTTTTGTAAAATCACATGAAATTAGTGTTAAATAGTTAGAAATCCATGGTTCTTCATGTTATTCATGAAAAATCATTGATTTAGAGCTTCGATTTTGAGATTTGAAAAAGATAGGACGATTTGCAAAAAAATGAAAAAAAAAAAAAAAAAAAATCCTAAATTATTCCAAATTGGTTGCAATGTTACTGGCCAAACACAAAATCAACTATGTATATAACCCGATCTAGTGATTCTTGGTAATTTTGAGATTTTTTGGAAAAAAATATATATATTTTTTTCAAAATTCCACTTTGATCAACGGTCCATTGGCTCCCATTACAGAGTATTTAGGAGTGTTTGATGAAACCATCATCATATACGCCCTAATTTTGGAATTTTGGGGAATATTGATTGATTTGTGAAAATTTGGGGAAAATTTTGAGTTTTCCCAAAATTCTCCAAATCGGTTGTAATCTTAGTGTCCAAATATGAAATCAAACATGTATATAGCTTGATCTGGTGATTCTTGGTAATTTGGGGATTTTTTAAAGAAAAAAAATAAGTTTTTATTTAAAAATCTTTTTCAAAATTCCACTTCCATCAATGGTCAATTAGCCCCCATATCAAAGTTTTTTTTTTTTTTTTCAAAATTCCACTCTTAATGTATGTATAGCTCTTTGTGGGTCTAAGCCACAACTACACACATCATTCACAGGTATATTTCTAGTTTTCTACTTCTTTTGCTTTTGAATATATTGTTTGTATTTTCATACATTTCTTATTATATTTGTAAATTACAAGAATTGACCTTGAACATACTTGTGTCAATTCAGTCAGACAACACATAGATTAGGATCCTATACAAAGGAAACCTAGCATGTGCACTTTTTTCTTATAATGTTTTGATTTCTAAGTGCGCATTGATGCCTTTTTTAACAATCCCTGAAGTTTCATTGAAAAATTCAACCAAATTCACGATGTTTCCCCATGTTTCCCAACAACAACAATATATTATGCAGTGTTATAAATAGCGGTAATTTGTCGCGTAACGTTCAACCTTCTATTGCATGTAACCTAAGTAGCGTAAGCTACACGATACTTATATTTTTTAATTTAAAATTGGGAAAATTATGGTAAATAGTAAGTAAAAATATTATATATATATATATATATATATATATATATATATATATATATATATATATATATATGCCTGAAAGATGATTCATTTTTCAAGTATAAGCATGTTCAAATAAGTTATTAATTATCAGTTATCAAAAGCCAATCCATATATATACACCAAATCAAATCATTATCACATTAATAACTATATATGCAAACTACTTTAATTAATAATGTCTAATTGAAACCACAAGTCACAATATGAAAAAGAAAATAAAAGTAAAATCCCGTAGGTTGAAAGTACAATATATATATATATATATATATATATATATATATATATATATATATATATATATATATATATAATGTAGCATACACTATAATGCTAAATATGCTACGGGTATGCTAATGCTACACATACGCTACTACCCCTATAGCTTACGTTGCAAGGGATTTACGCTATTTGCTAATGCTACGTAGTATTGTAGCTACTCTATGCTGCGGATGCTATTCAAAATACTAATATTACATGTACAACTGATATATCCCATGCGATAACTGATATGTATCCGTATCCCAAGGGTGTGATACACTACACGATAACGACACAAAAAATATTGATTATAATTAATAGTAAAATGGTGAATTATCAAGTCCTAACTATGTTGTATCAAATTTTGCTGCTGCATACCTCAGGTACTCTTTGGATGATATTGGCTCTGGATCTCATGTGCATTTAAGTTTATGGGAGAATGGAAAGAATGTTTTTATGGCATCCGATGGACTGGATGCTCAATATGGCATGTCAACGATTGGAGAGGAGTTCATGGCAGGAGTTCTATGTCACCTTTCTTCAATCATGGCATTTACAGCTCCACTTCCAAATAGGTAACTAGTTTTCCATTAAAAATAAAATAAAATGGTATTCCTCTGAAAACACTTACAGACAGTCGCTTCGTTGATATTTCTATCTTGCAAACCAGTTAGAGGAAAACTGAGTATAATGGCAGTGTTTTGTTGATCTAGCTTATTAATGATCTTTTAGTTCTTTTCTCCTGGTTGTTTTTGTTATTATGATGTTTCTATATGCTAAAGTTAGTAGTGGCCATTACAATGTCATCCCTATATTTCCAGCCTGTATGCAAGTCAATTCTCTCTTGTTTCAGTATTAAATGGAGAAAATTGATTTTCTCTTCCATATATGTTTTCATCAATTGTAGGACCAAGAAATAACTGAGCTATTTGAAATATTCTTTGAGAAGATCTAGTGGTTTCTGTGTATGGATTAACAACTTCATTTTCCTTTCCCGTATGCTGGTTTTTGTTTGTATTTTTTCAGGCTCGCTGGATTCTCTGTGGTTGATATATTGACGTTTTAGGCAATCCTCATGCTTTAGCTTCAGAAACTTGATGCTATGCACTATTCTAGCAATGATACTCTAGCTAGCATAACCTCTACAACTACTTCTGCTCTTGATAATCCATCACCAATGGAATAACTACTATATTCAGGTTGAAGGCTCGCATTTTAGTTGTATCTCCAACAGTATATACATTTTGAAAGAAAAGCTTGCAGATCTGATATAAAACGCAGTTCTTATGGAAGTTATTAAGATATCGTTTCAAGGATATTCGTTTAACTTCAAGCTTATGTTGACCTTTTTACAGGAATAGTCCTTTTAGTTGTTTTCTTGTGTCGATTATGTAATAAGGGCAGTTTAGTCCTTTGACATTCCAATGAGTGTAAACAATGCAGCATACAATAGGATTTAGTGAGGATACAAAATTTTGCTTTTGGGGTTCTTAGAAATTGATATGGGTATTGAAGTGGAACAAAACCTATCTCTTGAAAGAATTCTTGTCATTGTGCACAATTGATGACATTGTTCCATGAACTATTTCTGAACTTAAAAGTTGAAAACCATGAGTTTTGTCTTTGTGAATCATTTTTTCCTTCAAGATCTCATTTTTTTTCCTCAAGCCCTATAATCACAGAATCTAAGTCCTGACAAGCCCTTTCTATGCAAATCTTCTTTGCTAAAAATTATTCCTTTGCTGAAACCTTAAATCTCATCCTTTCTCTTACTCAAATGAGCTTTCTTCATAGTAAAGATGAAATAGAACCTCTTATGCTCAAGATTCGTTTTCAAGCAAACCACATTTCTTTTGTAGTTGTCTATCACTTCAGCACTTATTTGTGTTTACCCCTTGAAGCTATAATATGGTTCTCAGAGTTTATTTTTGGTGATTGCTTTCTTCTTCCTGTATGTCTACCCTCTCTGTAAGCAACATCTCTATCTGCAGCATCTCATATTCTCTTCCAAACTTATGGACTAGAATCTAATTAAAACATTTTGTACTTGGACACTTAGTTGATTATTTTTTAGAACTCCTTGAGATGGTGAAAGTGAAGTACACAGATGTTGTTCGGATTCAACTAGACCAATAAAACTTGTGTATAATATGCTTCTGGATTCTTTGATTTTATTTTATTTTATTTTCCATTGAAGGATGGCATTGCAGAAGTTATCTCATATATCTGTATGGCACTAATATACGGAAGTGCAGTTACGATCGGATTCAACCAAATACATGGAGTGGAGCCTTCCTTTGTTGGGGAAGAGAAAACAGAGAAGCTCCTTTGCGGACCGCATGCCCGCCTGGGATATCTGCTGAACTCGTGAGCAACTTTGAAATTAGATCCTTTGATGGTTGTGCAAATCCACAGCTAGGTTTGGCTTCAATCATGGCTGCTGGGATCGATGGCCTCCGGAGAAAGCTAACGTTGCCTGAACCTGTCGGTATGATTTTTAATTCTTCTAATGATGAAAATCAATTGTATCCTGTTTTCTGAGATTGCATTGTCTTAAATCCTCACTTCTACACTTAGTTGAATTTGATATTTAAGCTCCCTTGATTAATAACAGTTTCTGCTATCCAGCTCTTTTCAACAAGTGGCATTTCACATTTAGTTCATAAAACCCTTCCACAGCATGTATTTGAAGGAACCAATGTTACTCTAGTGATCACGATAGTTATAACCTTTTGACACTCTAAGATGTTCATGATTGTTAACATGGTCAATATACTTGATGATGTTATAAATTCCAATAACCGTACAAATTTGTGTTCTCTGTGCTATTTCCTTTTTTGCACCAGCTACTATGTGGTATTAGGCGAATGAAGCCCGCATCTCAAGGCACCAAGTGGGTGCTTAGAGTTAGCAGCCATTAGAACAGGGTGACTTGTCAAGCTGGGTTCTGTGGCCTGCTCTTGGATCCCCAGGGCCAGTCCTTTGGTGGCCTTCTCGGGTCCGACCCCAGCCATATGCTCAACTCAGGCGGCAGCTCTTGAGGGAAATTCTTAAAGATTTCCAACTCCCACTTCCTATCTCTCTTTAAGAACAGTAAGAGATAATCCAGTAGTTCTGAATGGGGCCAAGGGGTTAGGTTTTGTGCCAGGGGCCATCGCTAATGTAATTTTCGGGGGCCAATGATCCTATATGCTCCTTAGCTGTGGCTGGGGCTTCCTGCCCTTTCTTGCTGTTTGCAAATGCTGTTTTCTCCTTTTAGTTTAATGTGATTTCCATTATTCTACAGAGAGGGAGGGAGGGAAAATGAATGAAATATTTCCTAACAATCATGATTATCCTGCATTTTACTGGTGAATCTCATGTTTCCTTGAGGGTCTCAAATGGAACATGTTTTCCATTTTCCTACTTCAATGCTAACCAAACAGTATTCGTTTTCCACTTGTGCTTGGGAAATGTGTTTCTTGACATGACACTAGTTCCCCTACCAGCATTTTCTGCGTTTGCAAATGAGCCCTTGTTTAATACATGCACGTGAGTTTCCTATCATCAACACAAATACATTGGAACCTTTCTTCACCTACCGTTTTGTTATTATTATTTTTTTTCTCAACTGTAAAGGTGAATGGTAACTTTCTACTCTGATTACTATAGCATCAATTAACCAATGTGGTCACACTGAGAAATGAAGATTTCCATTCTTTCAAATTTTTCTTGCAGAATTTGCAGCTTGCCTTTGTTTCCACTGGTTTTTCAATTTGTGTGTGTGTGTGTGTGTGTGTGTGTGTGGATATATGAGGGTCTGACCAAGCTTTTTATGTTGCGTTCAGGCCCATCTAGGCATGTTTCAACATTGAGGTCTTGGCCTCTTAGGTACGAGCCCAGGTTGCCTATCCAAAAAAAAGAAGAAGAAGAAGAAACTAAACTAAGAAAACCCTTGCCTTGTGTCTCAAATGAGACCTTATGTCATATTGCCTATTTAGGCTCTGTGGAATGCGAAGCCAGGTTAAAAATAAAAATCCCACCCCCCCCCCAAACACACACACACCATGGTGTGCCGTAAAGGCTGTTATGTAAAGGTAACAATGGCAACCGTTACACGTTATGGGGTTGTAACGGCTGTAACAGCCGTTATGGAAAAAAAATGACCCATAATTGTCGTTAATGGCACATTATGTAAGACCCGAGGCCCCGAAATCTGGTTTGTACATTGGATAGCCGTTGACTGTAGGTCCATTGGCCTCGAGAGTGTTTGGACTTGACCATAATGTTCTTCTGTTATCGAGCTGCAAGCCGTATTTCAACCCGATGTCCGAATTTTAATCTACGAACTTAAAATTTAACAATCTGAGAAATGACAACTATGTCCTTATTTTATCTGGCGGAGCCCCACCATCTAGTTTTCAAAATCCGTTAGGTCCGAGAGCCTAACTATTGTGACCATAGTTGAGTTACGGAATTATTGGCGAAAACAGCATGTCAATAGGACACCCGGATTGTAAGTTATGAATAGATATGTACATGTATATTTTGATAAAATAATTCAAATGACTTCGATTTTTTTTAAAATCCTTGGAATACTTTAGTTCAAATTACTTAAATAACATTGTTATATTGCTACCATAAGCTTAAACTTCTCAAAATCATCACAAAACATCCCATAACCCTCCTTTTTAGACAAAAGCCAATTTAAACCCATTTTTCAAGTCCATAAATATGAAAACCCTCTTGCAACATCCCATTTCCAGCACTCTCTTTCTTGTTGAGTGTGAAGTTGAGAAGAAGAAGAAGAAAAGAAAATAGAATCTGAGGTTGAGAGCCAATCCTCTGATAGTTACAGGTGAGTGCATCGATTAGGAGCATGCATGTATATGCATTGAGGTTTCCTTGAAAACCCTATTGCTGAGTACATTAAGGCAAAACTAAAACATAAACCATGTTATATTTACTATACCTGATGTACATATTCAGGGTATTACAAAAAAATATATACACTGATATGTACAAAACAAAAAGGACAACTGGAGTCTGTAGCCTCTACTCCTGCAGCTCCTTACTCTCACCTGTAAAAAAAAAAAATAATAAAAAAAAATAAAAAAGGAAAGATTGAGCTACTAAGCCCAATGAGTGCATGTATGCAGTGAAAATTCATGTTTCATGTTATGCTCATATAATGCACAAGCCTGCTGGACCGATAACAATAAAATAAAGATACAATGCATTATGCCACTTTTTTATGTTCCAAATCATTTTTATATACAGAGGTTGGACTTCTACCCACTTGTAACGTACATACTCTTTCAATGTTTCCACAACTTTCCACATTTTCCAATTGGATCACCAAGTTCTGAAACAGAGGTGAGACTCACATATGATTGCTACCCACTTGTATAGACATTTTTCCACCATAGTCAACTACAGAGGTGGGACTATATAGTTCATGGGCCGAACTAGTCTAACCCACTTGTGTTGAACCTCACTACCTGCATAACAGCGAGAAGTCATAAGTCGCCTGACAAAACGATAGCGGACAATTTACGAGCTCGTTACACACAACCTATCTTTGCTTGCCCATAAGCAGGTTAGGTCAAACCTCTCAATCAATCGACACGTGTCGGTGGGAGTTGCTGCCTACTTTGGTATTTCGGCATTCCAGCATTCTGTTCTTCCACCCGGTCTAGGCATTGGTTACTCCTAATGGTACCAATCGGGGTTTAGGGACTTTCACCCATAGACCCTCTAATCATGTCTTGTCGAATTACACATTTCCGGTGTAGTGTCCAACTCAAGTCATAAAAAAGTATGTTTCATCGCATTTACAATCACCGTATGCATAAGTCCACATACGAGCACAATATGTCATGGTTTTCAAGGCAAGCATAGGATGACCTTCCTCATGTGGTCTCCTCATACATTTAAGTTCCTCATAAGGGTCTCATGTAATACATCCTGTATCTAGACGGTTTACATACTCATCATAAACACATCGTGTATCGCAACACAACTCACTATGATCACCATATCATGATATGAATCATTTACTCTCAATCATACAATGATACAACAACTATGAATCATACATATGATATGCACACGACTTACACAGTAACATATGTTAAATATGATGAAAATTTGAGAAATGATACATGTATGTCATCTTTACTTTCAGAAATCCTCCTTGTGGAGCTCCGCTTATGGGACTTAGTATGTGATAGTCGGAAGTCCCAAAATCGGAGTTCTATGGAGGTTGTCAACCAAAATTTGGTGTATAGTAATCATGTATTACCAACACTAGATTTAGGGACGGGACACATTACATCTAGGGGTGTACACGGGTCGGGCCGAGTCGAACTGGCCTCAGCCCGTCCAGGCCCATTCAACAGCCACACAAGGCCCGAACTCGATCGGGCCTGGTCACCGGGCCAACATCTCCAGGACGAACCGGGCCTGGCGCGAGTTCGGGCCAGTTTCGAACCTTCGAGTTTAGGCCAGTTTCGAACCTGAGTTCGGGCCAGTTTCGAACCTTACAGCAAGTTCATGGGAAGGGCTTTGGCAGGTAATCCGCGTCCCATTACAAGGCCCTTGATCAACGGTTTAGATAGTTGAACTATAGACTTCACAAAAAATCTAACTAGTCAGGACATTTACATACATTTGACAAAGCATAAAATAAAACATTTTATACAAATTAAATATAGTCATACACGGGTCGGGCCGGGGCGAGTCGGATTTCGGACCCAGTCGGGCCGAACTGGGAGGTATCCGAACTCAGCCTGAACTCACTTTCGGGCCTAGAAAATTGGTCCGTCCTAACCCGAACTCAGTTCCGGGTCGGGCCGAGTCGGGCTTTTTCGGGCCGGGTCGAGCGAGCTAACCGGGCTAGCTCGGTTTGTGTACACCCCTAATTACATCCCCTATAAAGGCTAATGGTCTATTACGGGACATATATAGGTTTTTTATACTTTTTAATCAACATTACAGGGCAGATACATGTTTTTTGGGGTTTTTTTTTTCAATAAATAAAAAAATATAAAAAAGAGAGACCGTAACGGTCGTTACGGGGTCGTAACAGCCGTTATGCCCCGTATCGTAAAGGTAACGGTGGTGGCTGTTACGGCCACCGTTACCATTATGGAACACCTTAACACACAAAAAAAAAAAAAAAAAGAGAGTTACATGTTTCTACTTTCCTCTTAACCAATGTTTTACAATTTCTTCTTTTTTACTTTTAATTATCATCTGGGCCTTAACTTCTCATTCTCACAGGCTTTTCTATCAAAACTTCAATTTTTCTTTCTCTAGCAAAGAGCATGTTAAAATAAGTAATTGTGCAGTCTAATATGTTAATATGTTTACTTGATGAAACAGAAACAAATCCTTCTAGTCATGGTGCACCGCTTCAAAGGTTGCCAAAAGAACTCCATGAATCTGTAGTAGCTCTTGACAATGACAAGTTTATGAAAGATCTTATTGGTCAAAAGCTTGTGACAGCTATAATAGGTGTTCGTAAGGTAAGCTACATTGTGATTGTGCTTTCAAAATCTGTCTTTCAAACATGTTGCATCTCTGATTGTGCTTGTCGATAATATATGTTTGAAATGCACAACCATCATATCTTCTCAATGCTAAATAATTTTCTTTCAGTTACGTATCTGTATAAATTGCAGGCTATAATGATAGTGTTTCTTTTAGGGGGTGTTTGGATTTGGGCAAAGTTGTGCTGTGACAAACAGTCAAAGCAATCGCACATGTTGATGGTTTGTCAACCCCATTCTGCACAGAAATCAATGCATGTTTGGAAAAGCATTCATGAATATATGACACTTAGACAATGGATTGTCTTTGGTAAAGAGGTGGAACTACTTGTCAATGACACTTCACAGTTTCGGTGCACATGAGGATAATACTTCTACATGCATGTGTCATGCGTGACAGTTCCAACATGCCATGTGCAACCGTCCAAGTTCAAGCATCCCACCTGCATGTGCTTCCATCAATCTTCAAGCACTAAAAAGTGGCATGTGTCAGTGTGCAGACGTGTTAAAGGTGCCACCAACTAATCTTTAAATATCCCACATGTGCCATAATCTATCCCGTTCATGTTCGGGAGTGTTTGACAAAAAAGGGATAGAACAACTAGTCCATAAGAGCATGCCATGGATTGCTAGTAGCAACACAACTTCTCCCGACTCCAAACAGGCCCTTAGGGATAAGAATTGCAAGCAGCACTTGGCATAATAGTGCAGGCGTGCCACTCAACTTCTACAGTGAAAGGAATGTATGTTATAGGTTGTTTCACATTCAATCATCCCTTTAAGTTTGCTTGCTAGCCATTTCTAAATTTATTATGAAAACATTTAGGACCACTCAGTCTTTGGAACTAAAGTATGGATTATTGATATCCAAAGTCAACTAGGAATCATCTAGTCTAAACAGGTTCAATGTGAATTGATGTTTGATATTGCAAGAGGCATAGAACTTAATCTAAGATTATCTGTGTGGTCCGGGGGAATTATACAATCCTTACCCATGCCCCCAAAAATCTCCCAGATTTGGAGATCCTAGCTACTGGTCCTGTGTAACGCCCTGAAAATCGGGGGTCGAGTAGGAACTTAACTCCCGAGTTCCAACGCATCACTTATGCAACATATGAAATGATGACTGTATGTTGTCTGTATTAGTGCATGAAACATGAATAAGATTAAGCCAAATCAAAAAACATAATCCAGGGACAGTTATAATACGCAAGCGGAAGACTGAAACGAATATATATAACTGTATAAACCAGTGTATGTCCCCAACATATGTTTGCATTGCCAAGTCAAGGATTACAAGTATAGTTCCAAAATATACAAAAGGTGTAGTATTCTCTATTCATAATCCCAGAAAGAAGTCCCGCCAGTCAGGCCACGGCTCACAAGAACTCGCCTGAAGTCTGCATATAGAAGAAGGCTTCCTTGTCCTCCTCGAAGTCTGGCTTCGCCTCATAGGCATCGCCACCACCTGCATCTAAGACAGGGTCTGGTTGGTGTGCACAACACCGTCCCGTAATGTGGGAGTGAGTGATCAACTCAGTGGAACAATAAAGCAAATGTTAACATGTTATCAATTCAATCAAGCGGTAATGATAAAGCAGTAAATCACACATCCCTAAGTACTCTTATTAATGCAAGTATGGTATGTATGTATGATGCATGCCCTCGCCTACGCTCCCTCAGCGATTCCTTCTTACGATCGCGGCATGCCACACTCCCTCAGTGCTTGACCATTAACGCCAAACGCACACGTAATGCGGTGTATGAACGTGATTACCAAGTTCTTTATTAGTCATTTTCATACAACAGGATTAGGAAACTAAGGTACCTCCCTTATATCACTTCCCAACAAGGATTCATTCTAGGGTCGTCAGTCCTAGTAAACTCATACGATGATACAGTTCTAGGTCACTGCAAAGGGCTCGTCGCCTTATCAGTGCAGGCCTAGTTATACTCTAGTTGCTACGGAAAGGCTCGTTGCCTCACCGCAGTCTTAGAGTATGCTCGAGGTTACTACAAATGGCTCATCACCTTATCAGTGTAGGTCGACAGCTCGAATATAGTGTCCCACACTACCATAATCGGCTCACGAGTCTGGTTGCTCAATGGACACTACGGGGAGGCACGTGGCCCCAGTGTAGGTCGACAGCTCGACCACGGTGTCCCATACCACCATGCCCAGCTCATGAGTCTTAGCGGATCGAGGTACCATGGTTAACGGGATTTCACTGGTAAGTTTGGTACCCTGGGCAGTTCAAGCGGGCGTCCAAACATGGTGAACATACATAAGACAGATCAGGTTACTTGACGAACTCGGCTAGCTCGAGCGCACAACAAGTTGAACGATATGAAGTGCATAAGCACTTCGTGTGGCCAGCCACTATCGCCAACCGAAGTACGACTCGAGTTCGTCGAATACATCTCATGTGGCGAATGAATCTCAGCCACGAATTCAATCCCATATCGATTGCCTGGACTATAATCATAGCCCCAAACACAATCAATCTTTATTCTGAAGCATATAGAGTAAAGCAAAATATACAAAGTAATTCAAGCATATTATAAAGCACAATATAAACAGGAAATACAAACACATATATTTCATAAGTAAGCGGTTAAACTAAACAAACAATATGGAGGAATTCATATATACCTCTAAGGTAGTTGAGAATCCCATCTCAACACCCTTATACATTACAATTTACTAACTACTACTCATTCAGACATTTCAACAAACACTTTAGATTACATACTTCAACATACCTGACGTATGTTGATCACATAGGTATTAGGCCAAATCCTTTCACTAGGGAGCTGCCCCATGGATAACACACGTGCACCCACGACGAATAATCATGGCAAGCATGAATCCAAGTTCCATATTCATTGGAACATTTTCACAAACACTTGGGCTACATAATTTATCATATATAGTGTATATTGGCCGTGGCGTGATTTAGGGCAAATCCTTTCGTCAAAGAGGGTATCACCTATACAACAATCATAAATCCATGACAATTAGCCATGGCGAGCACGAATGCGAATTCTTTACTCATTCGGTCATTTTCACAAACACTTAGAATACACCATTTTAATATACATAATGTATATTAGCAAAAACGTTTATTAGGGCGAATCCTTTCGCCGAGTGAGTATTATACATATATATAGCATATTCATACAATCATTTATCATGGCAAACACACTTTCAAAATTTGTACGTATACGGTATTTTCTACAAATACGGAGAAGACAGTATATTCAACATAGTTAACGTATAACTGAAAAACGAAACAGAAAGCACTTTGTACATATGCAATTACATGCAGATCATGAATCTATCATTATCTGACATTGAAAGCATTGAAAACCATAACCTATACATTTAAAGTCCGCACCTTTCGCCGGTAAACGCATAACGAATTCAGTGTGTTCACTCACGCTCCGTCGACGGCCCAACGGCAACCTATTTCATGAAATAGGTTAGCTATTTCATTACTTTAACTAATTGAAACCCTAGAACAGATTAGGGTTAGGTTTTCTTACCTAAGAATGTGATTGGTATCGCCGGAAAAGAGACACGGTAGCCGTAGTTAGGCACGTAGATAAGTGGGTTTGAATCCCAGGAAGAAACTCCAGCAATCCCTCACACCTTCTCTCTCTTTCCTTCTCTTTTTCTCTCTTCTCTCTCCTAGGTTTAGGAAATTCGTATAAAAGGAGAGAGAGAGGGTTTAAGGTCTTTATATAGGCCCAAAAATGATGGGAATGGCCCCAGGGCCATGGTATACTTCAGTTATAGCCAAAACCCATCTGTTTCGGCTCAACGGAGCACTTCCAGAGCCCCCCCTTGAGCCAAAGGTCGGACTTAAGCTCATTGACCTTGGATCTAGGTCAAGTTAAGTTTTCGTTCCAGTCGGGTTCCCAGATCACATGTGGCGGACCAGTTTCAGTTCAACGGTCACCGAAACTCGATCAGGGTTACAAGTACACTGCCATGTATGAGAAATTTCTCCGATCCGAGGGTGTATTTGAGTCAGATTCTGACGGTCTGATTACTTATATTCGGGCCGCAAGTGACGAGTCTCAGATTACTTAAAGTTAGATTCATTTCTAAAGAAAATCACGTTTTCTCACACTCTTCGCTCTGGGCTCAAGCGAATAGCCTCGGGATACTATCTGGAGTTGATTTCGAGATGGTTGTCAAGTCCAAAGCAAGACAGTCTTAACTATATAATTTAGTAGAACTTGGACTTTCTACGTGCGGTAAGATCTAATACTGAATTTCTTGTGCTCCCAGCAACAGCTGGTAATGAGATGGATCCTAAATTTTAGGGTAACCTAAGCGTCAATGATTCTACAAGTTTAGGTCTTGCAGATCGTATTTAAAGTGGATCGAGCGGATTTCGTAACTACTCTAGTTTAACACTTAGTTAAACTCGTCTAATTTCTAAAGGATTTAGTCCTTAGTGATTTCTGGCTGAGGCGGCACTCGGGTCTCAGTACGGATTTTTCCGAGACATTACATCCTGGGCCTTCTTTTTCAGTTGAATGTGAACTGTGATTTACTTTTGTTCTTGGCCTTCTATTTGCTAGCAAAAAAAATCAAAGGTTAGTGGTAACTTATCAAGGAGATTTTTGGAGCTGGTCCAATTTCTGGTGGGGCCCAAAAGACAGAGAGATCACTGAAGCATGGACCCTACTTGTACAAACAACCCAACTGTAGTGCGTGTATCCTCAGGTTACGCTCATATAACACTCGAACATTTCTCTGATGCGGCCACTCCATACATATATTACATGACATGGATTGCATTAATACTTAAATAGGTGGATATATTCACATTGTGATTTTCCATTGAATTGCAGGCAGAGATTGACTACTATTCAAAGAATAAGGATGGATACAAGCAACTTATACATCGATATTAATGAGCTGAGAGAGTTTCAATTAATCGGTTGGTCAGAACAGATCCCTCATTGGGCAGTTCTTGTGATTCTTCCGTTTACAGGGAAAATGGCGCTTTCAATTTCGTTTCCATCTTATAGTTCATCTAATTATTAATGTCAACTATGTATTTAGAACATTAAATATAAAAAATACAGACTTTGTTGTGGGAATTTACAAGCTGGATGAATTTATCATGTTATTCTGAATAAAATGGAATTTGATGGTGAGTTAATTTGCTTGCCTAAGTGCAGAAATGGGGAATCATGGTCAACCAAATCAACTGCCTTGGTCATTGTACACCACTGCCATGTGCGTGCATTGCCTTATTTACCAGGACCTTTTAGAGGGCTGCGGCCGCTGATTAGCTACTGAACCAGACAGAAGCGAGTTTCGCTACTGAAGTGAGGTCACCACATATTATGGGCTCCACTATGATGTATGTGTTGTATCCTAACCGTTCATCCATTTTGAGATATCATTTTAGGGCATGAGCCAAAGAATGAGACCCAACAAGGTTTGGGCGAGTGATCTTCACCGTAGGTTTGCTCCCTATAGGTGAGAGTTCAATTCCCCTCCTTGGCTTTACCCGATACACATGGTTGTGGGTGATTGCGTGTATCCGCAGGGATTAGTCTAACTTCAAAAAGAGGTGGGGATACCCTATGTCTTTAAAAAAAAAAAAAAAAAAAAGAGCCAAAGAATTAGGCAGATCCAAATCTCATGTGGACCTCACAAGAGAAAACAGTGGGGACAATGATGCCCACCGTTGAAACCTTCATAGGGCCTGGCATGATGTTTATTTGAAATCCAACCTGTTTATAAGTTAACACAGACATGGAATAAGGGAAGGCATAATAATCAGCTTGATCAAAAACTTCTATGGCCTGGAGATGTTTTTAAGGGTAGGCGTTCAATCCCCACTGTATTCTATGGTGGGGTCCACTAGAGCTTTGGATCTGCCTCATTCTTTGTCTCACGCCCTAAAATGGTCTCTCCAAATGGATGGACTGTGGATACAACACATACATCTTGGTGGGGCCCACAGAATGTAGTGACATTAGCGAGTCTCGCTACTTTCAAGTTCAGTAGCTAATCTGCGTCCGTGGGCTGCAGGGTTTGCTGTTAAGAGCACCGAAGGAATTTAGGCGGACAAGGAATACAGAGAAGTCCATGCGGTACATCCGGCACATTTAAAACGTTGCTTAATGTGGGTGGGCCTCAAGTGAATGTATAGGAGACAACGCACAGGTCACTTCATCGGTTGAGTGGACCTTTAAAAAGTGAACAATTGACATCCCTACGATTTATATCTTGAATGTAATTATCTAGGGTTCTGATCATCCAATCAGTCTCGGCACGACCATGCATCTGGACCACCGTCTATTTGGTCCTGAGGTGGATGGTTGCAATTAGAGGGATTTCTTATTTCCCCTATTAGAGGGGTTTGCCCATTGGTTGTTGGCATTTATACTTTTTCTAATCGTCCCACTCTAATGCTAAATTCTATGGCTAGGATAATCCAGCAGCCATGATCCCTGGGTCACAACAAATTTACGGTTCAAAGCTCACCCAGATCCATAGCTCAAGTGGTAGACTGAGCGTTTCAACACTGAGGTCTTGGTATCAATTCCCTAGTAGGGGTGAAACACTGAGGTCTTGGTATCAATTCCCTAGTGGGTGTGGCTAACAGTTAAGTGTGAACTGACAGTGGGCATACTAACAAGATAAAACAACAAAAAAAAAAAAAAAAAAAAAATGCTTGATGTAACACTAAATAACATACATGGTTTTCTTTCAAATTTTGGGAAAATAATGACGTGGCAAAACACATTTTAAGTCACTCGGAAACAGAAATCCATTTCTCAAGCAAGTTTTGGAAGGATCCAAACAAGCTCTAAAATTGCAATTATAAAGTATTGTGCCATGGTTCTGTTAGTTCTACCATTTTAAGCTACTAGAATCTACAGCCTTCCTCAAAACCTCCTATTTATCATTGACCCTTTCTCAACAACATGTCATCCACAAACAACATATGCCAATCGACCCCTAATGGAAACCCATGGCTACTAGAAACTAGGGGTGCAACCCCAGTGGGTTGGGTTGAGTTTGAGGGTCATACCAAGCCCAAGAGGACCCAAACCACGACCTGACCCCACCTAGATTCCAACCTTAGAGGCCCAACCCGAATTCCTCTATACTTGACCCAACCTGGCCCCCTAACCAATGCCCAACTTGAGCTAACCTGACCCAGATTTGTTCCACCCAAACTCAACTTGATCTCAAACCAAATTGGCATTTTCCAACCTAAACCTAACCCAAGAATCCGTTGTGTTTTTATAATAAGAATAATTTCCAAAAATAAAAATTATTTTTAGTAAGTAAATAAATATATTAATTATTTAAAATTAATATAAAAAGTGTGTATAGCCAGTCGGTAAGAGAAGGGTGTGGATGTTTTGAAGAGGCACATTGGTATCTTTTCAGGAAGAACTCTATGACCATTCAATTACTATAAATCCTGAATACTATAATTTAGAAAGAGATCACATCATCTCCATTTTTCATATAAACCATTGATTGCGAAGTACTCTCGAATTCGATCTCTTGTTGTGTTTATTCGGAACCTTTTAAAGACATTTCGATGTAAAAAAATTAGAGATCTGTTCAATACTTAATTTTACAAATTTTCGCGTTGAAATTCGAATTGAGAGTTCATTATATCCTAAAGACAATTTACAATTTTTCTTCATTTCTACTTGCTGAAACTATTAGAAAAAGAGAAACAAATCTGTCTTGAGAAATTGACTATTCGAGTCAAGCCTTGAACCCAATAGATCAAATTGTCACATTATCTTTTTCCTCTATCCTCCTTTTGTTCTAGTTTGTTATTTTTCCAACAAGACGTCAAGCCTGACCCACTCAACTCGAACTCAAGTTGGGCCAATCGGGCCAAACCCAAGTTGCAGCCCTACATGAAACTCATTAAAATCTGACAACAAGCAGTTCTCAATCTTGAAACATATTTCACCTTAAACAGTTCATTTAAAATTTAAACTAAACCCAACAAAACTACAACCAAAGTCAGATATATGGGAAAGAGAAACTAAATCTTATTCTTATGTGCTGTAAATCTGTGATTTTTCTTCTTTCACGTGTTGAAGTACCGAAGAGTGTCCAAATATAACCTCTCAAGCACAAGAGAACTGTTAGATTAGGCTCTAACAACAATGTTATGGGTTCAATCCCAGCTTACCCATAATAATGTTGGGGAGAAATTAAAACTATGGAAACCCTCCATAATAAACTTGCACAAGGAACATCCATTTTTTACCATTGACTCTTATGTTCAGCAGGGTCAGGTCAACCTTACAGATCAGTTTAAATCTTGCTACCTGCTTTGATTATTTTATTTTATTTTATTGTATTTATTTATTAAACATCCATTCGTCTCAACGAGTAGCTTGGTTCGAGTCATGTCGATTCAACTCAACAAGTCTTGGCGAGTCAGAACCAAGCCCCACATGTCAGCGAGTCTCTTAGTGACTCAGCTCAAAATGCTGATGAGTCGAGTTGACTCAGACGAGTTTTGAGTCGAGTTACCAGAGTTTAAGAACTATGTTTTCACTAAGCATATGTTTCTTACATCAACAGAGATGTGGCATTCCAAGTGGGGAAGTACTGTTGTGCCAGTCATGGCTCATATGGCCAGAATACCTTTCCCAAGTTTTAATGTGCCACTGCACATAATGGTCCACCAACATGGGCATAGA
The DNA here is from genome assembly GCA_030180095.1 of Magnolia changhungtana. Taxonomy (NCBI): domain Eukaryota; kingdom Viridiplantae; phylum Streptophyta; class Magnoliopsida; order Magnoliales; family Magnoliaceae; genus Magnolia; species Magnolia changhungtana. Next base: position 172,615 of record JASAUF010000500.1, read on the forward strand.
CAACGGATTTCAACAAAAACTACTCCGTGAATGCATGTGCTCTCCAAGCGAACACTCTATCCAACAGTTAAAATGCTGACTGGAGAGCTCCACATGGCTGGAAAAACTCAATTAACATAGAATAAATACTCAATTAACATAGAATACATTGACTATGAAAGCCAGAAAGTTTCATGCAACAATTAAGCCAATGATATAAATTTGCACACCTTTCTAAACTATTCCGCCGCTGAAGGAATCTTGAATCTCCGCTGAGAAAACTGCGAACAGTCGGCTCATATGTTCTTGGGCATTAAGAACACCCAAAAAACAGTGAAACGTTGTAGTTATAGAAATAGAATATCATACATTAGATCCAAATCTATATTATTTTAAATCCGCCTAACAATCTCAAAGCTACTCATTCGAGGCCATTAGGACCTCAAAAATTGGCAGTGGGTTGAGAGCAACACATTATTTCCTTCTGTAAGTTCTTGACTACTCCCAATCGTGGGCTGTAAGTACACGTAAATATAGAAGTGAAAAGCAGCTTATTTTGATGCCAAATATCAGCTCTTTCCAAGAGGATAAATATTGAATGTCTTGTAGAAGAGTTCAATCTCATTAGTGCTACTGTTCTCCAGGAAGCATGGTGTCCCCAGGGAGATCGCAATATGCATCACCCTGAAAATAGCATATTAGATTGAATAGCTTGTTTAAATAAATATCTATGAAGTGATTGTATAAGAATTTGTAATCATGTGGGACCCATCTACTTACCTCCCCTGTAAGGTGGCCAACACATCTTTTTTCAGCAAGCAACTCAGCTTCGGTCTGTAACAGGACCAACAAATCATATCATATGGGAGGTGACTGCTAGGGCTGTCAACGTGTCGGTTCAGGTTGGATCTTATGGTACCCGTACCCACATTAAACGGGTTTAGTCTTGCGGGTTTGGGTCTTGTTCTTGAAGACTTGGGACCATATCCAGTTGGGTCCGGATACCCATAGGTTCTTTAGATCTAGGTTTCTAGTTGGTTTGGGTTAAACAAGAGAATTTATATGATCAGGTCTACTTGATGGATGGTTTTAGATAACACATGCACATGCAATTTTGGCCTGTGTGACGTGTGAATGTGCTACCTTACATGCATCTGGCTTAGGAAGCCTTATTCCTTGCTAGAATAAACAAAGATGCAAGTGAAAATGCCTAAAAACAAGCCAATTTTATAGTTTTAGATATGAAATTAACCTCAAATGCATAACAAAGATTGCCTTTTTCATTGTGCAAGAACACATATGGAGGCGAAGGAAAGCCCACCAGAGATGTTGATTCTCAACTACAAGGGAAGAATGTTAGACAGGACACATACCTTGTATAGCTTATTTCCATATATAGATAATTGATTCTGTTTTTATGTTTTTCCTTGTATAAATGCTTGTATATCTCTATATATTCAACCTTTTAGGGTTGGCTAAAATACAGAAAACCAAAGGAGAGTAGTTTTCTCTTTGCTTTCATGGTATCAGAGCTATACCGATCTCAACTGATCCGACCCTGCTCCACCATCTTCAGCTGCACATCCTGATCCGACACCTCCTTCATCACCGGCACCACCTCCTGACAGATCCGGCCTCTCCTGCGTTAGCAAACCCCTGCGGTACTATCTCTTGACAGATTTGGCCCCTCATACATCAGCAAACCCTGTTCCGGACCACCCCTATGCCCCTTCTGCCCTCCTGCTGCGTCAACAGCCTCCGTTTGATCATCCCCAGGTACGTCCGATCATCCTCAGCCCATGTCCGACCATCCCCAGGCCCCGTCCAATTAACCCCAGGCCACGTCCGATCATCCTCCGCCCCCGTCCGACCATCCTCAGCCCCGTCTGACCAACCCCAGCCCCATCCATAGCCCCGTCCGCTAACCCCAGCCCCGTCCGCCAACCCTAGGACTGCTCGACATTGCTGTGCCCAGCTCTTCTCATAGACCAGATCTTCTTTCAACTCTTCTGTTGTAAGGTACGACCTTGGCATTATTTATATCACTTCAGATCTATGGACAAAGACTCTCGTACAGAGGCCCCACGATGTGGTTTCGATGGTACAAACTACAATCTAGGCCATCCACTTTCAGAGTTTTAAGGGTCGTGGTTTGTGGGGACTAATTGATGGATCTATTATTGTCCCCACTTCCACAGATGCCGACAAAATTGCTGACTGAGAAATAAAAAAATGCACGAATTATTACTTGGATTATCGATTCGGTCAATTGGTCAATTCTGTTAGCCTCACGCCACACCACACTGCTAAGGCAATGTGGGAGCATCTCCAGACAATTTATCAACAGAGCAATGCGGCTCGGTTATACTGCCTGGAACAAGATCTGGTCCACCTTACTCAATGTGACAATAGTATTCAAACATTCTATTATAACATTGTTGCAATTTGGACAAAGATAGCTATGATGGATCCAGAATTTCCTCATAACTTTAAGATATTCCAAATAATGCACGATAGTGCGCAAGTTCAACAGTTTCTTATGAAGCTGCGTCCGGAATTTGAGCAATATAGGGCTGCTCTCCTGAACCGCAGCCCAACTCCTTCATTGAATTTGGTTATTAATGATTTATTAGCTGAGGAACAACGACTGAAAGTTCTCTCTCCCACTTCCCCATCTGATTTGGTACTCGCTATATCCACCTCTGCACCAAACCGTGGTTCCGCTCCTTTCACTTGTTGCAGCTGCAACAAAGTGGGACATGTCATCGCTCAATGTAAAGATTGGTGCGCTTATTGTCGACGGACTGGTCATGGTATTCATGACTGCCGTTTATGTGCCTATGCATCCTCTTTGGGCCGTGGACGTGGTGGTCTAGATCGTGATCATGGTCGTACTCTTTCTGTTACTTCTGCTACTATTTCTACCGAGCCTTCTGTTAGTGATACTACATTTACTGTTTCTCTTGAAGGATTTTCCTCACCTTTTGACTCCTGCGATGCTCCAGCAGATTGTGCAAGCCTTGTCTGCTGCCGGTATATTAGGTATATCCTTATCCTCTACATGGTTCTTCAATTCGGGTGCTTCTAATCATATGGCTGGTGACGTATCACATCTACGCGAAATTCGTCCCTATACTGGCAATCAGGCAATTTCTACTGCGGATGACACTAGAATACCCATTCAATCCGTTGGTTCATTGACTTTCTCTCCTTCTGCCCATCGCCAGTTCACCCTTCGTAATGTATTTCATGTCCCTAAATTCTCCTCTAATTTAATTTCTGTTGGTCAACCTACATCCAATAACTGCTTGGTCATATTTCTTCCAAATTGTTATTTTATGTAGGATCTAGCAATGGGGAAGGTACTTGGGAGGGGTAGGCGGCATGGACATCTGTATGTGCTGGACTTTGACCCATCCGTCACTCCAACTCGTTGTTTCTTTTCTCTATCTTCCGCGGATATTTGTTCGGCAAATAAAATGTGGTAACTCTGGCACTTTCGCCTGGGTCATCCACATTCCGATCAGTTGATTCAGCTATTTTCTTCTGGTATGTTAAGGAATATTTCTCGTAATAAAAGTAATTTGGATTATTCTTGTTCTTCCTGTTGTCTTTCAAAAAGTAAGTGTATTCCCTTTCCTCTAAGTACTACAAAGTCATCATCTATGTTTGAACTAGTGCATACAGATGTCTGGGGTCCTTCACCAATTATGTCACTCTCTGGACTACGATACTATGTTATATTCATTGATGATTTCATATGTTACACCTAGATCTACTTTCTGCATTCTAAGTCACGGGTTTTTGAAAAATTCAAGATATTTCACCCTATGGTGGACACTCAATTTCGAGTAAAAATTCAAACTCTCCACTCTAACTCAGGGGGAGAGTATCTCTCCACCAATTTTTGTACATATCTTTAGGGTCACGGGATTATTCATCAGACCACCTGTTCTGATACTCCACAACAGAATGGGGTGGCTGAACAAAAAAATCGTCATATTGTTAAAACTGCCAATACCCTGATGACAGTTATGAGTATCCCTCGTTCCTTCTGGGCGGAAGCTATGTTGCATTCCGTTGGCTTGATTAACCAGATGTCAACCACAGTTTTGAATAGAAAATCTCCCTACTTTGTTCTCACCGGTTTACTTCCTACATATTCCACATTTCGTGTTTTTGGTTGTGTATGTTATGTTTATCTGGTATCACGTGAACGTAACAAACTCTCCCCAAAATCAGTCAAATGTATGTACTTGGGATTTGGAGAAACTCAGAAGGGTTTTTGTTGCTATGATCCGGTCTCTCGTTGTGTTCGGGTGTCATGACATGTTGTCTTTCTTGAGCATATTGCCTTTCATTCATCTGTTCCTCCACCCACACCAAACCCTCCTGGTCTTATTGTTTTTCCTGGCATTCTTGTTGCCTCGAGTACACTCCCTTGTCCGTTGCAGGTTTACTCACGACGACCATGTACAGATCCACCACCTATTGCTCTCCCTACTGTACATATTACCGATCCAGATCCTACCTTGATACGTCGTTCCGCTCAAGTACATTGACAACCTGATCGCTTAATATACTCTGTCTGCCATGAATGCTACTCTAGATACTGTATCTATTCCTACTTCATACCTCCGGCAGCCACTCATGATTGTTGAAAGAAGGTTATGGCAGAAGAACTTGAAGCATTGGATGATAACCATACGTGGGACATTGTAACTCGACCGACTGACCAACAATTAATTGGTAGTAAATGGATTTATTCTGTAAAGCTCAAGTCTGACGGATCATTAGATCGATACAAAGCTCGGCTTGTTGCTCAGGGATACAAATAAGAACACGGAATTGATTATGATGAGACATTCACTCTTGTGGCCAAGACGAAAATTGTTCGTACTCTTGTGGCAATATCATCCGTTCGTTCTTGGCCACTCGCTCAGATGGATGTGAAAAATGCATTTCTTTATGGAGACCTCCAAGAAACAGTATATTTGAAACCTCCTCCTGGCTCTTTAATTTCTGCCCATAAGGTCTGTCGCCTACAGAAAACTCTATATGGCCTCAAACAGGACCCTCAGGCATGGTTCCAATGCTTTCACGATGTTGTTACAGGTGTTGGCTTTACTCAAAGTGGTCATGATCCATCCTTATTTCTGTGCACCACTGATCGCGAAATTATCATTGTTCTCGTATATGTTGACGACCTACTTCTGACTGGTAGCGATGCTACTTGCATCTAGGCATTAAAGGAAGTTCTAAAATCATTCTTCAAGATGAAGGACCTCGGCCATCTGACATACTTTCTTGGACATGAATTTTCACGTTCTAAACATGGGATCCTGGTTAGCCAGCGTAAATATACCAAGGATCTTCTCGCCTTGGCTTCATTGACGGATCAGAAGATGTTTTCGACTCCCTTAGAACTTACGTTCAATATGGCCATGACGATGGTAATCTCCTTGCACAACCCACATTATATCGTCGTTTGGTTGGGAGTCTGGTTTACTTAACAATGACTCGCCCTAATATTGCCTACGCTGTCCAAGTAGTAAGCCAGTTTGTTTCTGCTCCTCGGACTCTTCATATGACTGCGGTGTTGCGTATCCTAAGATACCTACGTAGAACTCTGGATCGATCACTGTTCTTCTCCTCCACGGCAACTCTGGACCTTCATGCTTATTTGGATGCTGACTAAGTCGGTTGCGCTCTCACACAACGATCTACCACTGGCTACTGTGTTTTTCTCGGCACTTCTCTAATCTCTTAGAAGTGTAAGAAGCAGGCCATTGTTTCCAAATCAAGCACGGAAGCAGAGTATCGGGCGATGTCAACTACTTGTAGTGAGCTTGTCTGGTTACATGGACTTCTTTCCGACTTGGGCGTTTATCTACAGAATCCTACTCCACTCCATGTAGATAATCTCAGTGTCATTCAGATTGCCTCTAACCCTGTTTTTCATGAACGGGCAAAGCATATTGAGGTTAACTGTCACTTCATCCGAGAGAAGCTTCAGTCTGGGTTCATCTCTCTTCCACATGTGGCATCCCATGATCAAATTGTAGACATTCTCACGAAGTCCCTCACTTCTGCACGTCACTCATTTCTAGTTGGAAAACTATTACTTGTCGATGACCAGCATCAATTTGAGGGGGGATGTTAGACATGACACATACCTTATATAGCTTATTTCCATGTATAGATAATTGATTCTGTTTTTATATTTTTCCTTGTATAGATGCTTGTATATCTCTATATATTCAATCTTTTAGGGTTGTCTAAAATACAGAAAACCAAAGGAGAATCGTTTTCTCTTTGCTTTTAAAGAAAACACTACAAATATATAGATCTCTAGATTTGACAAACTAGGTTTTCTAGTAGGAAAGGGATTTCTCTAAGGCAAGGGTTTGGGAGGGAGGGAGGGAGAGAGAGAGAGAGAGAGAGAGAGAGAGAGAGAGAGAGAGAGAGAGGTTTCTCAAACCAAATCCCTACACCTATATTTATAAACTTAGAGACTAACTTTATCATATGTTAAGTTATGGTGGTAATGAGGTACACTGCATTACCATGCTCCTTTCTAATTAGAAAATTCAATCTACAACCTCTAATCCGGTAGATCCAGTATGAGATCTCCGAGACTATAATCCTCCCTAGGGGATGACATCACACCAAATCCATAAGTGGACCAAAACGATTCGTCCCAATCTCTAATCACTTGTCCTAAACTGTTGATTTGATCATACTCAATCGGACACATTTGATTCCATCTGTGCACACACACAAATCTTGATGCTCTGATTGCAACACAAACTCACCTACTTTTTGAGATCGAACCTATTTTAACTTGGCAAACTTGATCAATCAGATCCCATGAAAATACTAATATAATAATAAATATTTTTTCAAAAATAGTTCGCAATAAAATCTGACCATCCATTCGATCCAATATATTAGATAAGCCTCATATGCATCGTCACCAATGTGCGATCATCTATGATCTTCCTCTCACCATTTTCATTACCCAATCTTGATTTGACTGCTTTCCCAGTATGCTTCTAATCCAATTGAATATGTACACATGCCTTGAGAATATGCAACAATAGCCTCATCGCATCACGACCTTGCCACATGGCAGTAATAAGGACATAAGAGCACCTACAGGACTATCATACTCGCATAGTGACTAGACTGGAATCAATTTGTCGCTTGTAGGTAATTAGTCTCACAACACGTGTGGCTTAATTCACACATTATGAATGATCAAGCGTTCCTCATCTATGTGAATCATCACTGGGGATCCATCCGATCAAACCTATGATCTGTCCCCATTGCCATATATAGGCTTACACAATCTTGATTGACTATAGAGTCGATCATGCCAACCTCTATGAGATCTCATCCTGATCATCTTATGAATCAGGGCAGAAGTATATCTCATATGTACATTCATCACTCCGGTTGTGCATACCTACACAATTATCTACACCGTGTGAGAAGCAGATCAAACCTTTGATCGACGAATGTTGGCCACATCTCATTCTGATGGCCAATCTGAATATCTATGTATTCATCATCATGAAGCAATCCCATCCATATATAAACTCATACATCAGAAAATCTCAAATATAATCCAATGACTAAATATGTAGTAATGGTCTGATGGGCAATATATATATATATATATATATATATATATATATATATATATATATATATATATATATATATATATATATAATATCACCCTTAAAACTAACTGGACCTGACTTGGACCCAACCAAGATCTGAGTTGGGTCCTAGTTGATGGACCTGAAATTAACTGGGTCACAAAAATTGAGAACCGAGCCCGAACTGGTCAAAAAATTGAAACCGGACCCATTAAAATTGGGTCGGGTCAATCAGGAACCTGCAAGTGCGGTACCCATTGACAGCCCTGGTGAATGCTCAATGGCAGATGACTGCATGTCAATTGAGAAGCATACCCTTTTTATACGATCGCGGAGGAAATCATCAAAGATTACATCTTTGGCTAGTTCATAATCACCATCACCCTGAATAGTAGAAATGATTGTTCAGAGATGCAACAGTATAAACAAATTCAAAAGAAAAATCAGAATAATGACTAACCTTCGATCTGCATGGCATGCTGAAAATGATATCCTCTGCTATACCATAAGGATTTCCATTGGTATAAACCTGGAATTTCAGTGCAAATAGCTGATCTCAAAACAGTCTCAAGAAAAGGATGTTACTCTACAATGTTATATGCGGCTTACATGAATTTGCAGTCAGTAGACAATAGTTGATGGTGAAGCTAAAGAAGGTGCATGATATGATATTGTAATTTCTCAAATAAGATAATGGCTACCTTCAATTTTTAGGGCGTGTTTGGATACATGGAATCCAAAGAAAGAGAAAAATAATAATAATTTTCCAATGATAATTTCCGTGAGAATATTGAAGCAAGGTAACAATTTTAGAGTCTTATTTGGTTAGCAAGTGAAAACCTCATTTTCCTCTCACAAGAGTCACCTAGTTTCTTGTGAAAAGAATTCAAATTATGGAAAAGTGTAATTATTACTGTCAGGAATCCATCATTTTCTTTGCTATCCAAACAACACAATTTGTCACATGGAAGGAAAACCTTTTTCCTTTTCCATTTTTTAGCATAGAATCCCAGGTATATGAACGTCACTTTAGGTTAATTTATATGTTCTTCACATTTATTGGCAACACTAATTGAAGCAAATGGACCCTAGGGATCAGCAGCAGTCATAACAAGTGAATAAAGGTGGTTACATGCAGATTCACATCACAGAAGACGATAATACCCTCAACAGGTGCTAAAAGGGTTTGATGATTTCTGTGCAATGCAAAAGGTATGAAAACTGCAGAATCATGTTGATTATTGTACACTGCTAAGAAATACAACCCGTTCAAAGTTTGGAATAGTGGCACTTCAGAAACCAATATCTAAATTTGTTGCAGACCAAAACAAAGGAAAGATCTTACAATTTTTTGTGCGACGACCAAATATCATAGGAGAAGCGAGCATTAATATGATCCTTGATCCAAGGATATGCAGTGACACTTTTAATATGTTGAAGTGGGGTCCATGATTCAATGGTCCATACTGTTTCTATTGAAATCCACCTTTGCATGCACCATGCCCCATAAATGTCTTGAATAAGACAATCCTTTTATGGCTTGAAAATAGATGACTAAAGAGCAGAAATACAGCAATGATCCACACTGAACTAAAAAGGCCCACAATTGGTGGATAGAATTTTGCAATCTGTGTATATTTCGTGTATATTCTCTCATGTTCTGGATTAATGAACTAGACGCCCCGCCTAAAATAAAAAACTGCAAGCGCACCCAAGGATACTTTGCATAGATACTCAAGTTGAGGATCATATGATTCCATAGGGTTTCTTAGCTTTAACTGCTAAGCATTTGGACAAGTTTACAACTATTCAGATACTACAATTCTGTAACACTTGAATAATGATTTCATAGATCACAGTAAGCTCCATGGTCTCATAAGTAAGTTGCACTTGGATGCTCAATGGAATTGAATTGCAACATGTCTGGTTAATAAAGAGAATAAAAAGCAATGTTGTGGACCTTGTGGTAGCCCCATTCCCTTCAAAACGATGAACTAGCTTCCAAACTAAAGTAGAGATTATTTCAATCCAACTCAAAACACATGGCATTGCGATTAGGAGTTTGGTCATGACCGTGAATTAAAACTGGTTTCAACCCAATTCAGTCATTCATCATTGTATCAGATGGATTATTGTAATTCAGTTAAGTATCCAAACCCACCATAATTTTTTTCTTTATAATCATGACCACATTCAACAATCAAGAAACGGGTTCTTCAGTTTCGTCAGAAGGTAGCTGTTTGTAGCAACTTCTTCAACATTAAATTCCAGTTACTACAGATTTGCAAATAGATGGTGCGACTAAGCCTGTCGACAAGAGTTTGGACAATTCCTTATCTGTACAGAAATTTCGCAATTTGTTAAGTGATATGCAGGATCAACTTCAATGCAATAGCAGAAGGAAGATTTCAAATACTATAATTATCTGATTTGTATGTGCCATTTAAGCATAATCACAAAGATTTCAATTTCTGAAATTCTCTGATTTATATGTGCGGATAGACAAAATTTTGCTGTCGTAGAGACTACTGAAACAGCAAATTTGTGACAGTTATCAATGTTTTAAATAGTGAATAGCATGTAGCATAACGTTCACCCTCTAAAGCGTGGAGCTTAAGCTGCATAGCGTGCAGTGTAAGCAACACGCTACTTCTACATGTTTAGTTAAGGTGGTGCTTGGTTGCGCCAAATATCATGAAATTTCATGATATTTTGCGCCAAATTAGTCTGCTTAATAATGAAAATTAATGAATTGAATGACATTTGGTGCAACCAAACACAACATCAAATAATAGAAAAAATAAGCAAAGATTAGGTATAAAGGTTTTAAAAAAAGAGCAACCTTAGTGATTTAATACTATTACTTATATTATTTTAATAAAATGATGAAAACAATTAACTAATTTTTATTGAAAAATAAAAATGTGACAAATCATTGAAACATTAATTTATTTTAATGTTTTAGTGAAAAATAACTTGTAATGTAAGCTACATACTGTAGCATGTACCATAGGCTACGTCAGTGTTCGAATTATCGGTATCGCTATAAGTTGTGCTTGGCCGGGGATATGGAAACAATATCGATATCGCCTATAATATCGTTGATAACTGGAAATGCAAGGAAACATGGGAAAAACGGTGAAATTTTCAGCAAAACTTCAGGAGGTGTTAAAATTACATATTTGCATATTTAGAAATAAAAAAATTGCAAAAAGAATGCATGCATAACAAGTTTCCGTTTAATGAGGCCTTAAAAGCATGTGTTGTTGTAAGAAATTAGTCCAACCATCCCATCCGGCTTATTTAACCATCCAACCTTCCATCCAAACATCCATCGATATTGCAAAATATCAACAACACATGATATTTCACCAGGTAATCATCAACAATTGGAAAGGAAACGAAAGATTGTGGTCTCAATATCGCACATGTTGCAATATCGATAATATCGTGATATTATCAATATTATTAATGACAAATTGAACACTACATACAACCGTGTGCCTATGGAAAAAAAATCGAAATAAATTTTTTGCTAATAAACAAAATTTTGATGATATCAATACATTGGTGATATTATTGAAATATCATCGATACACTTATGATACAAGCATTACCTAGAATTTACATAGTCGAAAATATTAGTGATACATTGGCGATAATGATGCATCAACAATACAAGCGACACCTAGAATTTACATAGTTGAAAATATTGGCAATTACATTAGCGATATTGATACATTGGCGATACTTAGCGATACATTGCCAATAGCCTAATACCTAGAATTTCTGATACTACTAGCATTATCGGTATCGCTACTAGTGTTATCGGTATCGTTGAGCTGGAGATAAAGATAATATCGGAGATATTTCGATAATATTGGAGATAATTCGAACACTGGCTACGTAGCGTATAGAGTATGCAAAATTAGCATGTAACATAGGCTACACATGACTTAAGCTATTTTCATGAGCTATGTGCCGTTAAGGCTAAGCTACACACTATATACCGAAGCTATTTCAAACAATGGTTCTTATAGAGATTGAACAGTCAGCAAATTTATGACAGTGCTTATAGGACAGGTGATATTAGAGTCCTTTGCCTAAACATTTCTTAGACATTAAGCCAACAATAAGTTAGAAAACTCTACATGAGTAGAAAGAAAACGGATAAAATGCAGAAATTATGAGAAATGCATGGATCATTTATCATCACAAGAGAAGTTTGGTCATTACATGATTTGCATTCTCTAAAGATGACCAATGTGTCTACCATGGCCATTTCGAGAGCCCAGGTAAAAGAGGAAGGTTGATGTCTAGTGGGTTACTGCTCATAAAACTTTTTGCCAATTTACCATTTAAAAGACATCCCAAATTTCTGGGTAAAGGCTAAGATGATGGTTGTTCTCTGATGATGGACATGGATTAAAATAAAATAAAAAAACTATTGACTTTTTTTACACTACCAAAAGAAATTATTGCCACTAAACAAATATAACCTGCAGCTATTTCTTGACCCAAAGGTCAATCACCAAAACAAGGACCATCCAGGCACGATCCAACCTTATGATTGAATGAAAATGTACTAACATTGAAAATCAATATGCTCGCTGATAATAAACTTACCCCAGTAGAAAACCAATCGCCTTTAGGAGTTGGAGTTACAAGGGATCTCATGGCATCAACAATCGACACAGCAGTCGAGGCAGCCGAAGATCTCCCCCATTTTTGGATTAGCACACCTCCACGCTGAAAATCAAAATTTGTTTCCATACATTTATAATTATACGTGACAAGATTAATGACCTACTAATTATGAACCGTCTCAGTAGAAACTGAAAAGAAACAAAAATAAAATAAAATGAATGTGATAGTTTGGTTGTGATTGTGTAATCACATTGAATGCGTTATTGGTTTACTGGATTCTTTTACTTTTGATCTTAGAGTTTGTACCTTCTGAACCCTTTCAGTGAATTCTTCCTGTAACCACTTGGGGTCTTTGATGACTTCCTTCGCAGGTACGCCATTGATTCTAGCATTCAGAAAATCTGGAACCTGTTGAAAAGTTCAACATGAACTATCTCGAGTGAGACGGAATGAACATTATTTGTCAATTCGCAACCCCCCTACAAAACGTGTCAACTCTAACAAAAATTTATCTCTAACAAAAATTTATCTCAAGCAAGACAATGAACATTGCTTATCAATTTCTGCCCCCTTTATAAAACATATGCTGAAACTCCGTTCACAATAGGTGATAAGAAATTCATATAATAGCATAAGGTATTCATGGTGACTAAAACAATAGAATAGTGCTTAACCTTTTTAATCTATTCAATTACCTGAGTGGTGGAGTGGTTTCCCCAAATGGTCACATTTGACACCTTATCATAAAATACACCTGCTTTAAGGGCAAGCTGCATAAACCATTAAGCAAAGTTCAAAAATTGAAATTGACCAAAAAGAAGAAGAAGAAGAAGAAGAAGAAGAAGAAGAAGCCTTGCCAATCTGAAAGTATTTAAGCTGTGTACCTGGCATTTTGCCCTGTTTTCATCCAACCTTGTTAAGGCATGGAAATTCTTTGCGGGTATGTTTGGTGCATTTTTCAAACAAATTAAAGCACTACGAAGGAAAATAAATCAGTTTAGCAACAGTAGACACAAACAAGTGTATCATGTCTAGAGAAAAAGCTTTCTCACTTTGTATTGCATGGGTTTCCAACAACTATCACTTTAACATTACGGGATGCAACGGCATTGAGTGCTTTTCCCTGAATTATCATTAAAAACCAAATATCAGAATGTATGTAAGCTTTAGGATCCGATCTTGGATCATATGGAAGCTATAATCAATAAGAATGGTAAACTAATATTTGAACCTGTTCAGCAAAGATCTGTCCATTTATATCGAGTAAATCAGCACGCTCCATTCCAGGTCCTCGAGGCTTTGCCCCAATCAAAAGAGCCCATTCTACATCCTGGAACACTTCATAAGGATCGATGCCTATGCTAACTTCCCTCAACAAAGGATATAAGGAGTCCTCCAATTCCATAGCAACTCCTGCACATGAGTCATTACTTCTGTAGAATCATAGATTAAAGGGGAGAAGAAAGTTCCATAGCAACTCCTGTACATGAGTCATTACTTCTGTAGAACCATAGATTAAAGAGGAGAAGAAAGGGGAGAGAGAGAGAGAGAGAGAGAGAGAGAGGAAAATGAATTAGGGCTGGACATCCATACTCTTCCCCTTTATATTAATAATAAAAATAAAAAAGTAGAAAAATACCTTCACTATTAATGTTTATATCCCAAACAAGTCCTAAATAAACACTAAATATAAAAGAGAAATAAACTAGGTGGGAGTACAATGGGATGGCCCACATCCTCATACGTTAATACTCTCCCTCAAGCTAGAGTATAGATGTTGTCAATGCCACGCTCGGAGTATATGCATGTAGAGAGATCGTGAGGAAGGGCCTTAGTGAACACCTTAACAATTTATCCTGCGATTGGACATATGGTGTAGAGATTTCACCACCGCAGACCTTCTCATGTATAAAGTGATAATCAACTTTAATATGTTTAGTTCTTTCATGATAGGCCAAATTGTTTGCAATGCAGAATGCTTATGATTATCACAAAACACCTGTATAGGTAGATTCACCGCAAACCTCATTTCCCGCAACACCTTTTTTGATCCACATTAACTCACAATTAGAATGAGCCATTGCTCTATATTCTGCTTCAGTACTTGATTGAGCCACAACACTTTGCTTCTTACTCTTCCACGTGACTAAATTTCTTCCCACAAACGTGCAGTATCTATTAGTAGACCACCTATCTATTAAAGAACCTACCCAGTCAGCATTAGAGTATTCTATGATTTAAAAACGATTGTTTTATCTATACAAAATTCCCTATCCTTGTGCTCCTTCAAGTTGCCACAGAATCTGAACAACTGCATCCAGGTGAGGTACCTTTAGAGAGCTCATTAATTGGCTCACCACACTCACAACATAAGATATGTTTGGCTGAGTGATGAGGACATCGTGCATATGCACGCTCGCACACCACTACCCCTACGCACGTACGTACGCAGAAGGAGGACCCCACCATCGATCTAGCTCGATGACGACGTCCAGGGAGGACCTCATAGTTAGAAGATAAGTTTTGGTTCAAAAAAGTGGGCCTGATAGTCAAGAAAAGCCCATCATGGGATCTCATGATCATGGCCCACTCGTCGGATTGATTTCATATTTTAGGTTTTGCTTATTGTTATTATTTAGAACATTGTGAACGCTTTAGATTTTTTTGTTTGGTTTTTATTTTAGTTTACTTCATCGCCAAGTAATAAGTTGCGCACATGGTGCGAGTTTTGGGGTATAGAATTTTCCTTATAAATAGGCACCCCTTGTAGTTCCTTTGATTCATTCAAGTTTAATAAAAATTCCTGCTTTATTTTTCTGCTCTCTTCGTGAGTTGTGGAAGAACTCAAAAGTGGGTGTGAAGCCCTCCCTTTTCGAAAGGCTAACTACCGTGGTGCGAAGCCACATCGACCCCGATTCATCCCCATCCTCGATCATCTCTTTTCTTCTATCTTCCACCACCATCCATACTTCACATTCGTCCTTGTTGCATCAGTTTCCTTTCATTACAGCATGTTCTCAGATTTCGGCCCACAGGGGGTTGAAACTTCGACGGAGCACCACGCCCAGATCAGAGCTCGGATCGACATCAAAATCGGGGGTTTTGCAGCCCAGGCCTAGCCGACCAAGGCCTAGGAATCCTTTTCCGGATTCTCTCCCCCCTCACACGTGCGGCCAGCCTCAGGCGCACATGCGCCCGCACCTGGCCCTCTGTCCACACGCCGAGAACATCTCGGGTTCAGGTTTTTTCTTTTTTCCTTATTTTTATATACCTAATTGCATAACCCTATACCTAGATTACATTATCCCTCACTGATTTGCCATTTTACTCACCCTAGGGTTCCTTGAATTGAGATTAGGGAATCCCTTGGATTAGGGATTGATTTTTTATGCATGAGTGGTTGATTTTATTTCCCTTTAACATCGTTTGGCTTATAATTTTAATTGGTCCGACCCTAGTCTGTGTCAGCTTGGACCCGCAGAGATTCCCCTTCTTAATTGAATGTTTGGATTTTCATGTGGGATGTGGAATTTGTGTGATTGTTTCTGAATTGGTAGGATATAAGCCTGAAATCTTGCATGTCATATTTAATTTTCCATGTCCTGCATCAAATTTGGTATCAGAGCCTAGGGTTCTTATAGGGGAATTCACCTCATATTTAGGGTTTAGTTTATTTGAGTCCATCATCCATTTAGTCCATCATATATAGCTGAATTTTAGTAATAGTGTGTAATCGCCTTCATATAGAGTCTCGTAGGGTCATTTAGTCTTTTTTTTTAGATGCATATAGTTGCCATAGCAGGTCCTTAGGTTGAGTTAGCCTGTGTATGCTCACACGTACAGGTCGCGGTTTTGATTTGCACCCTGCTCTAAACATTGAACAATTACAAGAATCAATGGCCAAGTTAACCCAGCAGGTTGAGTCTATGTCTAAGCGCTTAGAACAGCGCATCGATCAACGCCTTAACCAATTTGATGATCGCGTTACTCAAATAGAAGCCTCCCTCAAGGCAAACCCCACCATTGGGGAAGATGTCCATTCTCAAGCAGGTGGTCAGGAGATTAGACCAAGGAATGGAGGTGGCCAAGGAGTTGGTCATGGGCGCGCACCTGTGCACCCACCCTGTGAGGGACATCATGACCAATATGACCTAGATGCGCAACTCCTCAAGGGAGTTAGAGTAGATGCCCCTACTTTTGATGGCCACTTAGACCCTAAAGCTTTTTTAGATTAGTTAGCGGATATGTACCACTATTTTAAGTGGTATGATATGTCGGATGCTCGACGAGTCCGATTCGCCAAGATGAAGCTTATGGGTCAAGCAAAGAGGTTTTGGGTGACGGTTGAGCGAAAAAAAGAAAGAGCGAGGAAACTCTCAATAGTCCATTGTGAAGAAATGAAAGAAACCCTGAAAGAGAAGTACCTCCCTTTCTCTTATCGCCTGCGGTTGATTGAGGAATGGCAGTCTCTTCGACAGGGTTCCATGAGTGTTGCAGACTATATTGAGAAATTCGAAGAGTACTAGACCCGCTGTGAGGTTGATGAGGACCCCGTACTCACCCTTGCTCATTTTAAAACAGGCCTCCGTCCTAACATTAGGAGAGAATTGCTCGCCAAAGACATAGACACTATCGAACAGTTGTACCAAGTAGTGTTAGATGTCAAACAATACCTTAAAGCATCTGTGGGAAGGCGGTTTGACTTTTGCAAATCCGGTGCTAAGGCCAACTCCTCTGGGGCTAGGCCTAACACGGGGTTCCAACACAAACCTTCCCCTAATGTTCAGCCCAGACCTAAGGATGATAAGGGTAAAGAGATTGTCGGGTCTAATTCACGTGGAAGTGGGGCCACTAGGTGTTTTAGGTGTCAGGGGTTTGGTCATTTTGCTCACCAGTGCGGCACGAGAGAGGGCACCAAAGTACTTATTAATGGGCAAGTGGAAGTAGTGCCCCCATAGAGTGATAGTGAGGAGGAGGAATATGAGCCAGTCGAAACCCCTAGTGATGAGGAAGAGGGAGCACAAGAGTCTGTGACCCTCGCAATTGTGCGTTACGCCCTGGCTCAAGCCAAAAATACTGACGACTGGAGCCGCAACACGATCTTCTACACTTATGCAAAATGTGGGGAAAAGAACTATAAGATGATCGTGGATAGTGGTAGTTGTGCCAATGTGGCATCGACTAGCACTGTGAGTCGTTTTGGCTTGAAGTTGGAAGCCCATCCTCAGCCCTATAGTCTCCTGGGTTGATGAAACATCCATTCCAGTCTTGCACCGCTGTCTTGTCCCTATTCAGTTTGGATCTTATAAAGACACAATTTGGTGTGATGTTGTTCCTATAGATGTGGGCCATATCATTCTGGGTAGGCCATGCCTCTATGACAGGGATGTTACCATATTTGGTCATTCATATGTGTGTACATTTTGGTTTGAGGGCAAGAAGGTCAAGTTAAATCCTCTACCACCAAAGAATACAACTGAAAAAGAGTTCACCACACAGAGTGGTGTAAGCGGCCCAAGAGAAGTGAAGGAGTCGAAGTCCAAGTCCAAACCGCTCCATATTTTGAACGCCAAAGACCTTGAGCGAGAGACGGAGGCGGACTCGATGATATATACCCTTGTGGCTAGGGAGAGTGTACAGAGACGAGCGTAGAGTTACCTACTGAGGCCATTCAGGTAGTACATGAGTTTTGTGATGTCTTTCTTGATGATTTACCAAATGAGCTTCCCCCTATGAGGGATATACAGCATGTCATTGATTTAATTCTTAGGGTAACTCTACCAAACCTCCCACGTTACAGAATGAACCCAAAGGAGCATGGTGAGTTGAAAAGGCAGATTGATGAACTCCTAGAGAAGGGTTTCATTCGAGAGAGCATGAGTCCGTGTGTTGTGCCCACCCTTCTTACGCCTAAGAAGGATGGCACATGGAGGATGTGTGTTGATAGTAGGGCCATCAACAAAATCACAGTCAAGTATCGGTTTCCCATACCGCATCTTGATGACATGTTAGATATGATGGCCAATGCTACTATCTTCTCAAAAATTGACTTCAAAAGTGGGTATCACCAAATCCGTATATGCCCCGGTGATAAGTGGAAGACGGCCTTCAAGACGAAGGATGGGCTATATGAGTGGCTAGTTATGCCTTTTGGGTTAACTAATGCCCCAAGCACTTTCATGCGTGTGATGACCCAAGTGTTGAAACCCTTCATGGGGAAGTTCCTAGTCGTATACTTTGATGATATCTTGATTTATAGCATGACTAAGGAGCAACACTTCAACCATTTGAGGCAGGTTTGTGGGATCCTTAGGGCAGAGAAGTTGTACGCCAACCTAAAGAAGTGCGCATTCTTGTCTAGTAATGTGATCTTCTTAGGTTTTATTGTGTCAGCTGAGGGCGTATCGGCGGATCCCGAAAAGGTCAAGGCCATTGTTAATTGGCCTGAACCCCGTAATATTCATGAGGTGCGCAACTTTCATGGCCTGGCCACTTTTTATAGGCAGTTCATTCGAGGCTTCAGTTCCATTGTGGCTCCCATCATGGACTGCATAGAAAATAGAGAGTTTCAATGGACAAAGGCCGCCTCGAAGGCCTTCAAGGAGATAAAGGTCAAGATGACCGAAGCTCCAGTCACGCGACTTCCAGATTTTTGAAAAGCTTTTGAAGTCGCAGTGACGCGTCAAGAGTCATAGGAGTACTTAGCCAGGAAGGGCACCCTGTCGCCTTTTTTAGTGAGAAATGAATGAGGCACCCTGTCGCCTTTTTTAGTGAGAAATGAATGAGGCAAAGAAAAGATATTCCACTTATGCCAAGGAATTCTATGCGGTAGTGTAATCACTACGCCATTGGCGACATTATCTGTTACCGGGAGAATTCGTCTTGTTCTCAGATCACGAGGGCTTAAGATACTTGAACTCTCAGAAGAAATTAAGCCTCAAGCACACTAAGTGGGTTCAATTCCTTCAAAAGTACACTTTTGTGCTTAAGCACAAGGCCGGTGTAGAAAATAAGCCTGCCAACACGTTAAGTCGTCGAGTCACATTACTCAACTCCATGAGTGTTGAAGTTACGGGCCTTGAACGCATCAAAGAAGAGTATTCTGAGTGTCCAGATTTTAGGGTTGTGTATACGTCTTTATTAGAGAGTCCGTCAGGAGCTAACAGTGAGTATTTGATTTTAGACGGATATTTGTTTAGAAGTGACCGCTTGTGCATACCACGCACCTCCCTTCGCGATTTTCTTGTCTGGGAGTTACATTCAGGGGGGGTCGCAGGTCATTTCGGTCGTGACAAGACCATTACCCTAGTGGAGGATAGATTTCATTGGCCAAGCCTCAAGTGGGACGTGGCCAAAATTATAGGACAATGTCGTACTTATCAACTGGTAAAGCAGAGGAAACAAAATACAGGATTATATACACCTTTGCCAGTCCCGTTCATCCCTTGGTAAGACATCAGTATGGACTTCGTGCTTGGACTTCCCAAGACTATTCAAAAGCATGACTCCATATTTGTTGTTGTGGACCGTTTCTCCAAAATGGCCCACTTCATTCCTTATTCTAAGACCTTCGGTGCCTCTCATGTTGCCAAACCGTTCTTTAGTGAGGTCGTCAAACTGCATAGGTTACCAAAAACCATAGTGTCTGACCGTGACGTGAGATTCATGAGTTACTTTTGGAAGACACTATGACACATGATGAATACTAGGCTCCAATTTTCTTCTGCCTACCACTCTCAGACCGATGGCCAGACTGAGGTGGTTAATAGGAGCCTAGGGAGTTTACTTCGATGTTTAGTGGGGGAGAATACCAGGACATGGGACGCCGTACTACCCATAGCCGAGTTTGCATACAATAGTTCTGTCAATAGATCCATAGGTCTAAGTCCTTTTGAAGTTGTTATTGGTTATAAGCCTAGGAAGCCTATTGATCTTATCCCCATGTCATTGTCCCATAGGCCATCAGAGTCTGCAGAGTCTTTCGCGCATCACATACATTCATTGCATTAAGAAATCAGGCGAAAGATCACTACTAGTAATGAACATTATAAATTTTCTGCAGACCTACATAGACATTTCAAAGAGTTCAATATTGGAGACTCTGTGATGGTTCGCATCAGGCCCGAACGGTACCCTCCAAGAGCCTTTCGTAAGTTATACTCGCGTAGCGCTGGGCCCTTTAAAATTATAAAGCGAAACGGTCTCAATGCGTATGAGGTAGATCTTCCACCTTCCATGGGAATTAGTTCCACGTTCAATGTGGAGGATCTAGTTGCTTTTCAGGGACCCACTGATACTTTGTCCGACCCTTCGCCCACCCATCCTAATGCCCCAGACTTACCCTTTGATCCATAGCCTCTTTCTGACCTTTCATCCTAGCCTCTGCCTCTCATACCTAGCCTTCACACACCCAGAAAGGAAATAGAGGATATCCTGAACCATGAGATAATTTCTACGTTGGATGGCGGGTTTCAGAAATACCTAGTTAAATGGAAGTCACACCCAACTTCAAACAGCACGTGACTCACTGAGGAGGAGCTTCAGAGACTTGACCCCGACATCCTAGAGCGGTTCAGGAGTTTTATTTCGCCAGTGGCGAAATCTTCGCAGCCGGGGAGAGTTGATGAGGACATCGTGCACATGCACGCTCGCACACCACCACCCCTACGAACGTACGTACGCAGAAGGATGACGCCACCATTGATCTGGCTCGATGACGATGTCCAAGGAGGACCTCCTAGTTAGAAGATAAGTTTTGGTTCAAAAAAGTAGGCCCGATAGTTAAGAAAAGCCCATCATGGGATCACATGATCGTGGCCCACTTGTCGGATTGATTTCATTTTTTAAGTTTTGCTTATTGCTATTATTTAGAACATTGTGAACGCTTTAGATTTCTCTGTTTGGTTTTTATTTTAGTTTACTTCATTGCCAAGTAATAGGTTGCGCACAAGGTGCGAGTTTTGGGTATAAGATTTTCCCTATAAATAGGCACCCCTTGTAGTTCCTTTGATTCATTCAAGTTTAATAAAAATTCTTGCTTTATTTTTCTGCTCTCTTCGTGAGTTGTGGAAGAATTCAAAAGTGGGTGCAAAGCCCTCCCTTTTCGAAGGGCTAATTACAGTGGTGCGAAGCCACATCGACCCCGATTCATCCCCATCCTCTATTATCTCTTTTCTTCTATCTTCCATCACCATCCATACTTCACATTCGTCCTTGGTTGCATCAGTTTCCTTTCATTACAGCAGGTTCTCGGATTTCGGCCCACAGGGGCTGAAACTTCGACGGAGCACCACGCCCAGATTAGAGCTCGGATCGACGTCAAAATCGGGTGTTTTGCAGCCCAGGCTTGGCCGACCAAGGCCTAGGAATCCTTTTCCAGATTCTCTCCCCCCTCACACGTGCGGCCAGCCTCAGGCGCACGTGCGCCCGCACCTGGCCCACTGTCCACACACCGAGAGCATCTCGGGTTCAGGTTTTTCCTCTTTTTCTTGTTTTTATATACCTAATTGCATAAACCCTATACCTAGATTACATTATCCCTCATTGATTTGCCATTTTACTCACCCTAGGGTTCCTTGAATTAAGATTAGGGAATCTCTTGGATTAAGGACTGATTTTTTATGCATGAGCGGTTGATTTTATTTCCCTTTGACATCGTTTGGCTTATAATTTTAATTGGTCCAGCCTTAGTCTGTGTCGGCTTGGACCTGCATAGATTCCCCTTCTTAATTGAATGTTTGGATTTTCATGTGGGATGTGGAATTTGTGTGATTGTTTCTGAATTGGTAGGATCTAAGCCTGAAATCTTGCATGTCATATTTAATTTTCCATGTCCTGCATCACTGACTGATAGTAAAATAGATAATTTTCCCAACCTATCTTCTATACCTCCATGGGTCTTCAACTATATTTTTAGTTGACTACCAACAAGTTTGTGATTTGGTTCCATTAGTGTATCAATTGGCTTAGCATTAAGACAACCTGACCTTCTGAGAAAATGCTTTTGAAGATACTTATTAAGATCCTCAATTCCCTATCGTCACTTCTTGAAACAACAATATCATCAACATATACAACTAACACAATAAGACCTAAGCTGGCTTTCCATACAAAGACGAAATAATCAGCATAACTTCGAACAAAGCCATAGTTCAACAATTCTCTATTGAATTTGTCAAACCATGCACATGGTGACTGCTTCAACCCATAGATCGCCTTGTGTAGTTTATGCACCTTGTCGAACTCCCTTGAGCAACAAATCCACGTGGGTTCTCCATATAGATCTCCTTAGTGAGATCACCATAAAGAAATGTATTTTTAATGTCAAGTTGGAAGTGTTCAACTATGATTAATGGCCATAAAGAGGATAATATGAATGAAGTTCAACTTGGCAATAGGAGAGGTCTCAACATAATCAACGCCAAGCGTCTGGGTATATCTCTTAGCAACCAAGCAACCCTTTAAATGTTCATCCATACCATCAAATGAAACTTAATGGTGTACACCTATTTGCAACCAATAACATGTTTACTAGCAAGTAGACTAGTTAGCTCCTAAGTGTTATTCTAATAAAGAGCAGCCATTTTCTCTTCCATTAGTTGCTTCCATCCCTTAAATAAGGTGCTTCTTGGTATGACTTGAGAACAGAGTGAGCGAACAAGGATAGGGCAAACTTACGAAAAATGAGAGATAAGCATTAGAAAGAGACATTTTTGGAATCGGATGATCAGTACATTCATGCTTACCTTTTCTCAAGGCAATAGGAACATTACACCTATATGGAGAACTAACTGGATCACTAAGCTTGGAAGAAGATACGGTGAATGGTACATCACAATTGGTGCACTATCTTTCTGTTTTCGTCGTGAGTATACTTTTAGTTGAGGCATAGTGGGAATAGAGGAGTCAACAACAGGAGGAACTTGGATTATGTCCTTTCAATGGCAATAGGTATAGGCACAACTTCCACATGAAGAGATTTATTATCGTTTGAGAAGAATGGAGTGAACTAACATTTACACATATATATAGTTTTTAAAGTGAATGACTGTAACAACGATAACCTCTTTATGTCCATGAGTACCTAAGAAAAATACATTTAATGACTCTAAGATCCAACTTATCGTGGCCAACTACAATTGGTCAAAAAAAAAAAAAAAAGCATACACATCCAAAAACTTTGGGAGGCAAAGAAAATATCAGAGTATCTGAAGTAAAACTTCATGAGGTGATTAACCCATTAAAACAGTTGAGGGAATTTGATTTATCAGAAAACACGTCGTTAGTACTACATTATTCCAAAAAAAGAAAGAAATTGGAAACACTTTCATGTGAATTAATAAAACACTAAGTCACCTCAAGTAAATGACGATTTTTCCATTCCGCAACACCATTTTGTTGTGGGGTGTGGGCACATGATGTTTGATGTAGTATACCGGTTTTAGAATAGTACTGATTAAAGGATTAGGACAAATTCCTTAGCATTATTACAACGAAACACAAACACTTTTAAGTTTAAATTTATTTTATACTTCCACATGAAAAGTCTAAAAATTAGAGAGTAATTCAGATCTGTCTTTCATTAAATAAAATCGAAGTCATTCACGAAAAATCATCAATAAATGTAACAAAATACTCATACCCTGACCTATTGAAAATTTTAACTAGTCACCAAACATCTGAATGGACTAAAGAAAAAGTAACGGAATTACGTTTTTCCACATGTTGTGTAAAACTAACACGATGATGTTTACTCAACTCACACACATCACACTCTAGAACTGGCATAGATGAGAAAGAATGGATGATAGATACGAAAATACCACTAATACAAAGAAATGTTCTTTTATGCTGTTGTGCTAACAATGTCATAGTTAAGATAGAACAACTCATCATGTTCATGTTCTCTACCAATTTTCCTCTTCTTTTTTAGATCTTGGAAAACACAATGTGGATGATAGAAAGTTACAAAGCAGTTAAGAGATTTGGTGAGCTTGCTAACAAACACAAGACTTGAAGAAAATTAAGGACATAAAGGATAAATGATAATGAAAGAGAAGAACTGGGATGAACATTACCAATTCCACATACTTTAGACTAGGAATTATCTGTCAAAGTGACAAATGAACTTGTTAGCATTGTATTAATAGCGGAAAATGCACTGGACTTACCAGTCATATGATCAGATGTTCTAGAGTCAATGACCCATAAAGCAGGGAATTTGGATCTTAAATAGGCCATACCTGAGGTCACAAATGTAGTTGTAGGAGTGGAAGTGCCTGTTGAAGTAGCGGGAATAGACTAATTCTAAGATTTTTCAGGAACTTGGAATACTCTTCTTGAGTAAGTGTAACCATCTCTCAAGACATATGACTATTTAGTTATAAACGTAGAAATAGCCAGATAATACCTGCTACTCTCTCCAATGTGAGGTGCCTAATTAGACCATGCTAGCTTTCCGTGAAGATCCCATCATTTTTCAACAGAATGATTCGTAAGCGCACGATGAGTGCACTTCCTAAGTCCATGACCTCCTCCTACTTCACCATGATCACCTTGATTGCCTCTGCCACCACAACTACCACCTCGGCCTTGACCAATAAAGGATACTAAAGTAGAGTTGTTATTGTCTTTACTTTTAGAGCCAAGAGATACACGTTGGAGGCGACTATACGTTTCATTCAGAGATGGCATATCCTTCTACTTGAAATCTGTGCATCGAAAGTTCGATCGATTTGATTGAACTGGTCGTTATGTGTCCGTTGGAGATTTTTCTCTATAAAAGTGGCACTCTGACCATTGCAAATTAGAGGGTTTTTGAATGGTTTAGAAGCACTAGGTACACAACTCCAATCCTTTACTCCTAGGCTTTAAACCATTGAGTTCATGTCATCTTCCTTGTGATTCATTACTCTAATGAGCATTCCAAACTCCATCTGAAGATGCATATGTTCTCTAGCATTCCTTAAAGGTTAGAAACCAATCCCATAGGTAAAACCATTTGTCTATCTTTCTCTAAAATGCCCATCTAAGTAAATCCCCAAATTGGAACCAATTATCCCATTAGTTGTAAGAGATTCAACCAACCCTCTCTCTCATTACCTTGCCACTCTCAATAGGAAGATCATTGCAATGTAGCCGATCAAAGGAGCTAAAGAAGATCCACATCAAAGATTGGCAGAGAAAAAGAGAAGTCACATCAAGATTGATCGAGAATCTCAAGAAGGTGCTATCAACTGGCCTCATCCAAACTTATAAGAGTTTAATTTAAGAGTCCATAGAGTTTGTAACCAAAACTCGAATAGGTCCTTGTGTAGGACCGCCTCCGACGAAAGTATATGTAGGTCCTTGTGTAGCATCGCCTCTGGCGAGCGTGTATGTAGGTCCTTGTGTAGGACCGCATCGGTTCCTAGTTAGCCTGTAGAAAACCTTGGGAGTCTCCGAGGGAGCCACTGACACGGGTGTGTACGCGTAGGTTATTGGTTAGCCTATAGAAAACCTTTGTTAGTCTCTTTGGGAGCCACTGACACGGGTGAGTACATGTAAGGTTCTCGGCTAGCCCATATAAAACCTTGTCAGTATCCGAGGGAGCCACCGACATGGGTGTGTACGTGTAGATCCTTGTGTAGGATTTCCATCAACACGGGTGTGTACATGTAGGTCTTTGTGTAGGATCGTCTCCTACGGGAGTATACGCAGATTAGTTCTTGTGTAGGACTAATCGAAGGTTTGTGGTGAACCTATTGAAAACCATTGTAAAGGTTATTGGTAAGTATATAGAAAACCAATTGAGATAGTGAAATCTGGAAAATTCGAGTTTGAGTTTGTCATCGGGGAGTGGAGTAGGGATTAAGCCGAACCACTACACATCATTGTGTTTGCGATTGTTGATGTGTATGCAATTCGATTATGCTTGTGATTGGATTTGTTAATTTCATATGAATGCATGAAAAGATTATGTGTTAGGCGTTTAATTTAATGTACACACATTTTATATTTCACATCTCGCATCATAGACTAGTTGCACAATTAGTTGTATCTTTGTAGTCTATGATCTTAGACCTAATTCACCTTGTGTATTAATTTGCATTAATTGGTAAATAATTTAAAAAGGTCTTGTTCACCCCACTCTAGGACTTTACCATAATTCTAAGCTCAATAACCTTCCAAGTGTTGTGGTATCGTGTTAGATAACCACACAATTTCAATTGGTATAAGAGCAGGTCGCTCTTCAAGGACTTAAATGTCTAGAGTGAGATCCGTAGGAGCTTTAGAATGTTGTCTAATAGAGGAATTAGTTATGACAAATGGGGTAAATCTTTTGACTCCATGCACATAGGTAAATCGGTCAAAAATTCAAGAGAGACCCAATGTTACAACTGCAAGGGTTATGGTCACATTGCCTTTGAATGCCTGATAAAATTAAATCAAAAGGAAAGGCAATGGAAACTACATGGGATGATTCGAAGAAATCCCATATTGATGGAGACCTTGGATTTATGAAAGTTTTAATGGCCTTCACCACTTCTACTCTCCCTAGAGACTTAGGAGGAGAATCTGACCATAACACCTCGGAAGAAGAAAGAGAGATCCTTCGATGAAGAAGAAGATGATGAAGGAGATGTTGAGTTGCAAGAAGCCTACAACATGTTGTACACTAAACTAAAAGTTTGAAAATTATAAAAATGTTAAGTCGGGTAAAGGTTGAGAAGAATCAATTGGTTGACGATCTAAAAAAAGTTAAATATGAAAATCTCTCCCTAATTCAAGCAAAAGAAAATCTTAGGTCTAATCTTGATGAGACCAATGTTCGAATTATCTCCGATATTATCGAAATATCTCTGATATTATCTTTATCTCTAGCTCAGCGATACTGATAACGCTGGTAGTATAAGAAATTCCAGGTTTTAGCAATGTATCACTAAGTATCCTCAACATATCAATATCGTTAATGTAATCATCAATATTTTTAACTATGTAAATTGTAGGTGTCGCTTGTATTGCCAATGCATTAATATCGCCAATGTATCACCAATATTTTCGAAGATGTAAATTCTAGGTAATGCTTGTACCATAAGTGTATTGACGATATTTCAATAATATCGCCAACATATTGATATCATCAAAATTTTGTTTATTAGAAAATTTTTTATTTCAGATTTTTTCTTTTCATGGGCACATGGTTATATGTAGTGTTCAATTTGTCATTGATAATATTGATAATATCTCGATATTATCGATATCGCAACATGCAAGATATTGAGACCACAATCTTTCATTTCCTTTCCAAGTGTCGATGATTTCTTGGTGAAATATCACTTGTTATTGATATTTTGCAATATCGATGGATGTTTGGATGGAAGGTTGGATGGTTAAATAGGCCCAAGGGGATGGTTGGACTGATTTCTTTCACTAGCACATGCTTTTAAGGCCCCATTAAATGGAAACTTGTTATGTATGCATTCTTTTTCCATTTTTTAAAATTTTTTTTCTAAATGTGCAAATAAGTACATTTTAACATTTACTGAAGTTTCACTGAAAATTCCACCATTTTTCCTATGTTTCCCTACATTTCCAGTAATCAGCGATATTATCTGCGATATCGATATTGTTTCCATATCCCTGGACAACGAAACTTGTAGTGATATCGATACTTCGAACACTGGATGAGACCTTAAGGAGATATGTCAGTCTTGAATGTGAGCTTGAAATAGTTAAATTTGTAAATCAAGGCTTGAGACAAGAAGTTAGGAAACTTGAATCTAATCTTGCAAATTTTAAGGATAAGTTTGTCCGTTGTGAAGAAAATTTAGGAAAACTATTAAGTATGGGCAAATCGCCTAGAGATGAGAGGTCTTGGTTATGATAGGAACACTCATGAAACAACCTATACCCCTTCGGTGATTAAAAAAAGGACTTGTTTGCTTCTGTAAGTAGATCGAGAGCCTCTCGTTAGTGTCATTCTTGTGGAGATGTAGGCAACATGAAATTTGAACGCCTTATCTCTAAAAGGCCGCAATCCACCTCAGTCCCGAACCGAATACGTAAATTTGTTGCGACTGAGAAATTGGCACACACTAAAAGTAGTCCCCTTAGAAGGTCACCGGAAAAGAAGAAGTTCCCGACCCCTCCAAGAATGAACAATTATATGAGGGAGTTGATTAAACAAATTGCCCTTCTTAATGAAAAGACAAGGAAAATGTTTCGTAGGAAACAGATAGGAAAATCACCCATCGAACATAGATCTCCAAATAGGATCCCACCTAAGAGAGATGAATTCAAGAAAGAAATATTCTCCCGATAACAATCTGGGTCTTGGGAAATTCACACCCCGGTGGGTTGTGAAGAAGGATAGGTGACCTTAGCTGGTCTATGTGTGCTTAATAGGTAAATCTGAGGATAATAGCCTCTTCATCATTTTGATTAGTTTAGCATTTAATTGCTTAATTCTTATTTTGCTAAACTATCTTGGTCATGTTGCTTATAGGTATATCTTTTGAATGACCACATTATGCATGCTCCATGAGTTTCAAATGTGTATATGCACCCTTGTTGCATTCTCTTGTCAGCATGTGCTTATAGGTATAATTATGATTTATCGAGCTTTCCATATTTTTTGTGCTTATTGGCATATCCATGGAATTGGCTCTTTGTCAATTACTGACAAAAGGGGGGAGAAATCAAGATCCCACCAAAACATGTTGAATTCTGTTTTGCATGTTTTATTTGGTGCGGGGATTTGATGGACTTAAAGGAAGCACTTTAGTTGGAGCATTACAGTGTGTCTGCATGTCATGTCCTGTATTTAATTTGTAAATCATTGTAATATTTAAGATGTAATTTTTTAGGTGTTTTGGTGTGTCAATGGTGATGCGCCGTGACAGGGTCTAGTTTATGTTTTGTCACGTAATTGACAAAGGGGGAGATTATTAGTGCCTCAATTTGTCAATAACGTGAGTCTGTGCATCTTGAGTCGGTTAAGCCCCCATTGGAAGACATCAGAAGACCGAAGACTTGAAGACTTGAAGACTTGCAACATCAACGCTTGAAGACAGAGGCAAATTGAGGTGCCTTGGTGAAACTAGCCCTAGATCCCTTTAGTTACAAAACAACCTACCTCTAGATAATCCATTCTCCCATAGGAAAATTCTTGTTTGATCATCCCAAGACTTAGTCTTAAAATGAGCATGTTTAGCTGGGCTCATAGAGGTTCAGATATGTTGAAAACTAGAAATCATAATCAACGAAATTATGAGAATTGTCGATCGAATCGAAAGTCCATTGATTCGAGTCAATTAAATCGACAGGTAATGTCGATTGAATCGATGGTTCAATCGAGAATGGCTAAAATTGTCCGGCAAGCAAATTGGCAAATTCAGTAAACGTTCAATTGATTCAATCGAACTAGCCGTTGTGTCCATTGGAGCCTTTTCTCTATAAAAGTGGCACTCTGACCTTTGCAAATTAGAGGTTTTTACATGGTTTTAGAAGCTCTAGTTACACAACTCCTATCATTTTCTCCTAGGCTTTAATCCATTTTCATGTCATATTCCTTGTGATTCATCACTCTAATAATATTTCCAAGCTCCATTTGAAGATGTACATGTTCTCAATCATTCTTTAGAGGTTGGACACCAATCCCATATGTAAAACCCTTTTGTCTATCTTTCTCTAGAATGCCCATCTAGGTGAATCCCCAAATTGGAACCATCCCATTAGTTGTAGGAGATTCAACCAATCCTCTCTCCCATTACCTTGACACTTTCAATAGGAAGATCATTGCAGTGTAGTTGATCAAAGGAGCTGAAGAAGATTTACATCAAAGATCGGGGGAACAAAAGAGAAGCCACATCAAGATTGATTGACCATCTCAAGAAGGCACTATCAATAGGGCTCATCCAAACTTGTAAGAGTTTAATTTAAGAGTTCATAGAGTTTGCAACCCAAACTCGAATAGGTCCTTATGTAGGACTATATCCGACAGGAGTATATGTAGGTCCTTGTGTAGCACCGTCTCTGGCGAGAGTGTACGTAGGTCCTTATGTAGGACCGCATCAATTCCTGGTTAGCCTATAAAAAATCCTAAGAGGGAGCCACTGACACAGATGCGTACATATAGGTTATTAGTTAGCCCATAATAAACCTTTGTAAGTCTCCGTGGGAGCCATTGACACGAGTGCGTATGTGTAAGGTTCTTGGCTAGCCTATAAATAACCTTGTGAGTCAACACGGGCGTGTATGTGTAGGTCCTTGTGTATGACCATCTCCTATGGGAGTATACGAAGATTAGTTCTTGTGTAGGACTAATCAAAGGTTTGTAGTGAACCTATTGAAAACCATTGTAAAGGTTATTGGTAAACCTATACAAAACCAATTGAGATAGTGAAATTCGGAAAAGTCAACTTTGAGTTTGTAATCTAGGAGTAGAGTAAGGATTAAGCCGAACCACTATACATCATTTTGTTTACGATTGTTGATGTGTATGCAATTCAATTATGTGTGTGATTGGATTTGTTAATTTCATATGAATGCATGAATAGATTGCGTGCTAGGCATTTAATTTAGTGCACACACATTTGATATTTCACATCTCGCATATAGACTAGTTGCACAATTAGTTGTATCTTTGTAGTATATGATTTTGGACTTAATTCACCTTGTGGATTAATTTGGATTAATTAGTAAATAATTTTAAAAGGTCCTATTCACCCCCCTCCACGACTTGACCATAATTCTAAGCTCAACAAGCTTTCGCGTGTCATGTTATCGTGTTAGATAATCGCGCAATTAGACCATACTATTCCATAACCATGTCCTAATCAAAGCATTCTCATATATCTATTGATCGTGCATACTAGCACCCTCATTAGGCTTTTCAATGGTCAAGTATTTTAATTTTCCCTTAGCAGGTAAAAACACTTGGATGGATTTCAACCACTAAAGATAGTTTGTCAAAGGAAATATCAATCTACACAGCAGACTTACAGCTAATATCTACAAGCAGATTCTGATATGTAATATCTACAAACAGATTTACATACTAATATCTACAAGATTCTGACTAATATCTACACCGATATGGGCTTATACTGATTTATTCCTTCCTTAATTAGGATATATTAGTCACATCAGTATATTTAGATAGATGTATATATGGTAGAGTCAAGATCAGCTTGTATTTGTATATATGGTAGGGGCTGAAGATTAGCTTGTATTTCTTCCCTAAATAGCTTGTAATCTACCTATATAATGGGCGATTGTCAATGAAGAAAGGCAGACTTTTTCAAAAAGACTCTAAACTGTCATGGTATCAGAGCTATAGCTCTTATGAACCGAGAATCTGTCCCCTCCTTGGATACATGCCTAAATGATCTTCTTCGCGAGGAACAGCGCCTTCTCACTCAAACCACCATGGAACAACGACGATCTACATCTGTTCCTGTAGCCTATGCAAAGACAAGGCAAAGCCACGAAGACGTGGATATGAGCACATTGGTGCTTCATTGGTAAGGGATTTGGTCATTATGTCGCAACCTGTCCCCGAAAATTTTGCAACTATTGCAAAAAGGATGGCCATATCATCAAGGAATGCCCAACTCGACCCCCAAGAAATCGGAGACAAGATATCTTGTCTCGGTTGGCTCTTCTAGTGCGGGTAGTTTGGTGAATACAACACAAAGTGCTCCTGCCTCGTCCCGTTTCACCCAACCGTGAACCCCGACATGATTCAACAAATGATCATTTTCGCATTTTCACTTTAGGACTCTCAGGTAAACCCTTCACTACATCATCTCCTTGGTACTTTGATTTAGGGCTTCCCATCATATGACAAAAACAATGTCGCTTCTCTTACCAATGTAAGGAAATCTCAAAATTCATCATGGCGATGGCAATCATTTACCTATCACGACACCTTTGGTGATGTTTCCTCCTCTCTCACCGATGAAGGTCTTACCACCAATCTTGTGTCTGTCAGAGTTAGTTGATAATGATTGTAAAGTAGAGTTTTCTAAATCTGGTTGTGTTGTGCAGATCAACAAATCGGGGTGGATGATCGCGAGGGGCCTAAAGTGGGACGTCTTTTTCCTCTTCAATTTCCTTTGTCTTCTTTTTCTTTGCCTTTTGTCGCTTGTAATTCTGCTCATGTTGATTACCGAGTGTGGCATAAACGTCTCGGACATCCAAACTCTAATGTACTTCATGCTTTATTGAAATCTGGTTTTCTTGGGAATAATGAAACACCATCTCTTAGTGTTGTTCAGTTTGATTGCAATTCTTGCAGACTTGGCAAAAGTAAAACTCTACCCTTTCCTTTTCACACACCGCATGTTGTCAAACCTTTCGATCTGATACATAGTGATGTGTGGGGTATGGCACTAGTACTTAGCATGCTAATTACAAATACTTTGTCACTTTTATTGACGACTATAGTCGTTTCACATGGATTTATTTCCTTCATTCCAAAGACGAAGTATTTTCTGTTTTTAAGATTTTTCATGCATATATTCAGACAATTTTTGGCCCATGTCAAAATCCTTCGTTCTGACAATGGGGGTGAGTGTATGTCTCATTTGTTTCAGGACTTCCTACAGAATCATGGCATCATCTCTTAACGGTCTTGCCCTTCGACACCTTAACAAAATGGAGTGGCTGAGAGGAAGAACCGTCACCTTCTTGATGTAGTTCGCACTCTTTTGTTAGAATCTTCCACGCCCTCTCGATTTTGGTGTGAAGCTCTTTCCACTGCTGTCCATCTCATTAACAGATTGCCTTCTCCTACATTGAACCATGACTCACCTTTCACCAGGTTATTTGGTCACCCTCCAACTTATTCTAACCTTCGTACCTTTGGTTGTGTCTGTTATGTTCATCTTCCTGCACATGAACGCACAAAACTTACGGCTCAGTCAATTAAATGTGCTTTTCTAGGATATTCAGTACAGCAGAAAGGTTTTCTTTGCTATGATCCAAATTTGTGTCGCATTCGAGTTTCTAGAAATGTGATTTTTTTCGAAAATCAATATTTCTTTTCTACTCATCAGGATCATGTTTCTCCTTCATTTTCTGTTTTGCCTATGTTTCCTAACTCTCTTGCAGATCCAGTCCCTTCTAAACCTCTCCTAATGTATCGACGACGCTCCACCGCCACTTCCCACCAACCTTCAGCACCTTCTGAGCCCCCTCAAGCTTCTTCCCCGACTGCTGCTCCTGTTTCAGCACCTGCACCTCCCTCTCTCAGACTCAGTACTCGGGTTCGTAGACCCCCAGATAGGTTTGGTTTCTCCTCCTTCATCCTTCACAGCCACTTTGTCGTCTATTTCTCTTCCTTCATCTTATAAACGGGCAATGGAGCATGAGTGTATAAAAGCAATTGAAACCGAACTTCTCGCACTTGAAGAAAACCAAACGGGATGTTGTTCCATGTCCCTCCTCCGTGAAACCCCGGCAAGTAAGTTCGTGTTTTCTATTAAGCTTAATTCGATGGGTCCATAGATCGTTACAAAGCTCGGTTAGTGGCACTTGGCAACAAACAAGAATATGGTCTCGACTATGATGAGACCTTTGCACCGGTCGCCAAAATGACCACTGTCCGAACTATACTCGCTCTTGCTGCATCCCAATCCTGGCCCTTACATCAAATGGATGTTAAGAACGCATTTCTCCACGGTGATATCAAGGAAGACGTTTACTTGAAACTTCCCTCTGGTACGCCCACTTCCTCACCTAATGATGTTTGCAAACCGAAACGTTCTTTGTATGGTTTGAAGCGTGCACCAAGAGTATGGTTTGAGAAGTTTCGATCCACTTTGCTTAGTTTTTCTTTCACTCAAAGTCAAGTATGACTCCTCTCTTTTCTACAAAAGACATCCATGGGTATCGTCGTCCTCCTTGTTTATGTGGACGATATCGTCATCACTGGCTCTGACTTGGAGGCAATCTCGGCGGTTCAGACTTTGTTGAATTCTACATTTCACATGAAAGACCTTGGCCAACTCACCTATTTCTTGGGTTTAGAGGTGCATCATCAGCCGCACGGTCTCCTCTTGCATCAGCACAAGTATAGTCAAGATCTGGTTCAGCTAGCCGGTCTCACCAACGCTACTTTCGGTTGACACCCCATGGAACTTAATGTGAAATATCGACGTGACGAAGGAGAGCTTCTTGAGGATCCTACTACCTATCGGAAGTTGGTTGGTAGTCTTATCTATCTAACCATTACCCGACTAGACATCTCTTATGCTGTTCATACCGTCAGCAAATTCATGCAAGCACCGAGGCATCTCCATCTATCTGCAGTCCGCCGCATAATTCGCTACATTCTTGGGACACCTACTCGTGGCTTATTCTTCCCTTCCGATTCTTCACGACTACAAGCCTATAGTGACGCCGATCGGGTCGGGTCATTCGTCCAGACACTGTGAAATCTACTGTGGTGTATGTTTCTTGGTGATGCCCTTATCTCTTGGAAATGCAAGAAGCAGGACCACGTCTCCAAATCATCTACTGAGGCCGAGTACCGAGCCATGTCTGCAGCATGCTCCGAGATCATTTGGCTGCGTGGTCTCCTCACAGAGCTCAGTTTCATTCCCGTACATCCTACTCCACTCCATGCTGACAACACTAGTGCCATCCAAATTGCCGCAAACCCAGTCTATTACGAACGCACCAAGCACATCGAGGTTGACTGTCACTCAATCAGGGAAGCCTATGATCATCAAGTCATCACCCTTCCACATATCTCCACAACTTTGCAGATCGCCGATATCTTCACAAAATCCATGCCACGTCAGCGCCATCATTTTCTCGTTAGCAAATTGATGCTTGTCGATTTACCAAAGATCAATTTGAGGGGATGTCAAAGGAAATATCAATCTACACAAGAGATTTATAGCTAATATCTACAAAGCAGATGACTGACTAATATCTACAACAGATTTACTAATATCTACAAACTTTGACCGATATGGCGAGTTATACGTGATTT
Organism: Magnolia changhungtana; assembly: GCA_030180095.1. NCBI lineage: Eukaryota > Viridiplantae > Streptophyta > Magnoliopsida > Magnoliales > Magnoliaceae > Magnolia > Magnolia changhungtana. The sequence goes on from JASAUF010000500.1 coordinate 207,892, forward strand.
ATTCCTTCCTTAATTAGGATATATTACCATACAAGATATTTAGATAGATGTATATATGGTAGGGGCTGAAGATCACTTGTATTTGTATATATGGTAGGGGCTGAAGATCACTTGTATTTCTTCCCTAAATAGCTTGTAATCTACCTATATAATGGGCAATTGTCAATGAAGAAAGGCAGACTTTTTCAAAAAGACTCTAAACTGTCATAGTTGATTTCATTTCATTTAAACGAGGTCATTTGGACCCCTAAAAAATAAAATTGATTTATGAATCTAGTTCTTGAATCACTTTCTTTTCCATCTAAGATAAGGGACTAGAATGTATACTTCAAGCTTTTACAAACACAAGTTTAGTTTCTGCGACCAATGAACACACAACTTGTACACTTCACATAGTATGTACACTGCACTTGAAGAGAATAACCTGCTCACACGTCTACACATTGCAACCAATCACAAGGGTTGATGATCAAGAATATGGCATTTGACGATGGTAATAAACCCACACGTCCACACATCCCACACACAAGAGGTGATTATCGCGTTCACTTCATCCCTTTCTCATGCACAGACCATTATAAAGGCCGACACACACACACACACACACACACACACACACACACACAACAAAAAAAAAAAAAAAAAAAAAAGAAAAGAAAAGAAACTTAGGTTTCTTAAAAGATTTTCAACACAAGAGGGATGAGAGAGACAAAAAAAAATAGAAAAAGGAAAAGGAATTATAGGAGAAAAGAGAGAGCCGATTGATCAAGAAGAAGGATGCTCTGATACCATGTAGAATCATAGATTAAATAGAGAAGAAAAGAGAGAGAAGAGAAGGTTCAGAAGAGAGGAAGAAGAGTTAGGGCTGGACGTCCCAACTTTTTCCCTTTATATTAATAAATAAAAAATCACAAAGTACAAAAATACCCTCACTAATAATGTTCATAATCCAAACAAGTCCTAATCCAATATAAACACTAAATATAAAAGAGAAAGAGTTAGGTGGGCTGTACAGTGGGACAACCCACATACTCATGCGTTAACAATTTTGAAGAACACGGGGAAACACAAGTCACTTTCCTAAAAAATACAATTTCCAAGTTAACTCCTAAAAGAGTAAGAACTTCTAAGAAAAGTTGCTTTACAATTGGTAATGATATGTTATAGGGGAAGGCTAGTTACGAATATGTTCCACCCTTAATCAAGCTTACTTCCATAAATTTTCGACTAGCAGATCCATGTCTCAAACCAGTTTTCTTTCAGCTGCTTGCTACTTGATTGGGGTTTAAAGACTACATTCCAAAATATGGAGAAGAAATCAATTTTACTTCGATGTAGCGGATCTAAAAAATAATGCAACTATTAATTTGCCCCTTTAAGCGACTCGACACTTCACAACATACTCCATTTTTCTTAAAATCAAGCACTGGACGTGTATAAAGTTTCCTTATTTTGGAAGATCTGAAAACTCGACCGTGTTTTCACTGACTTGACCTTTTATTTTGTAGCACTTTAAGATGGAGCCGATAATCGCTTCCATTGATCTTTTGGAAAATGCCCTTCGTATAAATCTTTATATTATATCTTATATATACATTCAACTAACTAATCAAATTAGTGCCTACCTGTTTAAAAAAATAAAAATAAAATCAGCCTAGTCATGAATAGGAACTGGCTGAGTCTGAGTGAATTTTTATATTTTTAGAACTTTGGGTTTTTTGGTAAGCACTAGGAGAAATGAAATACCATGGATAGAGAAAATCACCCCTTAGATACATCACCAGACATACAAAGAACGTTAGAATATACTCTACCACATACATGACTAAAATTCCCTCTTCTTTGGTATATAATACATCCTCAATAATATTTACAACATTAACTATCCCCTTAAACTCAACATGAGTCAAGAGATCATTAAGAGTTGGCTACAAAGCAAGGTCTCAACTTGCTATACCATGAAAACTTCAATAAAAATCCAAAACATGAATGCTACTTATTACTTTAGAAAGGGGTTTTCTAACTAATCCATTTTCATGGGGATGTTAGCCACGCCCACAAACCTTCTAAATGACAAATGGGAAGCCTATCATTGATTTGAACAGCCCGTTCATTCATACAACCAGAGGCAAGCTATGGTGCAAAAATCATGCCAATTGAAGATCCTGAATATCCGATCAATAGCATGGAAAATGTACAGTCAAGATTGAACGGAGAAACAAAATAGGTCTGATCATCATCTTGAAACATCTATTCGATAGATCCCGCTTGCATTTCTTATGATTCCCAAGTAGCCCTTTGGTTTTATGATTATAACCATGTGATCTATGGCTCACAAACAACGATCAATTGTAACAAATTGGTCCCATTCTAAGGGCTAGGATCATCCAATCGCCATGATTCTTGCACCATGGCTTTCTCCCAATGGTACTATTGAATGAACTGTCTCAATTGATGATAGGGCGTCCCACGTGTCATTCAAAAGGAATGGGGATGTTAGAAAAACCCATTTAGAAATTATGTGGGAAATTACTATACCTTAACACTTGCATAACATAATTAAGAAGGTAAACAACCTTGTCAACATAACGCAACCAACCTATCCTTAACACTTGCATAACATAATTAATAAGGTAAACAACCTCGTCAACATAAAGCAACCAACCTATATAAGGGAAGCATTTCTCTATGAAATCCTCTAATAGTGCCAAAATAGATAATTCTTTCAATTGCAATTTTTTTCCTTATTCCTCTATGGAAACGTAGTTTTATTGTGTAGGAAATCTATTATCAGTGTATATTTCCTTGCAGAGTTATTGAGTCTGTTAATTGTAGACAAATCTTTCAAAAGGAATAACGATCACTAAGATGACGAATTTCCATTTAATCAACTACTGAGAAGAAAGGGTTCTACGTCTTAATGCATTACACTTAAGTTCAAAAAAAAAAAAAAAAAAAAAAAAGGAAAGGAAAGGAAACGAAAGGAAAGGAAAAGAAAAGAAAAGAAAATAATTTCAATGCATCCAAATCATATAGTCACAAATCAACTATGTAAAAATCATACCCTCAAGAGCTTGGAATGACCTTTCTGATCCCAATAGTTTCAAGGCGATAGGTTGGTCTTGTCCAAAAACCTCACCAGATGCAAGCTGAAACAGCAAATTAAATTAGAATCATAGCTTCAAATGAATTTAGTGTATTTTGTACATATAAAAGATGATTGGATCCCAAACACAGTAAATTCCAATCATAAAGATAACTTACTATTGCTAAATGGATGATTTAAAATTACATGGCATACAACCGTAGCTGGATATATTACCAAACTTCAAGGGTCAATAGTTTGCATTTGTATTAGCCTGCAAATGGATTGCTAGGAACCCCCCCACCCCTTTCAAACTCCAATTCATATTTTTCATATAGAAATCTCTGATCAACAAAATAAAAAATATTTTCCTGACTCACTGAGTTGCAGGTCTATTTGACCCAGGGACTGAGTCCTACTGTATCGATCTTGCTGATTATAGAAAACTGTTGCAGTTGTCCTATCAGTAGTGAGTCCAGCCTGCACAAGTGAAGCCTCTGTATTCATGAGAGGGGACATTTTTTTTAAAAATCAAATCCAGGGGCACAAGTCGTTGAAACTTCATATTGTGGTCCAAGGTCATTGATGATGTGCATGTCTTTGCATCATCAAAAATAGATGTTTTATTGTTTGAAGGGAGCCATGAAATGAGTATTTGTTAAGATGAAAAGCACTAATATGAAAGGATCCTAGCTTAATGTTTCAAAGTCAATGTGGAAGCTAAAGTTCCCATGTCTTTGATTATTGAGTAAACGAGATCTCTAACAACAATCAAACAACTGCAAGAAGTGGTAAGGCCAACAATTTGAGCTTAAATCTCTCGAATGAGTGTGGCACTGATCCAGCTGAGAAGTATTTTATCAATCTTAACCCAATTTGAATATTAAGGATTTAAGGACGCTCAATGAATCGTGGGGATAGTGAGAAAGTACCATCCAACTACCTAAGAAGGCTTTCATTGCTCAATGGTTGGTAGAATTCTGTCTTACGGAGCATGTTTCAATGGCTCAAACAGAAAACAATTGGTAACAGTGGAGAGAGAAATGAACAGGACTTGAGCAGATCAAGATGTAAACCAATTTAGCAATGGAGGTGAGAGAAATTAACAGCACTTGAGCAGGTCAAGACAAACCAAGTTAGTAATGGTGGAGAGAGAAATTAACAGCACTTGAGCAGGTCAAGATCCCAAGGGAGTGGGATGAAATGAGATGATAGAAAGAGAGTTTCACAGCAGAAAAGGGGAAAACTAGGCTAAGAGTTAGGGAGATGGTGGTAGGCACCTATGTTAGAAACAGCTCAGAAGATCCCTCCCTCTCCTTCTTGCTTCAACAACCGTCTCATAGGGAATACAGTTTTTTTTTTTTTTTTTCCGGTAACGGATCTTCATGGCTATCAAAGTGTCAGCATGCTCAAAACAACTCAGATTGGAAGTTTGTCAAGCCTCATGAAATGGTTGCAACAGAAAATCATATATAATGAGGTAACTACTCACCATATGATTAGTGAGTCATTGATAGGTGACAAACAAGTCTCAAAACATAATGTTCATGTTTCAGCACTGAAATGTTTAAAGCTTGATGTGGCCATATTGGCAATCTTAGGCAATACAAAATCGTAGCAAATCAAAATTGCCACATTTCTACCTTATTGAAAACAATGAAACAGTCCCATATTGAAAATATTGATCGATATTTGTAGTAGCGGATGCATACATTTCTCACAATTAAATTAATAAACCTAATGTTCGTGTTTCAGCACTGAAATGTTTAAATTTTGATGTGACCATATTGGCAATCTCAGGCAATACAAAATAGTAGCAAATAAAAATTGCCACATTTCCACCTTATTGAAAACAAATGAAACAGTCCCATATTGAAAATATTGATCAATATTTGTAGTAGCGGATGCATACATTTCTCACAATTAAATTAATACATTTCCTTAATTTCAACTCTTAGAGACCTAGAATGAGATATTATGTCTTCCATTCCAAACTTTAAGAATTTAATAACATACAAATGACAAGAACCCTTACTTTGAAAAGCAAATGATTAGATATCATCCCCGCTGCACCCGAAACTGCAATATTGATTAAACTCTTCCATGATTTCGTCGTCTCTTCCTATGAACATAAAAAATAATAATAAAAGAATTACCAACAATAGGCAATATGAATTAGCAGAAATAGACAAAGATCCAAAACGTTAATGCCAAACTTTTAAACATTATAATCTCCAGGAACAAAGGAACACTTGCAAAGCAATTTATTTACAAAATTGATGCACGTTCTTAAAGCACCTTTAGCTTCAACAAATATAAGAAAAAGACCAAGATACACACACTAACTAGAGAAAAAGGCTAAGCTGTTAATCTCCAAACATTTACAGAGTCCACATATATAGTTGTACCGAGCATGGGAGCGTGAGTGGGTAAGCATCTGTTTTGAAATATTATCAAGTATAAATGGTTGAAAAAAGCGAGAGTGCAGGTTCAAAGCATGATTTGAAGTAGAGTGGCACCTAATTAGAAGGATCTTGCAACAAAGTTTCACACTATAAACAAATAATACCAATCATCCTACTCATAATAGTAGCCAAATCAATAATAATAATAAAAAAGTCTCATGCAGTAGGCACTAGTTATCAAAGTCTAGGACCTTCTATGATATTTTGGCCCCGTGAAAGAGGATGTATTATTGAGGAAGAGATGTTCTGGTGGCATGATTGGACCGTTTGCAAGCAACCTTACCTTGTTCATTAGACATATGCGAGTAGCTTTTTTCCTATTTGAATGCAGATTCATGCTAGCAGTTGGGATAGGTATGTGTTGTTTCTGACAAATTTCTTCAGGCCCTTTGGCAGTAGTAATGTCTGCAAGGTTCCCACATGGAAGGCTGGGGGGCTTGGAACTATGTTAACTTTGCATTCACAATGGTGTAACGGCTAGTTGTGGGCCAATGTCGTTTAGAAGATTTATGGAAGTATTAATAGATGCTCTCACATTAACCAGATTAAGCCCCCTTTCAAATTAGTGGTACTTTAAAAAAATTTCTACTTCTTAGCTCACTTCATTGATCAGATTTCAAGGATCCACAGCTCTTTGGTAAGAAAAAGATGCAATGGCCAAGGGGTCCACATGGTTCTAATCATATGTTTTACGAATATACAATTGATCAGTTACAGTCTTTCACCAAAATGAACAAGTTCAAACAAGAATGGGATCATGACGGATTTGATATCGGTAGTACAATTACACAAGGAAATGCCAAAATCAAGCACAAACATAATTACGTCAAACTGTTTGCATTGTGAGAACCAATAGCCATAAGTTGGGTCTTCAAACATAATCTATCATGTTTCCATTCTCCTAAAATCTACTGATTTTGTCAAAGCCTTTCGTAATTTAACTATTGACGTCATCAACATGATAGCATATATGTAGAAGGGAATAATCGGTACATCGATTGCTCTGTAATAATTCCACTACTCAATTGGTCAAGCTCTTGGTAGCTTGAATCACGACCATTGAATAAATTCTACTTCTTGAGCTCTAAATGTAATTAATAAAATGCATAGCCCACAGGACAAGAACATATAAAAGTAAATAAGAGGAGCGTTTACAAGTACAAAAAAAAATATAAGAACAGAGGTGAAATTAAAAGACCCCAACTGCTAAATCACCCTAAACATTTAAAGAATATTTACTCAATGCTTCCATATAATTTGTGACAGTTAAAGGAGAAATCTACTGGACAGTCTACCACTTGGGCATCCATCTAGTGAGACACACCTGGATGGGCCATGGGGCAACAATTGCACAAATGGACAGTTTTGGCTATCCAATGAACAGTTGAAAAAGAATTCAGACGATGGTAATATCTAACGGGTGAAAATTACACTGATCAGACAGCTAGCATCATCCACAAATCATCCAAGGTGGCTGTGTGATCCAAACAAGTTACAATTCATGAAGAAACAATGGCAATTCCATGCCACTCTATGAGAATCCAACAGTTACAATGAAAAAATCAGAGAGAGAGAGAGAGAGAGAGAGAGAGAGAGAGAGAGAGAGAGAGAGAGAGAGTTACCGCCTTGAGGTCATAGGTAACACAGAAGACGCCGAAGCATTCAGCCTTGTTGGCCTTGTTGGTTGGTGTGGGAGCAACAGCTGGTGCTTGTACTTGGCTACCACAACAAACATAAAGAGATCAACAACAACAACAACAAAAAACAAAGATGAGAGAGAATTCTTACTTGGGTGCTACAGAACAGAAGACTTTGGCACTTTTGAGGCGGCGCGACTGCAGAACAGGAAGGCGGTAGCTGCTATAGAGATGGGTGGTTGTGGATTTTGAAGAGAGCTGAGATGGAATTAAACGAGTTTTGGTGGAGGAAGGAGAAAATTCAGCTAAGGCCATTTGAAGAGAGAGAGAGAGAGAGAGAGAGAGAGAGAGAGGTTTGGAGGGAGAAAGGAGAGAAATTGGCAGTTGGAAGCAGAGTTAGTAGCAGTAAGGATTGGATTTTTTATTTTTTTTTATAAATGGATTTGCTTACGGTCACAATAGTGACACCTGGCAGGACAGCATGATCCAAACGCCTTCCTCTCCCTCTCTCGTTCTACCATAAGTCGGACGTGGCTCGCGCTAGTGAGATACTGCTGACGTGGCTCACGAGTGAGAGATTGAGCGGCAAAATATGACCCCACCCGTAAACCGACCTGACTTCAACTCGGAAAGTGAGGATTTGGTTTGGGTTGGGTTGGGTTGGGTTGGGTTGGGTTGGACTGATTAGACTGGTTAGGTTTAGATTTTGTGGGCTATTATCCCATTTTGGAAAAGTATGGTCTACATCTATAAGTATTATATATTACAATATTATATAAGTTTTTAAAATACTGAACTTAATTATGATGGTTATAATTTAAATTACAGGGAGGTTTGATTTTATGTTAATTAAGAGTTACAAATACATGTTGACATTGAGGCATGCTCATTGGCACATTTGCACACTTTTGGACACGTGTCATGAGCCTTAAATTTGAATGGTGCATGTGATGCGGCATCATGGAACTCCTAACGACCAATTTTCATCCTGATTTAAAACTGGGTCATTGCAACTAGAGATGTAAATTAAGGTAGGAAACTATTTTCTTTTGAGATGGCCAACTAAATTTTGAAACAGGATAAAAGTCGGGCTTTTGGAGTTTCATAGGGTGCTGCATCATGTGGACTGCTATAATTTTGGGCTCACATCACACATGATGAGTTCTCAAAAAGTTCACTGGAGCATTGGGCTATTGATATTTAATAATTTTATACAAGGTAAACATATTTTTATATTTTTAATTAGATGTAAATGTTTGGGTTTGGGTTTACTCATTTATAGCTAGATTAGGTTGAGTTGAAATTTTCAGCTGGTTCGATAAATGAGTTGGGTTTGGGTTAGACCCATTCTCAATATATTAGAACCTAACCGGAACTATTGCCCCTTTAATGAGAGAGAACAGGTTCATTCGCCATTTGGGATATGCGAATCGGATGGTCCACTCATCAGGTGAAAGTGAATTTTTTTTACTTCCCAACTCTTTATGTTTGTGGTACAAGTGTGGCTTGCATGATGACTAGACCAACGGATTTTTCTTTTGGACAGGAGTTATGTATGAGGTTCCCCGTGTTGTATGATCTTGATTTACTACATGTATGTATCGAAGCGTCCATGGGAGTGGCTAGTGCTAGAGCTGTACAAAATTCAAACCGGGTTGAGCTTGACCTGGCTTGGATTAGCTAATATACTACTCATCTCAAATTCGGGTCGGCTCAGTCTTTGAGTCTGGCTCAGCAGCTCTGGCCAACTCAAGCCAAGTTTGAGCTAAGCTTGAGCTCGATCTTTCAAGCCAAATTTGAGTTTGATCCTATGAGCTAAGCTCGAGTTTAGATTTTATAGTTTTTAATATATATATATAATATATATTATAATATAAATAATATATAATTTATTTAAATATATAAATATATACAAAATATTTATACTACGTGAACCCGATCCAAGTTGAACTGATTTAAGCTGAGTCAATTCTAAGTGGAGTTCGATCTAGGTCGGACTCGGTTCAAAATTTTTTTGAGCTCAAAAAATCAGCTTGACTCGGCTCGAACCCAGTTTCAAGCCGAGTCGAGTCGAGCTTTTCCAAGTCAAGTCGAGCAAGTTAATTGAGCTACCTCGATTCATGTACAGCTCCAACTAGTGCACTAGCTAGACATGTTGGATCAAGTTTGGTCCCATAGCTCAAGTGGTAGACTGAGTGAAAGATACCTCGTTTCAACACTGAGGTCTTGGTACCGATTCCCTAGTGGGGGTGGCTAACAGTGAAGTGTGAACTAACAGTGGGTGTACTAACAAGCTAACAAAGAAAAAGGTTTGGTCCAACAGCTCAGCCCAATTAATCTGTAGCAGTAGTTGTAAACATCTTCATCTTCTTTATGACAATGATAAATATCTCCCCTACGTTTTGAATTATTAGAGGTGCCCCTCCTCTATTTGCATATTTCCCCACATTGTCTATCAAAATAGTTATCTTTGATCAGTGGTATGATCAGTTGACTACTTTACCCCTATTTAGCAGGCAAGGGTGACAATGGGCCCGTGCTGCCTGACCAAGCTTAGGTTACCTGACTCTGAAGGGCCAGGGCTTGGGCCACAACTCTTGGTCTGAGAGTTGGCTAGAGCTTGAAATTTAGGTGTGGCATTTGGGTTGAGTTGGGCCAGGGCCTATGATAAATAGGCCCAACTTGTCCAGCTCGCCCAACTTGTTTCCCTATAGCATATTGCATAGTATTGTGAATGTCCTGGCGCATGCAAGCGGACCACACCCCCCCCCCCCCCTTGATTGTGCAATAATGGCATGGGGTGTGCTTTCGATTTAGATAATTTAACTGGAGTCGCCAATAGTTAGATATATTCTAGAATTTACGATTGGCTAAAAATCATATAATCTCTCATGAATTGAGAGATCGCTAGACTTCCTGACTCATGTGACTTATATAGTTGATTTGTAACCCTGATTCTGGGTAAGGACCTATGGACAACCGAACCTCAATCCTAAACTCTAACCCTAGAAGCCTGAACCCTAGGAACCCCAATACTAAACCCTAACCCTAGAAGCTTAAACCTTAAGAACCCCAGTCATAAACCCTAAACGCAACCCATTCAGCCCAGTCAACCCATTCAACCCAGTTAACCCAGTCAACCTAACCCTGAACCAAAGAACTTAAAACCCTAGAGCCTTGAGTCAACTTGGTGAGTCAACTCACCAGGTTAGCTGTAACACCCCGTACTTTCCAGTACTTGAGTGTTACCATGTAACCTGTTTTAATCAATCCTCATCCGTATACCAAGCTATCCATCTGTTGTATTGCGAGGAGGACCATCACATCGTTAGAAGGACTCTTAGGATTCTAATTTCATTAACAAAAAAATCTAACCATCAATGACACTTTTCATCCGTAGTTCAAGTCATCCGATCGATTTATTCTCTAGATGGACCTCTACATTAAAGAAGAAATCTATTTTCAAGATTTTCATTTCCTGTTGGACCAACCTAAACATTCATCTTAGGTTTAGAAGTCCGAATCACGAGATCCATCGTTCATTAGGTCCACAACGCTCTGTCGACCCATCTAACACTTGATTTTTCGTAAGTTAACCAACGGGTTACGAAATCAACTTTTAGGCCACAACTCGGCAGTGCTCTAAGCCATCGAAACCATTCAATGTGGGCCATGGAAGGCCTTGACCACAAATCATCTTAAAGATGAGACCCAATTCACTAAATCCATTAATCTAGCACAACCTTCATTCATAAAACAAGCCGCCCATCCAAGTGGCCTTCAAATAATCCATCACCACTTTAAAGGCACCTATTTTAGGATTTCAATCCCCTTGGTAGACAAACTTAACAGTCCATTCTCAATATCAGGCTCTGTATCATCAAATTCACTATCCATCAGGCCATAGGGCCAAGGACCTATGATATGAGCTAATTACATCCTAAACAAGCAAGTAAACCATCATACTTCCTCTAAACTAGGTGGAGAGCCCCAAGGATCACTAATGACCAAATCTGGACGAGATTTGACCGTCGAATGGACGAATATCACCACATGGAATGCAAATCGTCGAATAAGGCCCACCTAGGACTTAAATATACTTGATCTTTAGTCAGAGGACCCATTTAGATCCATAGAGCACCATGGACGGAGTGGATTTCCCATAAACATCACTATGGACCCCATATTAGTAGCACGTGTGCACCAAGGTGTAGTGTACTTGAGGTGCATCGGACGTGCCAACCCTCTCTTGGTTTTGGCAGTGGATGGACAAGCGTTCGTAAAATTTTGATCGGTGGCCCACCATTTGCGGTCACAAGCATGATTCAAACCATCCATCTTGTGCGCAGCGTGGCTCTAACCAAAACCCAACTGTTATATCTGGTTTTCCTATACGTGTGGACACACGATCCTTGGTGCAAACAGGCCCTACAAACACACCATTTTCGAAAGCAGAAACTAATCTCACTGCCAGTTTGGCAATCCGAGCACCCTCCTTCCTTTACATCTTAGCCGTCCATGACATGCAATCCTAGCCCTTCAAAGCTAGGTTTGTTGTAAAAGAAAGATAATGAGAGAGAAAAATCGGCCGCAAGCTCCTTCCTTCCAACCCATCAATGAAACTCCATTGGAGCTTCAACGTGAAGCATCCCCTAGCTCTATCCCACCAAATCAGACCGTCTAATGCATTCGGTTCTGAGAAAACTGCCCTGCATTGAGATATGCCATTAATGGCCGGTCTTCTTCCTTGATAAGAAACTCGCTTGTTCAATCGGTTGTTGGGTTGTTGAGAAAGATAGAAGGAGAAGGAAGGAAAGGCAGGGAGGTAAGACAGAGAGAGGAACAAGTAGATAGAGTAGAGAGAGAGAGAAGAAAAGGAAATCGGAGATGGAGGGGTGCGGCTGTTGCACCGTGCCATCTTGACCCGACCCGTTGCCAAGCTAGATGTCCATTGTTGGACGTTCCAGCACATGAAGAGAAGAAGGGAGAGAGATAGGAAGTGAAGAAAGAGAGGGAGAAGAATTAGGAAGAAGGTAGGTGCATGGTTGCACCAAGTCGAACTGAACCAGCCCAACTCGCTAACGGGTTCAGCTCGTTAGACCGAGTTCGGTCTGAGCTAGGGATGGGTCTGACATTTTTCTGGTCGAGAGAGAGAGAGAAGAGAGAAATGTAAGAGAGAAAGTAAGAAAGGAAAAAGAAAGAGAAAGAAGAGAAGAAGAGGACGCACTCGCTGTCGGGTTGCGCTGACTCGACCCATCCAAGTTGCTGCTGAAAATTGGACCCGCTGACGTGACTCAGTCACCGTCCGACGGTGTAGTTGGACCTGCAACAGATGGGAAGAAGAAAAGAGGGAGAGAGTTCTCCATGCATGACTGAGTTGACTCAACCAAGTCGGCTCGATTTGGGTGCAATCAAGGTTGGCGTCATTGATGCAGCAACACCTAAAAAACTCTGTTTGAGACCAGCGTGCCGGTAAATCTAACTCTACTACTTTGAGAATTTTATCAGATTATCATTCTACAACTAGATTCTTGATAATGCGAGTCAGCTTATGTATACCAACTTTCAACTCTCGCACGATAAAGTTTTAAAATGTAAGTTATCATTATTATTAATTTCATTATATTATTAATGCGATTGTTGATGGTGATATTGGCCAGTGCCATTAACGTTTCTATGCTTATAACGATTATCGTTAGGAATTATTATTATTGAGGTTAATTTCGTTGTTATTATTATTATCATTACGAGATTATTATCATTATTATTAGATATTATTAAATTATTAATTATGATTTTACTAGTTATGCTTCTTACTACAATTAACATACAATTATTAATTATTTCATTAGTTATCATTAAGAATTGATGATACAAGTGAGACATTAAAATCTAAAATCGAAGTCTAGGATTGGATTATAGGACGAAGCTAAAGACCTAGGTAATCCAAACCCTAGGTTAAGACCGTAACCATGATCATTGTGATTATTAAGCATGATTGACCATTGGCTGATTATTCATACTAATATTAGATGTTATAAACAAACCTATGATTATTAGACATTTATATTTTATTTACTATCCTTAAGTATTATCACGAATAGGTTCAGTGTTGATAGCTATTATTATCATCACTAGAAAATACTATCACTTTCATCATGGGATTAATATAAGTATTGTTAATATCAATATAATTATTAGTCATCATCTTATTATTGTTAGTAAATATTTTATTTCTATTACCCCTATTATTTAATAGATTATTAGTCATTATAAGAATATCAGATATTGTTGGTATATTTAAATATCAACTTGTAAATCATCATTATTAATATTGATGAATTAATACTCCCATTATGAATATTATTTGATCCATTGTGCAATAATAATAATAATGATGATGATGATGATGATGATGATAATAATAATAATAATAATTTAGGATTCAAATCCTAGAATCTAAACATTTAACTAAAACCTAAGATGAAAACCTAATTCTACACCAAAATCCTAAAAATAAGTAATCTAAGCCCTATGTTATGTTAATCTTGGCCATAAATACTTTGTAGAACATTGATCTCACATACAATTTCACCATTCATGGTAGGATCCGAGTCTAAAGGCGCAAGCACTTAACGACACTAGAAGATGATTCGGTTCATTAGGTGATGATTTCTTCCCCTTAAGCTTTCCATTTCCAAATTAGTTTAAGCAATAGTCTTTACTAACATCACAACTATTATCTCATAGCACACGACCTCTTACGCTAGTTATGAACCCTTAAGACATGATTTATATTTGATTTATAATTGATAGTTGTGAACCATACTTGCACGTGATAGTTACTTACATGATAACTCTTCGTTTGATTGATAGTTCACATCATGACCTATTGTGATCATTATGCTTAACATATGCCTGCCATGCTATAATTACTTGCTTCACATGAATTGTTGTGAGTCGCTTATGAATCCCTATTCACTACACTTACTAGTGGGTAACTCCCTCTTGTGTACGTGAACCCATACTCATGATGTAACAAGATGGGTTGGTGAGAAATGGGCCATCAATTTAGAGGTTATATGGGACATGGAACATTAATGTGAGATTTATCATTCATAGGGCATACGACTTGAGTGGCTTAGAAATGATCCCTTTTAACTGCACTGATTTTGCCTTGCCTGACCTTTTTTTGCCGTTTTGAATTGATGTCCTTGTTCCCTTTTTGCCACTGCGATTTGACATCTGTCCTATGTTTTGAGATTTGCTGATGTGGCTTCGATGGCCTATACCATGCGATGGTAATCCCTACTTTTGGAATTTGATTGGCCACTGGTCGACGGGCATCCATTAAACATCCTAAGATGGGGAAACCTCATGAGCCGGGGAAGGTAGTCATGGTACACTATGCTCGAGCTATCGGCCTACGTTGGGTGACGAGCCCCCCACCCCCTTCCCCCCCGTAGTGACCATTGAGTTACTTAAATTAGCTGATTGTAATTGGAAAAATAATGGTTTGGCTAATCATACATTCATAGCATATTGGCGAGGACGGGTGACTAATTCTGGATGTTGTAGCACGTGCCCTTAGGTTTAGTGGGGTATCGTTTCTGTAACACCCCAGATTTTTGCCAACCTAGAGATAGACGTCCTTAGGTAATGGGTCGATCCTAACACCTTATTAACTTCTCAAAAACTCAATCTCAAAGTCCAAAATCCCTTTTTAACCCATTTCCTTCAAAATCTCACCTTTCACCACCTTATTCTTCAAAATTTTAAGTACTTTCATATTAGATACAAATCCTAAAGTTTAGATAATGAAGAACAATACTAAAACTAAAAATTACTACAAATAGTCAATAAATAAATAAAATGAGTTTTTGACCATTAACCATTTGGAATCTCACGAAATAAGTAGGCTATTTGGATAGATCAACTTCTTTTACCCCAAAATCATATATTGCATAACAAATAACTCATTCCAGTTTGCAAAATACATGCGTTTCAAATATCAGATGGCGAAACCACCACTAGATAGGACAGCGAGTTGGCAAGGCCTCACCGTCCAGCGGGCCGAGCGGCCCGTTTTCTGCCCAGTTTTCTATAATTTTCAGCCCGACTTTAAAAAGTCATATCTCCCTCAATATAATTTCGATTTAGGTGATTTAAAATCCAGATTGAAGCTAAATAAATCTAGTTTCATATAAAAATAAGCGAAAAAATAAAATAAAAATTTTAATATAGTTAAATATAGGTTGTTGTGACAACTGTCCGAAAATCATTAGTTTGGACAGCTGCTGCTTCTAGAATTGTTATAATTTTTCTACAACACGAAATCTAATGAAATTTGGTACAGATGAAGTAGACTTGATGATGAACTACTAAAAAAATAATTAAAATAATATACTAACTAAAAGTGTCAGAAAGGGGCGTAGAACTGCCCTAGGGCCATATTTTGTCATTATTAGGGCATAATTTAGTTAAGTACTAAACTAAACAATTAGTGGAATTGGTTTGAACCATTTTCTATATGAACTGCAAGATCCAAAACTATTAGAATCGCTAACCCAATATTACCTAGAAACCTAGGATCAATCTCAAAATCCAGTTGCTCTCGAGAGCATCTTAAAACTCTGTATCAGATCTGGACCACGCGTCGGAAGTCCGATTACTGTAAAACTATACGGTTATGACCGCCTTACTGGGATTGACAACCATGTCAAAAATCAAGTCCTAACAGTATCCAGAAACGCACAACTTAAACCCGGAGCGAAGTGTGTGAGAAATGCGAATACCTTTAAAATATGAACTCAGATTTAAGTGATTTGGCCCATTCACCTGCGGGCCAAATTTAAGGTTTCTGATTGTTAGAATCTAACCCAAATACACCCTCAGATCAGGAAAATTTTCCTGCACAGGTCAGTATACTTGTGGCCCTGATCGAGTGATGATGACTGTTAAACTGAAACTGGTCCTCTGCGGTCGATCCGTAAATCCGATCGGACTGAAAACTTAACATGGCATAGATCCATTGTTAGGGAACTTTTCCCTGACCGTATATAGAAAAGGGGCCTCTAGATGAACTCTGTTGGCCCGAAACAGCCAACTTTTGGCTATAACCTAAGTATACCATGGCCCTAGGGCCATTGAGGTCAGTTCCGGGCCTATATAAAGACCTAAACCCACCCCTCTCATTCCATACGAATTTTAACCCTAAGAGAGAGAAGAGAGAAGAAAGAGAAGAGAAGAGAGAGAGAGAGAGAGAGAGAGAGAGAGAGAGTGAGAGAATGTGAGGGATTGTTGTAGGGATTCATCCCTGCCACTCAATGTGCTTAACCACCGCTTTCGTGTCGCTATATCGGCGATTCCAATTCCATTTTTGGGTAAGAAATCCTAACCCTAATATGTTTTTAAGGATTCAAATAGAGTAAATGGTGAAGTAGCTAACCTATTTCATGCTATAGGTTGCCGTTGTGCCCTAGGTGAGGACTTAGTGTTTAAACTGAGTTCGTTACGAGTTTACCGGCGAAAGGTGCAGACTATAAACATTTAGGTTATAGTTTTCAAGGCTTTCAATGTCAGCTAATGATTTATGTCTGACTTGATTGCTGCCATATGATCCTAGTTACGATGCTTTGTATATATTATACATATGTGAACTATGTTGAATTCAAAGACGCATTCCATGTGTTTGTTGAAATGTTCGAATGAGTATGAAATTATGATTTGTGTTCGTCATGACTGTAAACGTAGGATTCATGGTTATCATCGGTATTATGATTACTATGTGTGATGATTTGCTATAATATATGTCGTAACTAACCTAGTTCATATATTGGGTAAAGGGTAGCCTAAGTGTTTGATAAAATGTTTGAATGAGTGTGAAATCCTGATTTGTGCTTGTCATGATTTCTAATCTAAGATTCATGTTTGTTATACGCTTTATAACCTACGTTGTGTAGGAAATTGCTATAGTTCATGTCGTAACTAATCTAGTCTATGTATTTAGTAATGTGTAGTCTAAGTGTTTGATAAAATGCCTGAATGAGTACATGCTTGCTAAATTGTATTTAATGAGGCCATTGAGATGGGATTCTCAAGTACCTTGTCTATAGTTACAGTTTCCTTTATGTAATCTATCTTGCTACTACGTGATTTATGAATGAATGGCTATGTATGATAACATGTACTCTATGTGTTCGTTAAAATGCTTATATGAGATTTATATTTGAATTGGTTGCTACATGCTGTTTTAACTAACACATATGAATGCCTATTGCATTTGAAGTGTGATTGGGGCTACGACGTAGTCCAGGCAATCGGTAATGGTTTACGATCGGTGGTCAAACTATTTTAGCCACGACAGATACGTTCGAGGAATCCGAATTATACGCTGATTATCGACAGTGGCTAGGCCATGAGGAGTGCATATGCACTCCATGTCAATTAATTCAACATACGCTTGTACCAGTCGAGCCTGTCAAGTAACCCAATGTATGTTCACCATGTATGGACGCTACTGATTGAACTTAAGGTACCAAACTTACCAGTAAAAAGCCCGTTTAACCTTGGTACCTCGATCCGCTAAGACTCATAAGCCGAGCATGATGGTATGGGACACCGTGGTCGAGCTGTCGGTCTACGCTGGGGCGACGAGCCTCCCCGTAGTTTGTATGGGTCACTCCTTGGGAGCAATGTTGGTTAGAGGTTCACATTGTTGAGCAATGGTGGTTAAATGTCCACATTGTGACCCTCCCTCAAGTCCTTTGTTAGGCTGAATATCGAGGCCGATTCCAAGTGCCGACTATCGATTCCAATTATCGGAGTCGAGGCCGATTTCGATTGATGTGACCAATTTGCCGATTCTCAATATCGATCGACTCCGATTATCGTGACCGATTGCCGATTTTGATTAACGCTCCGATTTATCGATTTTAATTATCGACCAATTTCGATTGACGTGACCAATTTACCGATTTTTATTATCGATCGATTCCAATTGTCGTGACTGATTGCCGATTTCAATTGACGTGACCGATTTGCCGATTGTGATTATCGATCGATTCCAATTGTCATGACCGATTGCCGATTTCGATTGATATGACCGATTTACTGATTCTAATTATCGAACGATTCTGATTGTCATGACCGATTGCCGATTTTGATTGATGTGACCAATTTGCTGATTCTGATTATCGATCGATTTCGATTATCGTGACCGATTACCAATTTCGATTGACGTAACGATTTGCTGATTCTGATTATCGATCGATTTCGATTGTCATGACCGATTGTTGATTCCGATTGACGTGACCGATTCACCGATTCTGATTATCGATCGACCCCGATTGTCGTGATTGATTGTCGATTCTATTGACATGATCGATTTACTGATTCTGATTATCGATCGATTCCGATTGTCGTGACCGATTGTATAGGCTGATTTCGATTGTCGAGGCTGATTCCGATTGTCAAAGCCAATTGTATAGGCCGATTCTGATTGTCAAGGCCAAGTATCAAGGCCGATTGTATAGGCCGATTCCGATTGCCGAGGCCGATTCTGATTGTCAAGGCCGGTTGTCAAGGCTCAATGTGATGTATATGCGACCTGTATTTAAGGCCCATTGCGATGTGCATTTGGTCCGTGTTTAAGGCCTAATGTGACATATACGAGGCCTATGTGATAAGGCCCATTATGGTGCATTTGAGGGCCAGGCAATGGAGCTCATCGTGATGTATATTAGGCCCACATGAGAGGTTCATCGTGATGTGTATTAAGATCTTGAGTGAGGCTCATGGTGTTGTATATTTGGCCCTTGTGTGAGGCAATGAGTCCACTGTATGTTAGGCTCTATATGGGTCATTCCTTGGGGGCAATGTTGGTTAAATGTCCACATTGTCGAGGCTGATTGTTGATACCGGTTATTGATACTGATTATGAGTATGTGACTGCATAGTATCATGATACATGCACATACGCATCATCTGCATGTTTGTTATGAGGTGTGGTTGACCATTGCATATGTCATTGGGCAGATTTTTATGAGACTCCCTGATAGGCAGAGGTTATCTCACATGAGAGCACGACATGCGCAGGATTGATGCATGACTGGATTGTATGACTCATATATCTTGCATTGTGTGTTGTGATTACTATATGCCCTAACTATATCAGGGTCGTAGCCTCCACAGGCATAGCGTGGATGGCCAGTTGGGACACTAGAAATCTGTTCTACATGGGGTGCTATAGATATCTTTAGGTGAAAGTCCCTAAACCCTCTTGGTTCCAGAGGTTACTCCAACGTCTAGACCGAGTGGATGCATGAGCGTATGAGGGCCGTATACCGTTAGGCCGCATCTCCCACTATGTCGTGGTCGGTTAGAAGGGGGTGCGGCTTTACCTGCCCGAGAGGAGAGGGCAATGCCAGGTTGAGTCTGACCAGCTCGAGGAATGGGTCCGCTATCGACGAGCTGGGCTCGATATTGGTAGGCAGATAGTGAGGTCTCTTCCACCCACCTTGTTATGCGCGATAGGGCGGCAATCTGGTTTGGAGTGTAATAGACTCCGGTGATGATCCCAGAGAGGAACCGTACTGATATGTGGACTTATTGAGTAGGAGTTGCATACTCATGCATTCATTTCATTCACTATCCACTCGGGCTAGTGGTACGCAACTAATTGTTGTATACTTTCGCATGGCCAGGATTTCAGTTGGGCGTGCGACTAACCTGAGATCAGGAGTTTACCACATTAAGTCTGACTATCCAAATTTAGGTATGGGACTGGTTTGGATAGAAGTCTCTTGTGATGGACCCCATAACCTGTGATACTAAGTACTATCATCTCAACTTCACTCCAGCATGGTCATTTCATTCGCACCACATATTACATTGCATCCGCAATACTTAACATTTTGGGTTGCCATGTTTCTGTATTGGTATAGCCGTTAGCATTCATGTCTTGCATCGTATAGCCTTTGTACGGCTGAAGGTACTCATAGACTTATTAGTATATTTCCGCATATTTCGATATTGTATGATTTATGACATTGCATCCTCGACATCTAATATTTGTCTTTCTTTTACTCCTCATTTATATAGTTGATTTGCATTACATACCCTGATATTATATGACTCATGGACTGTCAGTATTTCTGCTTACTCTGATTACTCTTATATTGCTTACTTGACGCATACCTTGTGCACACACTTTCACCACCCACTAAGCTTTCTACAAGCTTATGCACGATAGATGTGTGCAGGTGGCGTTAGGTTGTAGCAGCATTGAGCTTGGAGCGTGCAGCAGACTTATGGAGTTTTAATTTTTGTCATATGTATTTCCCTTTCAGTATTGTATTCAACAGTTTATATTAGTGGATATGTGATGATGATGTTGCCTTTATGATTTAGGTATTCTTGCGGTTATGCTTATTACGAGATAAATGTACGCTGAAAAATCCTCCTTGTAAGATCTCAGGATCAGAATCTGGCGTATAGGCGCTGGGAGCCGAGAATGGGGTACCACGGAGGCTGTCGGCATCGAATTCGGCGATCGGGGTTCTTGTGATTCCGATTTTCGGGTTTGGGGTGTGACAACACTCAACCCTTGAGTGTACGCTGAAAAATCCTCCTTGTAAGATCCCAGGATCAGAATCTGGCGTATAGGCGCTGAGAGCCGAGAATGGGGTACTACGGAGGCTGTCGGCATCGAATTCGGCGATCGGGGTTCTTGTGATTCCGATTTTCGGGTTTGGGGCGTGACAACACTCAACCCTTGAGTGTACCGAATTTTACTAAGGAGGTTTCACACGGTTCACCCCAAACCCAAGGTTAATCAGGTTCACCTTTAACCTTTACAACCTACACCTAGGCTGACTGTTTATGCTCTCATGAGTAAGGGTCAACACAAAGCACCCACTTTTAGGCACATTGGCCAAGGATCTTCCATAACACCCTAACTGTTTATGCTCTTACGAGCAAAGGTCAGCACAACGCACCCACTTTTAGGCACATTGGCCAAGGATCTTCCATAAGACCCTAATTATTTATGCTCTCCACAGAGTAAGGGTCAACACAATGCACCCACTACATACACTCCCGCCGGAGGCCTCTTAGAGGACTTGCAAGGGGTGAGAAACACCTTAGACCCAATTCTAGATAGGAATGATTACAAGGGTCCTCTGGACTCTGATAACTTATAAATAACCAGATGAGTCCCTTTCAGTATGTTGTCGAAGATCTCCTCCTTTGTTGATAAAGAGTCTTCTACTTCCTTGAACTGCAACTTAGAAGATGTACCAATGTATGGCGACAGGTTGGGTCAAGGCTATGATGGAATCCTACTCTCCTAAATATTTTCCTATAAGGAAGATAAATCGATTCCAATCATCTATGCATTCAAGGCATCCCAGCTTAATGATTTGCCATTAAGATGGTAGCTTGAGGATCCTTTAATGCGGAAGTTCATTCCCCAATCCACTCTATTGAATCTCAATGGTGAGGGTAGATTGGAGGATGAACTTCCATGAGAGAAAATGCTTTGGGTATATGATCTAAGGTTAAACACTCAAAAGCACTCTCTTCTTTCTCTACCAGCAATAATAGACAAGTCCTCTTTATATAGGCAAAAGGTTCCAATGGATATAAAACAGTCACATTTATGACAGAGTTCGATATCATCGAGCAGGTTCAATATCATTAGCATATACTCTCGATTGCATCATCTGGCTACTCGATGACGCAAACTTAATGTCATACGCTTTTGAAACCTTTTTCTAACTGGTCGAGGGAATCGAGACAGGTGTTGATATCATCAGATTTCGAACTCCGATAGTATTGACACGAGGTTCGATTCCTCGACATTTGAAAATGAGAGAGACTTGCCTTGAAATATTTCTGGTTTACAAGAATGATCGAGGGACGTTCGATATCATTGAAATTTGAATGTCGATGATATCGATAGCTGTGTCGATGCATCGACAAATCTAAAGGATTTTCCATTAAGCTTGCTGGACAGTTTATGTCCTTATTCGATGTAATTGATACTGTATCGATGTAACGCCCTGAAATTTGAGGGTCGAGTAGCAACTCAACTCTCGAGTTTCAAAACATCACTTATGCAACATAGATAATGATGATTAAATGTTGTCTGTGTTAGTGCATTAAACATGAGTGAGATTATACCAAAACAGTAATTCATACTCCAGATCAATTGTATAAAGGCAAGCGGAAGACTGAAACTGTATATATATGTATGTAAAAGAAACAAAACCAATTCAATCTCCAGAGTGTGAACTCAACTGAGTCACCATACATGTTTTGTTTTACGATCAAAATGTCAAAAATACAACTAGAAAAGTAAGTCCTATAAGTCCCATCGATCCAGGCAGTCTAGTCAAAGCCACTAGAATACTTCATGAACGAGAACTCGTCCTGGTCCTCGTAGTAGTCCGGCTCAGCCTCCTGAGTCGTCACCTCGTCTGCACCTAAGACAGAGTCTGGTTGGTGTGTACAACACCGTCCCGTAACGTGGGAGTGAGTAGCTAACTCAGTGGAATAATAAAGCATAGGTTAACATGTTATCAATTCAGTCAAGCAGTAATGATAAAGCAGTACAATCAAACACTCCTAACTACTCTTATTAATGTAAGTATGAATACAGTCATGATGGATGCCCTCACCACACACTCCCTCGTGCGACACCATCTTATGTTCGCGGCATGCTTTCATTCCTCAGGGCTCCACATCTTCCAGGCACATGCAGTGCGATGATAAGCATGATTACCGAGTTGTTATTAGTCCATTTCAAACAGCAGGATTGGGAAACTAAGGTACCTCCCTTGTATCATTCCCAAACATGATCCATTCTAGGGTTATCAAACCTAGATAATCTCATACGATAGTGTGATTCTAGGGCACTATAAAGGCTGCCAGGGCTGTTACACACAATTGTTACACTACTCCCCCATCACCTTTTTAACGATTCATCACTAACTGGATACAGGCCTAGTTCATACTTTATACACTGTGGCAAAACTCGTCGCCTCACCGCAAATTCAGAGTATGCTCGAGGTCACTACAAAGGGCTCGTCACCAATCAGTGTAGGCCAACAGCTCGAATACAGTGTCCCATACCACCGTATTTGGCTCACAAGTCAAGGTTGCTCACTGGTCACTACGGGGAGGCACGTGGCCCCAGCGTAGGCCGACAGCTCTACCATGGTGTCCCATACTACTATGCCCGGCTCATGAGTCTTAGCGGATCGAGGTACCATGGTTAACGGGATTTTGCTGGTAAGTTTGATACCCTAGGTTCAAGCAGTAGCGTCCAAACATGGTGAACATATATTAGACAGATCGGGTTACTTGACGAGCCTAACTAGCTCAAGCGCACAATCAACTGAACGACATGAAGTGCATAAGCACTTTGCGTGGCCTAACCACTATCGCCAACTGAAGTACGATTCGGGTTCGTCAAACACATCCTACGTGGCGAAAAGAATCTCAACCACGAACTCAAGTCTGGTACCGATTGTCTGGACTATAATCATAGTCCCAAACGCAATTAATCCTTATTCAAAGCATGTGGAGTAAAGTATAGTAAACAAAGTAATTCAAGCATGTTAACAAACATGTCATAAAGCATGTTACAAAGCACAAAGTAAACAAGAAATACATACACATATATTTCATAAGTAAGCAGTTAAATTAAACAACCAACATGGAGGAAATCATATACGTCTCTAAGGTAGTTGAGAATCCCTTCTCAACACCTACCTAAGGCACCATCAGTCAAGCACTTACTCTCACAAGCATTGTCACAAACACTTAGAATACAGTATTTCAACATACATAGTGTATATTAGCAAAACATGTATTAGGGCAAGCCCTTTCATCAAACAAGTATTTTACACATATAATATGTTCATACAACAAATAAACATGGAAAACACATTTTCAAAATTTATACGTATACGGTACTTTCTACAAATACCTAAAATATGTAAAATTCCATATTCTTTGTCTTTAATCGAAAAAGGAAAATAGATATCACTTTGTACATGTATAATTGTGTGCAGATCATGAATCTATCATTATCTAACATTGAAAGCATTGAAAACCACAACCTATACACCTAAAGTCCTCACCTTTTATCGTAGAATCATAATAAATCCGATAGGTTTGCTAAGCTCTCGTATTCGACAGTTTGGTGACCTATAGAATGAAATAGGTTAGCTATTTCATAACCTACAACCTTCACAACCTCAAAATAGATTAGGGTTAGGGTTTCTTACCTTGAAATGAGGTCGGAATCGCCAGGAAAGCGATGAGAATGGGGTGGTGAAGCTTATGTAGTGGCAGGAAAGATCCTCCCACAACTTTCTAACTTTCTCTTTTCTCTCTTCTCTCTTAGGGTTTTTCTTAAATTCTCTTCTCTCTTAGGGTTTTTCTTAAATTCATATGGCTGGATGAGAGAGAGTTCTAAGGTCCTTATATAGCCTAAAAATACTCCAAAACAGACTTAAAGTCAAGGTATACTTGGGTTATAATCAAAGTTAGCCTGTTCCAGCTTAACGGAGGACTTTTGGCGGCCCCTTTTCTACGTGCGGTCGGACTTAAGCTCACCAACCTTGGATCTAGGTGGAGTTAAGTTTTTGTTCCAGTAGGGTTTTCAGATCACGTGTGGCGGACCAGTTTCAGTTCAACAGTCAGTGAAACTCGATAAGAGATTTCAAGTACACTGCCATGTATATGAAATTTTTTCTGATCCGAGGGTGTATTTGGGTCAGATTCTGACGGTTTGGTTGCTTACAAATTGTCCGCAAGTAACAAGTCTCAGATTACTACTTGAGATATTTATTTATAAAGAAAAACTAAGTGTTCTCACACTCCTCGCTCCGGACTCAAGCAAACAGCCGTGGGACACTGTCTGGATTTGATTTCTGAGATGGTTGTCAAGCCTAGCGAGGCAGTCTTAAGTCTATAACTTTGTATTATTCGGACTCCCGATGTGCTGTCCAGATCTGATACGGAGTTTCAATGTGCTCCTGAGAGTAGTCGGGTAATGAGTTTGATCCTAGATTTTAGGGTAACCTAGCGTCAATGATTCTACAAGTTTTGGGTCTTGCAGATCGTATTTAAAGTGATTCAAACGAATTTCGTGGCTAATCCAGTTTAATACTTAGTTAACTTTGTCAAATTTCTAAAGGATTTGATCCTAAGCAATTTCTGCCTGAGGTGGTATTCGGGCCATTGTACGGGATTTTTTGAGTCGTTACAATCGATATTATCGATATTTGAATATCGATTCTCTCGAGTGACCCTCGATCAAAGATAAATAATCTTGAAATATTTGCTAGATATTTGTGAGTCCAAGACCGATATCATCGAAAGCCTTCCGATATCATTGAGATTTGAATTTCGATGATATCGAGGATGACCTTTATATATCGATGATCTTATAATTTTTCTTAGTAAAACTAGGCACTCGTTTTCTGCTGTCGATTGTATCGAGTTAACTTTGATAGACTCGAGATTTGAATATCGATGATATTGATATGTATATCGATATATCGATAATTCCGTGTAGATGAGTATGTGGTTGCTGGACATATTTTGTTCTCATTTCGATGATATCGTTTAGTCATCGAGGACATCGATAGCACATGCCGATAATATTGAACAGTATATCGATAAAATCGATAGAGTTAAAAAACTTAGATTTTCTGAATTTTTAAAAAGTTTTCTAACTCAAAACTCTATGATGTTCTAATTTGTTTTAAGGGTTTTAATTACCTGGTGTTTTAGGACATGGGATGTGAGGCTTAGATTTACCTGTGGCGAGTTCGGGCCCACATTCGGTTGAGGCAGACAGTTGATTGATCTTCCTATGGGGCTTCTCTGTCTAGCCAACTCAACACTCACGCTAATTGACAAACCGGGGCACTTTCAAGCGCTTGCTTTAAGCCATTCAATGCCTTCTTCAGCTTGTATACCTTATCTTCTTGGCCTTTATTCATATATCCAGGTGGTTGATCCACACTGATTTCTTCTTCAATATATCCATTCAGAAATGCTGACTTCACGTCTAGCTGATAAACCTTCCATTTATTTTGAGCAGCTAATTTAATTACCAGCCTGATGGTCTCAAGTCTGGCAACAAGAGTAAAGACCTCTCCATAATCAATTCCTTATTTCTTCTTGTATCCTTTTGCTACAAGCCTTGCTTTGTATCTGTGGACTTCTCCTTGAGCATTTCTCTTTGTCTTGTAGACCCATTTCACTCCAATGGTCTTGCAATCTTTTGGTAGAGTAGTAAGCTCCCATGTTTTGTTCTTTTCAATGTATCTAATTTCTTCATCCTTTGCTCTCTTCCATCTATCTTCTTTGTTAGCTTCTTCAAAGCTAATTGGATCATTGCTCATTAGAAGTCAATACGGAGTGATGTCCTCATCCATTGGTTCTGCATACACATCATTCAAGCTTCGATAACCACAAGGCCTCATGTCTGAAAATTCTCGTTCCTCTGATGATGAAGCTTCATTCCTTAGTGGTGAAGGGGAACCATGTGGAGGTGTCTGTTGTGGTTCTCTAACCACTTCTCTTGACTGATCATGCTCTTCTTCTTTAAGAATTAACTCTGCATTTTTGGAGGATTCAATCTGATCCCAGTTCCAAGATTCATTTTCTTCAAAAATGACATCCTTGCTAAAGAATACTTTCTTAGTGATGGGATTATATAGCTTGTATCCCATAATTCTGTCACCGTATCCAACAAGGATACACTTTGCTCCTTTATCTTCAAGCTTGGTCCTTCTTGCTTCTGGAATTTTGGCATAGGCAATACAACCAAAAATTCTGAGATGACTCACCTTTGGTTTGTGAGTACTCCATGCTTCTTGTGGTGTCTTTGTTTTGTAAACTTCTCGTAGGACACCTATTTAGCAGATATATCGCACATGAGACAGCTTCGGCCTAGAAACTCTTTGGCATATTGTTATCTTTTAACATGCTTCTTGCCATGTTAAGAATAGTGCGATTCTTCGTTTCGGCAACACCATTTAATTGAGGAGTATAAGTTGGTGTGAATTGATGTTTGATTCCTCATTGCTTAAGGAATTCTTGAAAAATGTCTGCGGTATATTCTCTGCCTGGATATGATCGTAATGTCCTGATGAGATAACCACTTTGTTTCTCCACAAGAGCTTTAAACTCTTTGAAAAAACCAAATACTTCTAACTTTCTTTTGAGAAAGTATACCCGCGTTCTTCTGCTGAAGTCATCGATAAAGGTGAGGAAGTATTGATTATGTCCGTTTGATACTTGATTTAACGGACCACACACATCTATGTGAACTAGTTCGAGAGGCTTGGTTGCTCTCCAATCATTTTGTTTTCCAAAGCTGTTTCTGTGTTGTTTGCGCAGAACACAGCTTTCACGTATTTCATTTAGATGATGGATGCTGGGTAAGCCTTTTACCATATTTTCCTTCCCAATTGTTTCAAACTTTCAAAGTTCAGATGTCCATACCTCTGATGCTAAATCTAGTCTTTGTCATTGATGATAGATTTTAAACACTTTGGAGTATCATGATGAATAGATAGAGGGAACATCCTATTCTTCACCATCTTGACTCGAGTCACCAACCTTCCTTGAGTGTCAGCAATAGTCAGCTACATATCTTTAAGGATAATATTATAGCCTTTCTCCACGAGCTGTCCGAGACTCAATATGTTGGTCTTCATGTCTGTGACATAATAGACATTGGAGATAAAAGCATGATCTCCATTCTTCTGCTTGATCAATACATCGCCTTTCCCTTGAACAGGGACCTTTGAGAGATCGCCAAATGAAATCTCTCCTTGAATCTTCTCATCGAGTTTGGTAAATAAATTCCTTCTGCTAGTCATGTGATTTCTGGCTCCAAAATCGACGTACCAAATATTTTGATCCGGATCGATTGTGTTATGTGCCATAAGACGGAACGATTCATCTTTAACTTGATCATTTTCTACATAGTTAGCACTTTCAATAGCTTCATTTTATGGAAGCTTACCTCTGCACTCATTGCTGTAATGGCCATACTTGTAGCAGTTATAACACTGAACACTTCTTTTGTCAGTGTTTTGACGGTTGTTATAACCGCCTCTTCTTCCTCCTCCTCTTCCTCGTGGAACATAGTTTTGTTGTCCACGACCTTCTTTATTGAAAGCCTCTTCTACCATAACTACCGTTTCTGGGTTCAAAATTTCCAGAACCTCTTCCACGAGATCCTCGACCTCGTCCTCGTTGTGATGTCTCCCCCCATCATGTCTTTCTTCAGTGATTAATAGCTTTGATTGCAAAGCTTGCTCTAATGCTTTATCATCACCTCTATGCACCTTCTGTTCATGCGCTTGCAACAAGCCCACAAGTTCTTCGACGGACATAGTGTCACGCCCCAAATTCTGAAAACGGGGCTCACAAAATTCCCGATCGCCGAATTCGGTGCCGACAGCCTCCGTAGTACCCCATTCTCGGCTCCCAGCGCCCATACGCCAGATTTCGATCCTGGGATCCTACAAGGAGGATTTTCAGTATGAATTTTTTTTCATAATGGAGCATAACCACAAGTATAACCAAGTCACAAAATAACATCACCACATATCCACTATATCAAAAACTTTAAGTACAATGCGAAAAGGAAAATACAGGGTGATCAAAAGGCTCCAAAAAGATCTGATACGCACTCCTGCCTCAGCGCTGCTGTTGTCTAACGCTACCTGCACGTAACGGTCGTGCATAAGCTTACAAAAGCTTAGAGGGTGGTGTAAATATGTGTGTAAGACAAGTGTCAAGTATACAATATTAGGGTAATGCAGAAGTATGCAGGTAAGTCCATGAATGCTATCAGCTGTACCAAAGCTATATGATGCAAGGCATGAATGCTATCACCTGTACCAAAGCTATATGATGCAAGGCATGAATGCTATCAGTCATACCAAGGCGATGCGATGCGAGGCCTATGTAGCCACATGTCATATGCGAGATGCAAAGCAAGCATGCTAGTACTCATCAAGTACACATATAGTACGGTTCCTCTCTGGATATCACCAGGGTCTAATACACCTCACACTGACTGCCTCCTCCCTAGCTGCACAGTCAAGCAAGTGGAAGAGACCACACTATCTGCCTGACCAGTAGTCTGCTAATACTTACCCGGCTCGTCGATAGTGTACTCATTTGCGAGCTGGTCAAACTCAGCCTAGTTTATAGCCCCCTCACTCAGGCGGATAAGGCCACACCCCCTTCTAACTGACTACGACATAGTGGGAGACGCGGCTTACTGGTATTCGGCACTCGGGCGCTCATGTATCCACTCAGTCACGTTGGAGCATCTCCTGGTACTAAAAAGGTTCTGGGATTTTCACCCAAGGACATCCTAAGTGCCCACAATGCTAGAGCCAATATTTCCAATATCCAATTCGACCATCCACGATGTATTTGTGGAGGCCACGACCCTGATGTCACTAGGGCATGCAGTGAATCACAACTCATAATGCGAAATGCACGAGTCACACCATCAGTCATGCAGTAATCTCGCACGTACCATGCGCTCATATGGGGCACTCCGTCTCATAAGGAGTCCCCGTAAATGCCTCAACCCAACGGCTTATGCTATGATCAAACATTCCTCATATCAAGCATACATATGATGCATATGCGCATGAATCATGGAAGTGTACTAAGCATGTTATAAAGTAATGAACTATCCTTACACCGAAGATGGGCCTAGACGGCCTACACGTAACTAGTATGGGCCTATCAATGAGTCCAAGGGAGAGTTATAATGCGGACATTTAACCAACACTATACTTGCAATGTGGACATCAAACCAACATTGCTCCCAAGGCATAGCCCGCCTAATATCAACACACAAACCATTGGGAAATCACACATTGCAATGGACCCTAAGGACATCCCGTTGGGCCTTGACCCATGGGCCTTGGATGCCTCAAATGGGTCGCATCATATGTGCCTTATATAAATCAAGTGGGCCACATTAATGGGCCTTAGGTATATTGCAATGGGCCATATCCCATGGGCCTTTGAAAACATCACAATGAGCCTCGTAACATGGGCCACAAATACATTGAATGGGCCTAAACACATGGGCCATATATACATCAAGGTGGGCCTCAATGGAAGACCATAAATACATCAAGATGGGCCTCCTCACATAGGTCATATGTTCATCAAATGGGCCACACCAATTGTAACATCCCGAATTTTTGCCAATGTGGAATTAGACGTCCTTAGGCAATGGGTTGATCCTAACACCTTATTAACCTGTCAGAACTTAATCCTAAAGTCTAAAGCCACTTTTGAACCCATTTCCTTCACAAATCCCACCCTTCACCACCTTGTCCATTAAATTTTTCTAAGTACTTTTACCCTAGACACTATCTTAAACTAGCTAAGTATTATAACTTAGATCACTCTATATACAAACTACAAAGGCCTAGGTACCACCTTAGACAAAAATCACTCAGGACTAAATCCTTTAGAAATTAGGCGAGAATTAGCTAGTGTAAAACTAGAGTACCTATGAAATTAGCACCAATCACTTTAAATACGATCCGCAAGACCCAAAACTTGTAGAATCATTGACGCTACATTGCCTTAAAATCTGGGATCAATCTCATTACCCGGCTACTCTCGGGAGCATCTCGAAACTCCGTATCAGATCTGGACCGCATGTCGGAAGTCCGATTAACACGAAGTTAAGAAATTATGACTGCCTTGCTGGGCTTGATAACCATCTCGAAAATTAAATCCAGATAGTGTCCTAGCACTATTCGCTTGAGCTTGGAGCGGGGAGTGTGAGAAATGTGAAAATAATTCTAAATTAAATTCAAAATAAATAAATCTGAGACTTGTCGCTTGCGGGTCAGTATTAAGCAACCAGACCGTCAATATTAGACCAAATTACACCCTTGGATCAGGGATATTTCCCTAAACATATCCATGTACTCAGAATCTCCAATCGAGAGCCACTGACCGTTGAATTGAAACTGGTCCGCCACGCGTGATCTGGGAACCCGACTGGAACGAAAAGTTAACTCCACCTAGATATAAGGTTGGTGAGCTTAAGTCTGACCTTTGGCTTAAGGAGGGCCGCCAGAAGTCCTCCGTTGAGCTGGAACTGACCCACTTTGGTTATAACCTGAGTATACCTTGACCTTAGGTCCTTTTCGGTGTAGTTTTAGGTTATATAAGGACCTTAAAACCCTCTCTCATTCAGCCATACGAATTTGAGAAAAACCCTAGGAAAAGAGAGAGAAAGAGTGAGAGAAGTGGGAGAAGCTCCCTACTACTTTTCCATGTCGTTCTATAAGCTTAACCACGCAAGTCTAGACGCTTTCCCGGCGATTCCGACTTCCTTTCTAGGTAAGAAACGCTAACCCTAATTTGTTTTGGAGTTGTGAAGGTTGTAGGTTATGAAATAGCTAACCTAGTTCATTTTATAGGTTACCAAACTGCTGAATACGGAAGCTTAGCAAACCTATCATATTCGTTACGATTTTACGGTAAAAGGTGAAGACTTTACGTGTATAGGTTACGGTTTTTAACGCTTTCAATGTCAGATAATGATAGATTCATGATCTGCATGCAATTGCACATATACAAAATGTTGTCTGTTTTCCATTTTGATTAAAGACGAAGAATATGGAATTTTACATATTCTAGGTATTTGTAGGAAGTACCGTATACGTATAAATTTTAGAAATGGGTTTGCCATGATTATTTGCTGTATGAATATATTATATATGGATAAAATACTTATTTGGTGAAAGGACTCGTCCTAATACATGTTTTGCTAATATACACTATATATGTTGAAATAGTGTATTCTAGAAAATACCATATACATATAAATTTTGGAGATGTGTTTGCCATAATTATTTGCTGTATAAAAATATTATATATGCGTAAAATACTTGCTTGGTGAAAGGACTCGCCCTAATACATGTTTTGCTAATATACACTATATATGTTGAAATAGTGTATTCTAAGTGTTTGTGAAAATGCTTGTGAGAGTAAGTGCTTGGATGATGGTGCCTTAGGTAGGTGTTGAGATGGGATTCTCAATTACCTTAGAGACGTATATGATTTCGTCCATGTTGATTGTTTAATTTAACCGCTTGCTTATGAAATATATGTGTTTATATTTCTTGTTTACTTTGTGCTTTGTACTATACTTTATGACATGCCTATTAATATGCTTGAATTACTTTGTTTAATATGCTTTACTCTAAATGCTCTAAATAAGGATTGATTAAGTTTGGGACTATGTTTATAGTCCAGACAATCAGTACCAGACTTGAGATCGTAGTTAAGATTCATTTCGCCACGTAGGATGTATTTGACGAACCCGAGTCGTACTTCAGTTGGCGACAGTGGTTAGGTCATGCGAAGTGCTTATACACTTCATGTCGTTCAGTTGATTGTGCGCTCGAGCTAGTCAGGCTCGTCAAGTAACCCAATCTGTCTAATATATGTTCACCATGTTTGGACACTACTGCTTGAACCCAGGGTACCAAACTTACCAGTGAAATCCTGTTAACCATGGTACCTCGATCCGCTAAGACTCATGAGCCGGGCATGGTGGTATGGGACACCGTGGTCGAGTTGTCGGCCTATGCTGGGGCCACGTGCCTTCCCGTAGTGACCAGTGAGCAACCAGACTCGTGAGTCGATTATGGTGGTATGGGACACTATATTTGAGCTGTCGGCCTACACTGATTGGTGATGAGCCCTTTGTAGTGACCTCGAGCATACTCTGAATTTGCGGTGAGGCGACGAGTTTTGCTGCAGTGTATAAAGTATAAACTAGGCTTGTATCCAGTTAGTGATGAATCGTAAAAAAAGTGATGGGGGAGTGGTGTAACCATTGTGCGTAACAGCCCTGACAGCCTTTGCAGTGCCCTAGAACCACACTATCGTATAAGATTATCTAGGTTTGACGACCCTAGAATGGATCATGTTTGGGAATGATACAAGGGAGATACCTTAGTTTTCGAATCCTGCTGTTTGAAATGGACTAATAATAACTTGGTAATCATGCTCATCATCGCATTGCATGTGCCTGGAAGATGTGGAGCACTGAGGGATGAAAGCATGTCGCGAACGTAAGATGGTGTCGTATGAGGGAGGGTGTGGTGAGGGCATCCATCATGACTACATTCATACTTGCATTAATAAGAGTAGTTAGAAGTGTTTGATTGTACTGGTTTATCATTACTGCTTGACTGTATTGATAGCATGTTAACCTATGCTTTATTGTTCCACTGAGTTAGCTACTCACTCTCACGTTATGAGACAATGTTGTATACACCAACCAGACTCTGTCTTAGGTGCAGATGAGGTGACGACTCAGGAGGTTGAGCCGGACTACGACGAGGACCAGGACGAGTTCTCATTTATGCAGTAATCTGGTGGCTTTGACTAGACTGCCTGGATCGACGGGACTTTCTTCTCTAGTTGTATTTTGATATCTTGATCGTAAAACAAATACATGTATATGTGTTCACCCCCCAAGTATAGGGTTGTGATGTAGTAATAAACTCGGTAAGATCAAGGTCGAATCCCACGAGGACTGGTCGTCACAACTCAAATCTATGATTCTTCTTAACCAATCCAAAGAATAATGAACTAAACTACTAAGCACAATTTTAGGAAAAACAATTAAGAATAGGGAATAAAATTCAATCAGAGAGAAAGCACTAGGACTTTCGAATCCACCCCTAATTATCCTAACCCTTGTTTCGTCTGTTGATTCACCTTGATCTAAATTGATACCACTTAAATAAAGAAAGCACAATCTGTGTCCTGAATTGGGCATACAGACTGTCTAATTCCTCTAAGCAATGCCATGAATAACAGATCCCATGTCCTTGGTCGGGCACATGGAATGTACATTCATTAAAGCACCCTGTTTCTTCCTCTATAGGAAACCTGTTCTTGATCAGACACAAGCACCTGTAATAAGCATCCAAGCAACATCCATCTATATACTTTGATCAAGTTCATAGATGGAGAAGTATGGAATTTAAACCCGTCAAGCCCACTTAGAGAAAAAAAATAAATTAATTAAAATTCAAAGTAAATCAACCAATACAAGAGCTAATCAAATTAGGGGCTTCATCTCAGCCCTAGCTGAGAGATTAGTTACCCATAAAATCCATAAAAAATATTAAATAAAATTCATAAAATCAAAACACCAAACCGAACAATCTCTCTCTCTTCTTTCTTCTCTTTCTCCTCTCCCTGGCTCTGGATCTCAAATTTCCTGGATCCGATGCCTTCCCCATCCAAAACTTCCCTTTTATAGTGCTGGATGGTGGAATCGGTGGCGAGTCGTAGACGGACTCAAAGTGTAATTTTTCGCAGCCAGTGATCGGTAGGCCCCACAGTGTTTTACGTCAAAATCCATGTCCATTAGATTCGGACGAAATTTCGATCAAGAATGAGTGGTTTTGAACGTCCATTGGCGCGGCCCACGGAGAAGAAATCTCGAAAAGATGATTTGAACGTCGAGGGTATCTTTGTGGCCTCTGTATCACGCACGTGTGTACGCATGGGAGTGAACTATCAACATGATTTTGTAGTATTCATGGCCCTCTACACGATGGACGGCTCGGATTGGCCGAAGGATTGACGTACGGGGCCCACTGTCCTTCGCAACAACGGCCAGCGGCCGGGTTACGAGGACGCAAACCTCCATCCGTTGACAATGGTGGGGCCCATTCCGTTGATCATATGGCAAATCTACTCCGTCCAATGCGATGAGAGCGAAAAACCGGTCAGGAATATGTAATTTTTTTATTCTTTTAATGGGGCCCACACGTTATCTAATTTCACCGTCGGCTATCTGTTCGGACGGTTAAAAACTGATTCTCACTATCTTCTAAGGTTCTTCCACCTAGGCAGTCATAAAAAACATGTTAGGAAACCGATGGACGGTCTAGATCGGCATTTTAGATGAAGGGTGAGACCCACAACATCGACCGGCTGCCGTGCTTTACGGACGCTGGAGCATCTTTCGAAATTTGAAGACGGGCGCGGGTCAGCGCCCGCGCTGACCGTCCACTGGTGTGGTGCGCCGCTGGTGCACATGTACTCGGTGTACACTCCCCACACACAGGGCCCACTATGGTGTTGTTACGAAATCCAATCCGTCCATTCCCTTCCTCAAACTATATTAACCGTCGAGACCAAAGTTGAGGCATAACCTGCTATCAGGTGGGCCTGAAATCAACTATTTGTTGGCTGATTTGTCAGTTGGAGCACTTCCCGAGATCATCAATAGCTGAAATTTAATATGTACGGTTAATTCACGGCCCCCATCACATGTATGAAGTTTCGAGTTGATCGGATGGCGGAAAATACGTGATCTTGCATTTTGTACCAATTTCAGGCCTCTTTATCGTGCGTTCCTCAGATCCCAGGCGTGTATATCGTTCACCATTGGTTTTCTAGAGTTCATCCTGTGCTCTGGTAATTTTGGAGCGTCAAATCCATGTTTTTAACATCATCTTTCAATACACACTCCTAATTTCCTCCTGTAATAAAAACACGATTAAAATCCGATGTTAGGCTTTATCATGTGTGTAAAATTAGGTAATTACTGGGTCTGATATGCAATATTCGACCCTGATCAATATGGTGACTCAGATGGGTTCATACTCTGGAGATTTATGGTTTTGTTTCTTTTACATACATATATATACAGTTTCAGTCTTCCGCTTGCCTTTATACAATTGATCTGGAGTATGAATTACTGCTTTGGTATAATCTCACTCATGTTTAATGTACTAACACAGACAACATTCAATCATCATTCATTATGTTACATAAGTGATGCGTTGGAACTCGGGAGTTGAGTTTATGCTTGACCCCCAAATTTCAGGGCGTTACACTAATGGGCCCCATGTATATCAAATGGGCCACACCAAATATAAGTGGTGATAATGATTTCCACCATTGTAATTCCTAAGGCCCTCCATAACATATATTTCTCATCCAACCTATTCATAACTAACATAATGATTAGATGAAGTGGAAGCAACTATCGACTTAGTAGGAAACTACAATGGCCCCTTAGAAATTTTGAATGCTAGACGTCATTGTCCACTACATAAAATGGTGGGGTCCACTCGAACTTTAAATGTGACTTATTTTTACTCTCAAGCTTGTTAAGACAAGCCTGCCAAATGGTTAAACAGCTTGGATGCAACACATGCATCATGGTGGATCCCATATAGACGGACGACATGGATGAAACAGGTGGGTTCAACGAAGGGCCCACCATCAGGTATATATTATATAATAAATATATAATATACACAATATAATATATATAATATATATATATATACACATATATACACACACGCACGCACACACACACGCCACACACACACACATGCGCACACACATCACCGTCCACTGTCAGTGGATGGTGAAACACATACATCACTGTGGGTCCCACCATAATGTTTATATGCCATCCAACCCGTTGATAACGGAAAACAAATTTCATGTTGATCCGAAACTTCTGTGGACCCAAAAAGGTTCGAATGGCAGCCTTCCAATCTCCACTGTTTCCTATGATGTGGGCCACCAGAGCGTTGGATGTGGCTCATTTTTGGAGGGGGCCCACTTCAGGGAGGGGCCCACCTCTTGAACGGCATGGATGACATACATACATAATGATGGGGCTCATGACTGGGGGCCGTGGGACCTGCTCGTCTGCCAGCCAGATGCCGCAGGCACTGCCTGCGCCTCTGACAGCAGCAACGCCTGCTGCATCAATTTATATATATATTTTTTAAAAATCGCATTTTTTCGTGGTTTTTCAGTGGTAGGGCCTGCATCAAGTGAATCCGACCTACCCAATGGATTTCATAGTCCATAATCCATCCATCAAGCCCAATATTGGGAATCTTTTGGTATGTAGAAAAATTCAGGTGACTTTAAACGGTGAGAATCAGTGTTTGCTAAGGTATGGCCCACCAGAAAGTTGGATCAACTTCATTTTTCGGCTCAACGCCTAAAATGAGCCGGTAAATAGGATGGACGGTGTGGATTGAATCCATTCATCAAGGTGGGGCCTGCATGAGCAGTCCTTCCCAAAATCTAAAAAGAATTACTTTTCTTTTGTTTACAGTTCATGTCCAATGTCCAGAGACGCTGGACGGCTTGACACAACACATATATGCAAGGTGGGCCCTGCTCAAGTGGGCCACCAAATGATTAAATGGTATGTATAAAACATACATTAAAGTGGGGTTCATCTAAGTGGCCACATGGCCACCCCATCGCACACAAAGATAACTAAATAAATAAATAAAAAGAGAGGGAGAGAGAGATAGAGAGAGAGACGGGACACGCATGATGGAGGGCTCCGTCACTATGAGCCCTCCTTTATAAGTAATTATACATCGAGTGGGTCCCATTGCATGTGGGCCCACCAAATTAAGAATCAACAGTGGAGGTCCCTTCTCCACCAAAAATGAAAGGTGTCGATGACCCATTACAAGCTAGAAAATAAACATCATGATGGGGTCCATGGAGAATGGCCCCATCACGGAATGATCATGAAGATCAAGGTGGGCCATCGGCCACATCTTAAGGTCCCAAGTGAGATCCATACCATTGATCGGTAGGCCTCACTTGGTCCATCATCAAAACATGAAAAACCTATCCTATAAAGCACCCACCGTCGATCTTCTTGGTCCGTCGGAAAGCCAATCTCTTAGTGTCTCACTTTGATGGTGGAAGATGAGGTTTGAATGGTTAGGATGATGGTTAAAGGGATGGGAAAGGTTGGCCACCAAAATCACTCTTTTCTCTCCATGGGAAGGTTTGGACGTGGGCCTCTTCTCTTGCTTAGGAAAAAGTGATGAGAAATGAGAGAGAGAGAGAGAGTTGTAAAGAGAGAGAGGATAGCTTAGATAGGCCATGATTACTTGTAAAAGAGGGTGGCTTGCAATAAATGGTTGTAAGAGGGCTAGGGGTAGGGTGGCTAGCCATAAGTGCTTGTAAGAAGGCTAGGGTGTAGGGTGGCTATAGCTAAGCTAGGGTGGCTATAGCTAGGGTGATGTCATCCATCACCCTCATAATTACCTAGGGATTTGTGCCACATGGGATGGGTGGGTTCCGCAATGTGCGGTACACAGTCATTATAATGTATGGTTTACATCTTATGATCTAAGCGTCAGATTGACGCATGAGACGCGGCGTTGGAACCGCAGCGACAGTGCGGTCATAATGGTACAGGTCACGGATTAAGCTAACTCAATTTTACAGGATACGACTTAGGATCTATCGCAAACGTTGATTATACGTCGTAGGTTGTCAGAATTCGACGGGAAGGATCGTGGAAGTCAACGGAACAGTACAAATTAGGACACGGGTCTTACAACTCTCCCCACCTAATAAAATTTCTTCCTCAAAATTTACACTATCATCGCAGCTAAACGTAACTCATAAGGAAATAGGAAACATAACATCATATATAATCAAAACACAATACAACATATAATCAAACATTGAAAAGATGGGGATAGCGCTCGCGAATCTCCACCTCGTGCTCCCAAGATGCCTCATCTACACTATGATGGCCCCACTGCACCTTCACTAAGGGGATGACCTTGGTCCGCAGGACCTGCTCCTTCCAATCGAGGATACGAACTGGCTGCTCAATGTAAGAAGCGTCCTCACGAACCTCCAACGACTGCTAATCAATAACATGAACGATGTCTGACCCACACTTCCTCAACATAGAGACGTGGAAAACGTTGTGAACGCCAGACAACTGAGATGACAAGGCAAGTCGATAGGCTATGGCGCCAACACACCCGGTGATCTCGAAAGGTCCTATAAATCTCGAGGCAAGCTTGCCCTTCTCTCCAAAACGAACCACACCCTTCATGGGTGAGACCTTGAGATACACATGGTCCCCAACAACAAACTCCAAGGGACGACGCCGACGGTCAGTAAAACTCTTCTACCGGCTCTGAGCTGTGCACATCCTCTGCTTGATAATATCGATAACCTCTGATGTCTGCAACACAAGCTCAGGTCCTAGGAGACGCCGCTCTCCAACCTCAGTCCAATAACTCAGAGATCTGCACGGTCTGCCATATAACGCCTCAAAAGGAGCCATGCCAATGGTCGCCTGATAGCTGTTGTTGTACGCGAACTCAGCCAATTGCAGGTGTTCATCCCAACTACCCGAGAAATCAATCATGTAGGCCCAAAGCATATCCTCAAGGATCTGGTTGACCATCTCGGTCTACGGATGATGCGCGGTGCTGAGCTGCAAATCAGTACCCATTGCTCTCTGGAAGCTCCTCTAAAACTAAGATGTGAACCTCGGGTCTCAGTCTGAAACGATCGAAATAGGAATATTGTGCAGCCTCACGATCTCATCAATAAACATCTTGGCAAGTCGGTCCGTATGCCAAGTCTCACGAATCGCAAGAAAATGTGCCAACTTCGTTAGACGGTCCACGACAACCCAGATGGAGTCATGACCGCACTGAGTCCTCCGCAATCTTAGTACAAAATCGGTAGATATATGCTCCCACTTCCATATTGGGATGCTCAACGGCTACAATAGACTAGGGGGTCTCTGATGATAGGCCTTGACACGATGGCACGTGTCACACTCGGCCACAAAGCTAGCTATCTGGCACTTCATCCCCGACCAATAATACTGACGCCTCATATCGTGATACATCTTTGTCGAGCTATGGTGGATAGAGAAACACGATCGATGTGCCTCGATCATAAGATCTCAGTGCAACTCAGGAATATCCGGGACACACAATCGGCCTCTAAAGCAAAGTCCATCATCAGAACCAATCTGCCAATCTGTCTGACTCTCAGATGCTGCCTCTGCTCGGTAATCCTTTAACGACTCATCTACCTGCTGAGCCTCAATCACCCTTGCGATAAGAGAGGGTTGAATCGACAGGCTCGATAACTGGATGATAAAAGACTGCAGATCAAACTCGAAGTCATTCTCTGCTACATCCTCGAGCATCCTTCACTCCTGAATCATCAAGTGCGCCACCAGGCCTCGTGGTTGACGGATGAGGGCATCCGCTACCACGTTCGCCTTACCCGGGTGGTACTGGAGATCAAAATCATAGTCCTTCAGGAGCTCCATCCAACGCCTCTGCCTCATGTTCAACTTAGACTGAGAGAATAGATACTTCAAGCTCTTGTGGTCGGAGAAGAGCTGGAACCTCACCCCATAAAGATAGTGTCTCCACACCTTCAGTGCGAAGATAACTGCTGTCAGCTCCAAATTGCACGTGGGGTAGTTCAGCTCATAAACCTTGAGCTAACGAGACGCATAAGCCACCGGCTTCTCGTGCTGCATCAGGACAACACCCAAACCAACTCGTGAGGCATCGGTAAATACAACAAATCCATCACTCCCAGAGGGAAGAGTGAGGACAAGAGCGGATGTGAGGCGGTCCTTCAGCTCCATAAATGCATGCTCACAAGTGTCCCTCCATACAAACTCGGCACCCTTCTGGGTCAACCTGGTCAACGGGGCTGCAATACGAGAGAATTCCTCAATGAAACGTCAGTAGTAGCCCACCAAACCAAGAAAACTAAGGATCTCGGATGTGTTCGTGGGCTGGCCCCACTGACGCACGACATCAATCTTCGAGGGGTCCACTGCGACACCCTGCCTCGTCACTACATGACCGAGAAACTTCACCTCCTCCTACCAGAATTCGCACTTCTCTAGCTTCGCGTAAATCTAGTGTGCACGGAGGGTCTGCAATGTAATCTCTAGATACCGCTCATGCTCCTCACGGGTCCTCGAATATATTAGAATGTCGTCAATGAACACCACAACAAACTGATCAAGATACGGATGGAAGACCTCGTTTATCAACTGCATGAACACTGTGGGCACATTGGTCAATCCGAAGGACATGACCTGGAACTCAAAATGACCGTAGCGCGTCCTGAAGGCTGTCTTCAGGATATCCTCATCTCAAACCCGAACCTGATGATAACTGGACCGCAAGTCAATCTTCGAAAAGAACTGCTCTTCCTGCAGCTGATCAAATAAGTCATCGATCCTCGGAAGTTGGTACTTGTTCTTAATTGTGACCTTGTTGAGCTCGCGGTAATCTACGCAAAGCCTCAACGAGCCATCCTTCTTCTTCATGAAGAGTACCGGCGCTCCCCATGACGAACTGCTCAGACAGATAAACTTAACTCAAGCAACACGTCCAACTGCTTCTGCAGTTCCCGTAACTCTAACGGTGTCATACGATACAGGGCCTTCGAAATAGGCATGGTACCAGGCACAAGATCAATCTGGAACTTAGTGTGCTGACGAGGTGGTAACCCCGAAATCTCCTACAACACATCGTGAAAACCACAAACAACCAGCAACTGGTCGATACACAAAATAGCTGACTCCTCAATGACACATGATAATAGGCAAGAAAGCTATTCTCCTCTGGGCTCGGCAACAAACTGGAACTCTGGCACACCAGGTATGCAGAATATGACTGTCCTTGTGAAGCAATCTAATATGGTGTGGTACTTGGTGAGCCAATCCATGCCCAAGATAACATCAAATTCGGACATCAGCAATACAAATAGGTCGGCAGGCAAGAAGATATCCCCAACTAGAATGGGGCAAGATGCACAAAATCTGCCCAACACTGCAGTCTAAGAGCATCGATTCTGACAAACCCTCATGGGCAGACTCCATTGGTAAACCGGTCGATTGGTAGAAATCATTAGCCACAAAGGAATGCGATGCACCGGAATTAAACAATACACGTACAATATATGTAGAAACAAGGAGAGTACCCTCGATGACCCCTCTTGATGACTGAGGGTCCACTGCGGCAAAGACATAAAATCTCGCTCTGGCCTGGCTGGGAGGTGTAGGTCCCCTCTGAGGTCTCTGTTGATGTTGTGGTCATTGTGGGGGCCTAATCTGCTGTCTCTGCTACTGTGGGGAGGCCCTGGAGGATGGTACTATGGTCGCTGCTGCTGCTGTGATGGCTGTCGTAGAGGTTGATGCGGTGTCCTCGGCTGCTACCGCTGCGGATGGGGACACTCATACACACAATGTCCTGTCCTATCGCATCCAAAATAAGTACCTGTAAACGGTCCCGGAGGTGGTGCTGGGGGTGCTGCTAGTGCTTGGAATGTTGGGCGGGTCGTGCGTCACTGCAGTGAACAATGCCGCCGGCTTTGGCCTTGGGTGCTTCGAATGGGCGTGCGGTCGTCGTCGCAGCGATGAACAATGCCGTCTTCGCTGGGAACTATCAGAGGACGCCTTCCTCTTCTGCTCTCCCATCTGGTTGTGGGCTCTCTACAAACTAGCCCAATCTGACTCGTAGATCTGGGCCCTCTTTACGATCTGCTCAAACGTCGGAAGTATGTGTCCGATCACAAGGCTCCTAAGGGTAGGACGCAAACCGTTCTCAAAATGGCAAGCCTTCCGCCCCTCATCATCAACAAGATACGTCACGAACCTCAAGAGTGTGACGAAACGTGTTTCATACTAGAACACAGTCATGTCTCCCTGGACCAGAGTCTCAAACTCTAATGCGCGCTACTGGCGCACATGCTCAGGAAAGAACTTTCGGTCAAACCGGTCTGTAAAGTCCTCCCAGGTCCACTCGAAATCGGCCACTATAGATCGGGCTACAGATGCCCACCAATGCTGAGCCTCACCCTGAAGAAGAAATACAGCTAAGGGGACTCACTGCTGGGTCGTACACCTTATGGTGTCAAATATCTTCTCCACCTCGGAGCACCATATCTTTACTACAGTAGGGTCTGGCTCGCCCCAAAATCATGGAGGATTGTGTTGTTGGAAGTCCTTGAGAAGGGGGCTCACACGCTCCTGCTTGGCCTCGGCTAGTGTAACAGTGGGACACCTGCTCTGCCCCTGAAGAATGACGGTCATCGCATGAAGCATCTATGCACTTGGGTGGCACTCACGGGTACGGTCGGATCCGCACCGGTCTCAGGTAAAGGAGTGATATCCTCGGGCTGGAAAGCAGGAATATCTAGTGGTGGAGCAGGAGTTGCAAGTGGTAAAGCGGGAGTAGCAGGTGGTGGAGTGGGAGTCGCAGGTGGTGGAGCCGGATTCGCTTGGGTCGCTTTTCTAGCCATTACGTCCTACAGGAAACAACAAGGGCCTATCAGCCTTAAGAATTCTCGAAGGCATAAACGTCAAGGGTCAATGTCAGAAATTCACTAAGTTATTCAGACTCGGAACCGATTCATTTTAAGTTCATAGAAGATATGTGATGTGATCCTTAGGTATTCCCAAGTTATGCTATGATACCAACACATCACGTCAAACTCTAAAACGGGCTCACAAAATTCTAATTGCCGACCTCGGTGCCACGGACACCAGTAGTACCCCATTCTCGGTTCCCAGCACCCATACGCCAGATTCTGATCCTATGATCCTACAAGGAGGATTTTTAGTATGATTTTTTTTCATAACGGAGCATAACTACAAGCATAACCAAGTCAGAATATAACATCACCACATATCCACTATATCAAAAACTTTAAGTACAATGCGAAAAGGGAAATACAGGGTGATCAAAAGGCTTCAAAAATCTCGATCGACATGTCCTCCTCACACGTCATTGTCTCAATGCTACTTGCACGCAACGGTCGTGCATAAGCTTACAAAAGCTTAGAGGGTGGTGTAAGTGTGTGTGTAAGACAAGTGCCAAGTATACAATATTAGATTAATGCAGAAGTATACAGGTAAGTCCATGAATGCTATCAATTGTACCAAAGCTATATGATGCAAGGCATGAATGCTATCAGCCATACCAAGGCCATGCGATGCGAGACCTATGTAGCCAGATGTCATATGTGAGATGCAAAGCAAGCATGCCAGTACTTATCAAGTACACATATCAGTACGGTTCCTCTCTGGATATCACCGGGGTCTAATACACCTCACGCTGACTGCCACCTCCCTAGCTGCACAGTATAGCAAGTGGAAGAGACCATACTATCTGCCTGACCAGTAGTCTGCTGATACCTACCCGGCTCATCGATAGTAGACTCATTTGCGAGTTGGTCAAACTCAGCCTAGCTTATAGCCTCCTCACTCAGGCAGATAAGGCCACACCCCCTTCCAATCGACCATGACACAGTGGAAGATGTGGCATACTGGTATTCGACACTCGGGCGCTCATGTATCCACTCGGTCTAGACATTGGAGTATCTCCTGGTACCAAAAAGGTTCTGGGATTTTCACCCAAGGACATCCTAAGTGCCCACAATGCTGGAGCCAATATTTCCAGTATTCGATACGACCATCAATGATGTATCTATGGAGGCTACGACCCTGATGTCGCTAGGGCGTGCAGTGAATCACAACATATAATGCGAAATGCATGAGTCACACCATCAGTCATGCAACAATCTCGCACGTACCATGCGCTCATGTGGGGCACTCCGTCTCATAAGGAGTCCCGTAAATGCCTCAACCCAACGGCTTATGCTATGATCAAACATTCCTCATATCA
Source organism: Magnolia changhungtana (assembly GCA_030180095.1). Taxonomy (NCBI): domain Eukaryota; kingdom Viridiplantae; phylum Streptophyta; class Magnoliopsida; order Magnoliales; family Magnoliaceae; genus Magnolia; species Magnolia changhungtana. The sequence goes on from JASAUF010000500.1 coordinate 252,683, forward strand.
AGCATACATATGATGCGTATGTGCATGAATCATGGAAGTGTACTAAGCATGTTATAAAGTAATGAACTATCCTTACACCGAAGATGAGCCTAGACGACCTACACGTAACCAGTATGGGCCTATCAATGGGTCCAAGGGAGAGTTATAATGCAGACATTTAACCAACACTATACTTGCAATGTGGACGTCAAACCAACATTGCTCCCAAGGCATAGCCCGCCTAATATCAACACATAAACCATGGGGAAATCACACATAGCAATGGACCCTAAGGACATCCCATTGGGCCTTGACTGTAACGCCCCAGATTTTGGCCAACCTGGGATTAGACGTCCTTAGGCAATGGGTCGATCCTAATACCTCATTAACTTGTCAAAACTGAATCCCAAAGTCTAAAGCCGCCTTTGAACTCATTTCCTTCACAAATCTCACCCTTCATCACCTTGATCTTCCAATTTTTCTAAGAACTTTCACCCTAGACACTATCTTAAACTAGCTAAGTAGTATAACTTGGATAACTTTATATACAAACTACAAAGGCCTGAGTACCACCTCGACCAGAAATCACTTAGGATTAAATCCTTTAGAAATGAGACAAAGTAATTAGGTGTGAAACCAGATTAGCTACGAAATCCGTTTGAATCGCTTTAAATACGATCTACAAGACCCAAAACTTGTAGAATCATTGACGCTAGGTTACCCTAAAATCTAGGATCAATCTCATTACCCGGCTGCTCTCGGGAGCACATCGAAACTCCGTATCAGATCTGGACCGCACGTCGGAACTCCGAATAACTCGAAGTTAAGGAATTAGGACCGCCTCACTGGGCTCGACAACCATCTCAGAAATCAAGTCCAGACAATGTCCCATGGCCATTCGATCGTGTCCGGAGCGAGGGAGTGTGAAAACCACCATTTCCTTTACAAAATAAATATCTTGAATAGTGATCTGGCATCATTTGTTTGCGGATCAATATTAAGCAACAGACCGTCGAGAATCGACCAAATTACACCCTCGGATCGGGAAAAATTTCATACACATTTACATGTACTCGAATCTCCGATCGAGATCCGCTGACCGTTGAACTGAAACTGGTCCGCCACGCGTGATATGAAATCCCGACCGAAATGAAAACTTAATAGAACGTAGATCCAGTGTTAGTGAGCTTAAGTCTAACCTTTGGCTCAAGGATAAGTCCTCCGTTGAGCCGAAACAGTCCGCTTTGGTTATAACATAAGTGTACTTTGACCTTGAGTCTGTTTTGGGGAATTCTTAGGCTATATAAGGACCTTAAACCCTCTCTCATGACAGCCATATGAATTTGAGATTGAGAGAGAGAAAAGAGAGAGAAAGTGAGGGAGAAGTGGGAGCTTCTCCCTGCCGTACTTCCCTGCCGCTCCACGGGCTGCACCGCCTCTTTCCAGACGCTTTCCCGGTGATACCGACTCCGTTTTAAGGTAATAAACCCTAACCCTAGACCTGTTTTGAGGTATATAAGCTACAGGTTATGAAATAGCTAACCGATTTCACTCTTTAGGCTAGAAAACTCCCGAATACGGAAGCTCCTCAACCCTTGTCGATCCGTTACGATTCTACGACAAAAGTGTGGACTTTAGGTGTATAGGTTGTAGTTTTCAACGCTTTCAATGTCAGATAATGACAGATTCATGATCTGCATGCAATTGCACATGTACAAAGTGCTTTCCGTTTTCTGTTTCGATTAGAATTGAAGAATATGGAAATTCACATACTCTAGGTATTCGTGTAAAATACCGTATACGTATTTTTTTTAGAAATGTGTTTGACATGTTTATTTGTTGTATGGATATACGATATATGGATAAAATACTTATATGGCGAAAGGATTCGCCGAAATACATGTTTTACTAATATACACTATGTATGTAGAAATACTGTATTGTAAGAAGTGCCGTATACATGTATATTTTGGAAATGTGTTTGCCATGATTATTTGTCATATGATTATATAATATATGGATAAATTACTTTTTTGGCGAAAGGAATCGCCGTAATACATGTTTGCTTGTATACTCCATGTATGTTGAAAATGCGTATTTTAGAAAATACTGTATATGTATAAATTTTGGAGATGTATTTATCATGATTATTTGCTGTAGTAATATATTATACAAGGATAAAATACTCACTTGGCCAAAGGATAGCCCTAATACATGTTTTGCTAACATACACCATGTATGTTGTAATAGTGTTTTCTAAGTGTTTGTGAAAATGACTGAATGAGTATAGAATCCTCATTCGTGCTCGCCATGACTAATTGTCATGGATTCATGATTGTTGTATTGGCGATACCCTTTTGACGAAAGGATTTTTCCTAAATCACGCCACGGCCAATATACACTATATATGTTAAAATGTGTGTCCCAAGTGTTTGCGGAAATGACTGAATGAATATGGAACTTGGATTCCTGCTTGCCATGACTATCCGTTGTGGGTGTATGCGTGTTATGATTGGGGCAACTCCCTAGTGAAAGGATTTGGCCTAATGCTTATGTGATCGACATATGTCATATATGTTGATGTATGTTTGTTTAAGTGTTTCTTGAAATGTCTGAATGAGTAGTAGTTAGCAAATTGTAATGTATAAGGGTGTTGAGATATGATTCTCAACCTCTTTTAACTATGTGTATGAACTCCTTGGATTGTTGTGTGATTAGGAATTGAACATGTATAAACTCATGCTTGTGTTGTGATTCATAACATGCTCAACTGCTTTATGATTATAACTAGGTAATGCATATGTTTAAATTTATATTTATGTTGTATGATCCGTCATGGGTGATGGGGGAGCGGAGCAACAAGTGTGTGCAACAGCCCTGACAGCCCTAAACGGATAATACCATACCTTGATGTATGAGTTGAATCTTGATCCATTCTCGCTTTATCACGCAAGTTATCATGTCCGGGGCTATAATTGTAGTCCGACAATCGGTACTGAACTGAATTGTGGTCGTGATTCATTTGCCACGTGAGATGTGTTCGACGAACCCGAGTCGTACTTTCGGTTGGCGATAGTGGTTGGCCACGCTGAAGTGCTTATGCATTTCATGTCGTTCAACTTGTTGTGCGCTCGAGCTAGCCGAGCTCTCCAAGTAACCCGATCCGTCTAATGTATGTTCACCATGTTTGGACGCCATTCTGCTTGAACCTAGGGTACCAAACTTACAAAGTGAAATCCCTTTTAACCATGGTACCTCGATCCGCTAAGACTCATGAGCCGGGCATAGTGGTATGGGACATCGTGGTCGAGCTGTCGGCCTACGCTGGGGCCACGTGCCTCCCCGTAGTGACCAGTGAGCAACCAAACTCGTGAGCCAATTATGGTGGTATGGGACACTATATTCGAGCTGTCGACACCTACGGCGAGAGCCGAGTACGGTGAGACCATGTACTCATGCTTTGACGGCGACGTGTAGTGTCTTCGAGTATGCTCCAAGGTCCGTGATTGGCGACGAGCCCTTCACAAAGAACTAGAGCATGAGTTGAGCCGAGTACGGTGAGATCTGTATACGAGCTGACGGCTAGCGATTGAGCTGAGTACGGTGAGACCTGTATTCGAGCTGACGGCCAGCAATTGAGCCGCATACGGTGAGATCTATATCCGTGCTGACGGGTGACGAGTCCTTTGTGATGCCTTCACTACGCCTCTCAAACCATAATATCGTATGAGATTAACTAGGACTGACGACCCTAGAATGGATCATGTTTGGGAATGATACAAGGGAGGTACCTTAGTTTCCCAATACTGCTGTTTGAAATGAACTAATAATTACTCGGTAATCATGCTCATCATCGCACTGCATGTGCCTAGTAGATGTGGAGCACTGAGGGATGGACGCATTCGCGAACGTAAGATGATGTTGCATGAGGGTGGTTTGGTAAGGGCATTCATCATGTCATTTCATACTTGCATTAATAAGAGTACTTAGCATTGTTTGATTTTACTGCTTTATCATTACTGCTTGACTCAGTCGATAACATGTTAACCTATGCTTTATTGTTCCACCGAGTTGATCACTCACTCCCACGTTACGGGACGGTGTTTGAACACCCACCTGACATTGTCGAAGATGAGCTACGCTACTACCGTAAGTAGAGTGGACTACTACTATGATGTCGAGGAGGAGTTCTCCTACATGTAACTCTCTCGACAGGTCTTCGAAGACAACATTGACGGGGCTATGGTACATGGGATAGAAGACAATTACACTTACACATTGGTATAATTTGAACTATACTTGTAATTTATAACTGGTAATGTTATCACGCCGGAGACTCAGGATTTTATATATTTTATATATCTATCAGTCTTCCGCTTGCTAATTTATTGTCTCTAGAGTATGATATTCTGTTTTTGGCTTAATCTCACTCATGTTCAATGGGTCAACATTCAATCATCATTCATTTTGTTGCTTAAGTGATGTTCTGGAACTCGGGAGTTGAGTTTATGCTCGACCCCCAATTTTCAGGGCATTACATTGACCCATGGGCCTTGGATGCCTCAAATGGGCCGCATCATATGGGCCTTATATAAATCAAGTGGGCCACATTAATGGGCCTTAGGTACATTGCAATGGGCCATATCCCATGGGCCTTTGAAAACATCACAATGGGCCTCGTAACATGGGCCATAAATATATTGAATGAGCTTAAACACATGGGCCATATATACATCAAGGTGGGCCTCAATGGAAGACCATAAATACATCAAGATGGGCCTCCTCACATAGGTCATATGTTCATCAAATGGGCCACACCAATGGGCCCCATGTATATTAAATGGGCCACACCAAATATAAGTGGTGATAATGATTTCCACCATTGTAATTCCTAAGGCCCACCATAACATATATTTCTCATCCAACCTATTCATAACTAACATAGTGATAGATGAAGTGGAAGCAACTATCGGCTTAGTAGGAAACTACAATGGCCCCTTAGAAATTTTGAATGGTAGACGTCATTGTCCACTACATAAAATGGTGGGGTCCACTCGAACTTTAAATTTGACTTATTTTTACTCTCAAGCCTGTTAAGGCAAGCCTACTAAATGGTTGAACGGCTTAGATGCAACACATGCATCATGGTGGATCCCATATAGACGGACGACATGGATGAAACAGGTGGTTCAACGAAGGGCCCACCATTAGGTATATATTATATAACAAATATATAATATACACAATATAATATATATAATATGATATATATATATATATATATAATATGATATATATATATACACATATATGCACACACACGCACGCACACAGCACGCACACACACACACACACATGCGCACACCCATCACTGTCCACTGTCAGTGGACGGTGAAACACTTACATCACTGTGGGTCCCACGTGGGGCCCACCATAATGTTTATACGCCATCCAACCCGTTGATAAGGTTAAGTAGACCCAGATGGAGAGGGAAAACAAATTTCATGTTGATCCAAAACTTCTGTGGACCCAAAAAGGTTCCAGTGGCAGCCTTCCAATCTCCACTGTTTCCTATGATGTGGGCCACCTGAGCGTTGGATGTGGCTCATTTTTGGAGGGGGCCCACTTCAGGGAGGGGCCTACCTCTTGAACGGCATGGATGACATACATACATCATGATGGGGCCCACGGCTGGGGGCCGTGGGACCTGCTCATCCGCTAGCCAATGCCGCAGGCGCTGCTTGCTCCTCTGACAACAGAAGCGCCTGCTGCATCAATTTTTATATATATTTTTTGAAAATCGCATTTTTTCGCAGTTTTTCAGTGGTAGGGCCTGCATCAAATGAATCCGACCCACCTAATGGATTCCATAGTCCATAATCCATCCATCAAGCCCATTATTGGGCATCTTTTGGCGTGTAGAAAAATTCAAGTGACTTTAAACTATGAGAATCAATGTTTGCTATGGTATGGCCCACCATAAAGTTGGATCAGCTTCGTTTTTCGGCTCAACGCCTAAAATGAGATGGTAAATAGGATGGACGGCGTGGATTGAATCCATTCATTAAGGTGGGGCCTACATGAGCAGTCCTTCCCAAAATCTAAAAAGAATCACTTTTTTTTTGTTTACAGTTCATGTCCAGCATCCAAAGATGCTGGACGGCTTGGCACAACACATATATGCAAGATGGGCCCTGCTAAGGTGGGCCACCAAATGATTAAATGGCATGTATAAAACATACATTAAAGTGGGGTCCATCTAAGTGGCCACATGGCCACCCCATCACACATAAAGATAACTAAATAAATAAATAAAAAGAGAGGGAGAGAGAGAGAGAGAGAGAGAGACGGGACACGCATGGAGGGTTTCGTCACTATGAGCCCTCCCTTACAAGCAATCATATATCGAGTGGGTCCCATTGCATGTGGGCCCACCAAATCAAGAATCAACGATGGAGGTCCCTTCTTCACCATAAATGAAAGGTGTAGATGACCCATTACAAGCTAGAAAATAAACATCATGATGGGGTCCATGGAGAATGGCCCCATCACGAAATGATCATGAAGATCAAGGTGGGCCATCGGCCACATCTTAAGGTCCCGAGTGAGATCCATACCATTGATCGGTAGGCCTCACTTGGTCTATCATCAAAACATGAAAAACCTATCATATAAAGCACCCACCGTCAATCTTCTTGGTCCGTCGGAAAGCCAATCTCTTAGTGTCTCACTTTGATGGTGGAAGATGAGGTTTGAATGGTTAGGATGATGGTTAAAGGGAGGGGAAAGGTGGGCCACTAAAATCACTCTTTTCTCTCTATGGGAAGGCTTGGACGTGAGCCTCTTCTCTTGCTTGGAAAAAAGTTATGAGAAATGAGGGAGAGAGAGAGAGAGAGTTGTAAAGAGAGAGAGGGTATCTTAGATAGGCCATGATTACTTGTAAGAGAGGGTGGCTTGCAATAAATGGTTGTAAGAGGGCTAAGGGTAGGGTGGCTAGCCATAAGTGCTTGTAAGAAGGCTAGGGGGTAGGGTGGCTATAGCTAGGGTGATGTCATCCATCACCCTCATAATTACGTAGAGATTTGTGCCACATGGGATGGGTAGGTCCCGCAATGTGCGGTCCACAGTCATTATAATGTACGGTTTACATCTTATGATCTAAGCATTAGATTGAAGCATGAGACGCGGCGTTGGAACCGTAGCGACGGTGCGGTCGCAATGGTACAGGTCTCGGATTAAGCCAACTCAATTCTACAGGATACGACTTAGGATCAATCGCAAACATTGATTATACGTCGTAGGTTACCGGAATTCTACGGAAAGGATCGCGGAAGTCGACGAAACAGTACAAACTAGGACACGGGTCTTACACATAGTCTTCAGATCTTTTGTCTCTTCTATGGCCACAACAATATAGTCGAATTTTGGATCTAAAGATTGTAAAATTTTCTCTGAGATTCTCATGTCTGTGAGAGTCTCGCCATTCCTTTTAAGCTGGTTTGCAATTATCATAACTCGTGTATAATAATCAGCAATAGTTTTTGGGAGATTCATTTTTAAAGATTCGAATTCACCTCGAAGATATTGGAGACGAATCTTCTTTACTTTCCTTTTTGTGTTTTGTAGAGAGTCTTCCAGACTTCTTTGGACGTCTTGACAGGTGTTATGATCTCGAGCGTGGATTCATTAAGTCCTTGGTATATGATGGACTTTGCTTTACAATCCCTTTTTCGATCGGATCTGCGGAGTACCTTTTGTGCTTCTTGCAAAGCAACTTCTGCTTCTTTGGAGTATGGTTCGGAATAGCTATCCTTGATGATGTCCATAACATCTTGAGCACCTAGTAGTTCTCTCATTTGAATGCACCAGTTGTCGTAGTTCCTTTTGGTGAGCTTCAGAATAATAACCTACGCATTTCCGTTGGCCATTTATAAAAAATGTAATATTTGCCTTATACTGCCTTCTGGAGTTTGAATATTGAAAATCCGATTCCGTAGATGAGTCCAGAATGAATGAAATAGTTGGAAAGCATTATTGGATTGTCTAAATCAGGCTCCGGATACCTTCAACAAGGCTCTGATACCACTGATAGTTGGAGTGGGCAACTGAGGTCACTAGTGATGCACCTCTGTCCGATTCAATTAAGAAAATTACTATTGTTAGCTCGAATGACAGCTTAAAATAAACAATACTTTCTTTGAAACTTTTTCCTACAGTTCCACTCCTACTGATTACAAATGATGCAACAACTTTAAATAGCCCCCCCCCAAAAAAAAAAAAAAAAAAAACTACCTCCACTTTCTTGAACTTTTTTTCTCAACTAAGCAACAACTTAAAGACTTTTTTAGCAACGGCGGAAAGACTTAGTCAGCAGCAACTAGCTCTTTATTTGAACTAATTTGTTACTCCCAACAAGTTTATGCTTCAACAATTAGGACGATCGATAATTGGTATCAGAAACTACAAATAGTAACTTCAGATGGTAATCCACTATGAAAGTAGAAAACATTATAATAGCACAACAGAAAGTGTAATAACCATCCAATCCATGTATACTGTGAGTGCATATATGCATGTACCATCTTAACAATGTCATAGATTTGGTTTTCCCAATAGTATATGGATAGAGTCTCTGCCACATCAGAAGAGAGAAATTTAAGCCAGTTTGATAATATACAAAGACAACATAAGAACTATGATCCATCCCAACGAACATCGCGGCTTGCTGATTTGGAGCAGTCATTTGTCCATGTACCCTCAAACATCATAGTTGGGGTCGTACTCTGGATATATGAGGTAGATGTTGTTGATGTCACTACCTCATCACAACATCCAACGACCAATCCTTCACAAGTTTCACATCCTGTGGGTTGACCTATAATTGAGAAATTCGCATGAGATTGTGGTTATCATTCCACCATTCAGTTTCCCCTTCCCAAGTCTTGAAAGAACAATGTTTACATCCGTTGAATCTTTCGACTTGTAACTGTGCCTCCTCCCAAGATAAGTATATGCCCAGTCGGTGGCCGACCAGCACGATGTAATATTTCTTCTTACCTATCTATGTCCACAAGTCCAGAATGAAAATATTAAGGCAAGGTACAATATGCATACATATTCTAGTGAATACTCTGACATGATTACCAGATTTACCACAAATCATGAAACGGTACCATCACTACCGGATTTCGATTGGCACACGGTCTTTATCCCTTTTCTTCTCGATCCAAGGTTGAATGAAAATTTTTTCCTGAATAGAGTTCATCATATCATTTGTAGAAATGTAAACTAACATATATACGAATTACACATGTTATGAAAATAAGACATCCAAATCATTAGAAAATCATGTGCTAAAAGTATGCATCCTTCAACACAATAGAGAGAATGGTACATAACATGTCACACCACAAATAGTGTTAAGTTATTACATTTTCAAAACACATTCATACTACTGAATCTAAAAGGCATGCGATATGTCATGAGTTCCTAACACATCTAGAAAAAAAGGTACCCAACATTGTGTCCATAAGTCATCGAAATGTAAGTAGTATCCATCAACTTGACCCACCAGCTATGCTTCCCTCTGAATCATTTAGAGTTTTCTTCAACCATTCAACTTGTCATTCTGATCGTAGACTTATAAAGAACGATGCAAGCCTCTTGTCCTTGCTAAGGATCTGACCAACATTGATGAACTCAGTGTTGGTCAGGACTTGTACCTCTTTGAGAAAATCCAATACCTTACTTGTTCAATTTACCTCATTCCCAAAGCTGAAATCACGCATCTCATTAGCTATATTCTTTAGAGACATCCCAAGTATGTTGTAGAGACGAGTAGCTCACATCCATTTTTTGTACTACTTCCAGAACGATTGTTTTCAAAATCAGATGTATGGTTCGTAGTGTTGCGGCATGAGCGATTTTCACAGGACTGACTGTTAGAGGGAATATTATAATTCCCAGTCAAGTCCCCAGGATTTTCTCTAGATAAATCCAGAGTATCTTCCATATCGTCTTCTAGGTTGGTCCATCCTTTATTTAAATCTCATTGTATACGAGATGATGAAGCAACCATATTCCTACTTTCTTATATGTAACGGCCCATAGCTTGATTTGAACCAACTATCATCGTTAAATCATCCATTATCTCGATTCTCTTCCCCCGAAGTCATTCAACTCTTGGATGAGACTGCACCAAATAATGCTAGTAAGATATTAGCAAGCAGGGACTATAACATAATGTTCTTACACGAAAAATGAACACCAAAATAAGTTGGAGTTATAGTAATTACAGTTTTGTGATAATGACATACCCACATATATTCTTCCCAAACTTCAACTGGGGCGATCATGACCTGCCACTCGTTATCCTAGCCGAATCCGCTTGCAGCAAGCATATCCTTCACATCATTATATTCTCTCTTGTGATACCTCATACGGTTTTACACATTTTTCCAATTCACGCTAATGAGTGTACGATTTGTCACCTCCTCAGCCACAGCTTGATACACTTTTCTCTTGAATCTATTACCAGCTTTGCTTCTTAGTGCAATTTGCTCAAGCAACGTGTTGAACAATACTTGGTCCATCGATCTAGTCCATTTGATTTTAGGTGCTCGGTATGGAGGCTCAGTGAAGAACCAAATAGGCTTCTCATGGGGGGAAAAGTGAGTTGGTTGAACCAGAGTTTTTACCTGCGATTGTAACGGTGTCTGTGTTAGACTTGTTCACATGTATGACATCATATCTATGAATATGACAAGTTGGAGTTACGATACAAGCTAGTAACATAAAAACGAGGGATAATTGGTAGATATGCATATTCAAAATAGTGATTCAGGACCTAATCCATCTGAAAACTTGACTTCCAAGACATGTACTAAACCCACGTACATGTTGAAAACAAGAAGTAAAAAACTAGTCATATGATTCAAAAATTATGAAATATATCATTAAGTAGAGTATGCTTATACGTTCTTACAATTGTTTCGGGCATCAACCCACATTTTTTCTGCAATATCATCTCACACTCTCATCTACGCGTCTTTTTACTTGCGAGTCACTCACACCAACCACTGCCTCTCGTCGATTGTTGGCACCTCATACGACGTTGGGTTGGTCTCTACCTCCCCAACAAGTATACCAGCATCATACAGATCTTCATCAGACTCATGTGAGCGTCATATAAGATTATGTAGCACACAACAGTTACTACAATTTTCATTTGAGTTTTGAAAGGGTATGTTGAGTATCAAATATTGCATATTTCCCTTGTTTATATCTTGGTTTTATGAATATGATAATGTTTAATAGGTATATTTTATATATGTTTGTGTTGCGAGGTGAATCTGAGAGCTTGGATGGAAAAGAATGTTAAAAGCATGGATTTAATGCTCAAGAATCACCAAGGCAAATGATGGATCTTAGGAGACTAGGAATGAAGAATTAATATGCCAAAGATCCAAAGAAACCAAGTACAAATGATGAAGAAAGGACTTGAAAGATTTCAGAATTTGTAACAGAAAACAGATAGGTTTGGTGCGACCAAACCTAAGTTCGGTCCGACCGAAATTGCACGAAACAGTCCAGTAACCAACGATGAAATTTAGAGTTGATTTGGTTCGACCAAAGGATAATTCGGTTCGACCGAAGGAAGGATTCGGTGTAATCAAAAGTGCACAAAAAGCTCCAGCGAAGAATGATGAATTTCAAAATTAATTCGGTTCAACCGAGAATTAATTCGGTCTGACTGAACCCAAGCTCAGTGTGACCGAAATCGGGCAACTACTAAAACATAATCCTTTCATGATTCAAACTTGACTTTAATCTGACCAATATGTAACGTGGCTGTGTAAAATTGAGGTGGTTTCAAGGTCAGTTTATGAAAATTCCAAGGTGGTGTGAAAGATAGTGTTTCACAACTATAAATAGGAGTCCCTTGGGTGTCCCAAATCATTTTCTAGGGTTTAAGGATTCGGTATAATTGAAAGTGCACAAACGCTCCAGCGAAGAACGATGAATTTCAAAATTAATTCGGAATTCATTTAAGAAAATTCTAAGGAGGTGGTGTTAAGGTCTATTTATGAAAATTCCAAGGCGGTGCGAAAGATAGTGTTTCACAACTATAAATAGGAGTCCCTAGGACGTCCCAAATCATTTTCTAGGGTTTAAGGAGTGGAGAAGCCTCCCAAGAGTTTTTCTTCATCTTCCTTAGTTTATCTTCATGTTTTATTTAAGAATTTTTGGTTTAATCATGTCTATGGTTAACTAAACCTCTTAGTTAGGGCTAAGAGGTGAAGCTAGTAGCGTGTTGGGATGTTTATCTTGCTTTGATTCTTGTTTATATTGAACTTCATTGAATTTTAGTTTGATATTAAAGGAATATTTTTAGTTTTCTATAATTTATCGTGACTCAAATTACAATAGATGCTTTGATAGCTTTGGATATCTTCTTTTCCTATTTTGAGGTTGTGAGATTGGTAAATCTTGTTGTTCACCATCATCTCTTGGGCATGGTAGGGTGATGGAATCCCTTCCAATAATCACAATTCTCCTCCATTGAGAATTATGTCAATAAAAAGTTCATATTTGATTTAAATTGCTTTATCTTCCAATTAGATAGGACAGGACTCCAATTCCAATTGTGTTCCTTGAATCTAGTAAGGTAAGCACCCTAGTTCTCACCTTTAAATTCATAAGTTTTAATTAACATCATTCACCATTACTCTCAATTATTCCAGAATTTAGATTTAGATCTTCTTATAGTTCTAGTTCTAGTTACTTTCAGAATACGTACAAGTTTAGTCCTTGTGGATTCGACCTCGGTCTCACCAAGATTATTACTACATCGTGACCTTACACTTGGTGTTGTGAATAAGTTTTTGGTGCCGTTGCCAGGGACTACGGTTACGGTTTTTCTGAGATTAATTAGTTTTGGAATTAGGTTAAGATCATGGTTAATTTTTCTTCCTTGTGTTTAGGTTAGGATTTTCTGTTTTTAAAAAATCACATTGTTTTCTGTTTTTTAGGATCTTAACATAGAAACTCCAATCCGGTAACCTCTTTCAAATTCTCTCTATCTTTTCTAGATTTCTTATCTGCTTTATTTAGTTTTCTTTTTCTTAGGTTTAATTTTGCTTAGTTACTTGAGGGCTGAGAGTGTTTCATGCCCAAGTGGGTTTGTGACAATACTCTACGTCTCTTGAGTGAAGGAGGATTAGTTGAAGGGTTGCCTATCCATCACCGGATTAGACCACCTGAGATCCTCTGAGTCAGTAAAAGTGATGGCTACACAACACCTCAACATCTACTTAAGGAAGCCCAGGATGGGAATGGGGTTCATCATGTACCCCTGCCTCGTACTCTATGAGATTATTTACAACCAGTGGGGGTGAGTATACCTTCCTACATGATATTTACATTGAATGCAAGAATTGTGGATGTTAAACCTGGGGTGATTAAACTCCGTCCAAAGTTTCATGGGCTAGAATATGAGAGTCCATATTTGCATATGAAAGAGTTTGATGAGATAATATCTACATTACACTTCCCAAACGTGTTAGAGGACACGGTAAGACTTATTTCCTTTCCCTTTGAAAGAAAAGTCTAAGTCGGGGTTACATTCCTTAAGACCACAGTCCATTGGCACATGGGTTGAGATGACAAGGGAGTTCCTTACAAAGTTCTTCCCATATCACAAAACGAATACCTGAAGGAAAACGATCATGAATTTTACGCAAAAAGAAGATGAGACCTTCTTCCAGTGTTGGGAGCGATTTAAAGATCTCATAAATTCATGTCCAAAACATGGTTATGAAACATAGAGGATAACAAGCTTTTTCTATAAGGGATTAACCTCATCCATGCGCCAATTTATGGAGATGATGTGTAATGGGGAATTCATGAACATGGAAGCCGATGATGCTTGGGATTATTTTGATAAACTCGCTGAAAACGCGCAATCATGGGATACCTCCACAAGAACTATTACTTCTAAGCCTACTCAATCAAAGGAAAGAAGAGGAATTTTTTTCTTAAAAGAGGAAGATGATATAAATGCAAGAATAGCCAAACTCACAAGAAAAGTTGAGGCCATGGAACTTAAGAAGGCAGAACCCGAAAAGGCTGGGGAAGTTGTTTGTGGTGTTTGTATTTATAACATACATACAACTGAGAATTGCCCAACGATTCCAGCTTTTCAAGAGATATTGAATGAGCAATCAAATGATATAAAAAACTACCAAAGACCTTTTAGTGGACCCACCTCAAATACATATAACTCAAGTTAGAGGAACCATCCAAATTTCAGTTGGAAGAATGGACAAACTGCTACTCCTCAAGGGATCCTTAACTAATTTTTGAATCAAAAGAAACCTTAAGAGGATCCGGTCTTAAAATATATTCAAAATTAAGAGCTTTTTAACTGGGTATGCTACAAGCCTTTCAAGACCTTACAAAGGACATACAAGGTTTTGAGATAAAAAATTCAATTGGGGAGAAAGGGATCCTTCAGGCCCAGCCTCTCCCCAATACAAAACTGCAATATGAAATAAATGACCGAATCTCTTCAAATCAGATGGAGCAGCTCAAGTCTATCAATACTCTTAGGAGTAGAAAGATTATTGACAAAACTATTCTAGAGAGGGCTGAGAAGCCTAAGGACCCAGAAGAAACTGAGAATGATAGACTTAGCAATGCTCCACATGGGTTAGAACCGGAACTTCTAAGTAAGCTGATTACGTGATTCCCTTAACGGTTGATTGCACCAGAACCTCTAGCTAACTCACATGATATTTTAGAGGTTCTTAAGAAAGTAAATGTCAATATTTCTTTATTGGATGTCATTAAAAAAATTCCTTCATATGCCGAATTTCTAAAACATCTATGCACTACCAAAAGACGACAAAACATTTAAAAGAAATTTTTTTTGATAGAAAAGGTGAGTGCCATTATCAACTAAGATGTGTCACAAAAATATAAAGACCGTGGTAGCCCAACTATTACCTGTATAATTGGGAATCACCAAATTGAGGATGCACTTCTTGACTTGGGAGCGAGTGTTAATCTGATTCCCTTCTCAGTAGATGAACAATTGGGTTTAGGTGAATTAAAACCCACCAGGACCACATTATAACTTGTCGATCAGTTAGTTCGTGTACTAAGAGGGATGATTGAGGATTTGTTAGTCCAAGTTGATAAATTCTACTATCCAGTAGATTTTATTTTCTTGAATACTCAACCCACCGTAGATATGAGCACTCAAATTCCCATCATTCTTGGTTGTTCATTGCTCGCTACATCAAATGCAATCATTATTTATAGGAATGAAATTATGAATTTATCTTTCAGAAATATGACATTAGAGCTCAATATCTTCTTCAATATGAGCAAACAGTCAAAGGATGTTGATGATATCCATGACATTAACTTGATAGATTCTTTCATGGAAGATAGAGTACTTCTGAGTCTATACTCTGACACTTTAGAGACGTGCTTAGCCCACTCCCCTGATTTGGATAATGACATGATTAGGGAGATGGATGTCATTCTTGATACTGCGCCGGTACTTGAAGTTAACTGGTGGAGGCCACAATTTGAAGAATTGCCCCAAACCGATGTAGTGACTCTACCGTCTAGCCTCAAAGCACCGAAGCTTGACCTAAAACTTTTTCCCGCTGATCTTAAATATGTCTATTTAGGTCAAGATGAGACATACCTGGTAGTAATTTCTTCTCACCTTGAGAAAGAACAAGAGAGTATTCTTATTTTTACTCTCATTGAGCATAAATGAGCCCTTAAATGGTCGATTGCAGACCTCAAGGGAATTGACCATTTGATTTATACTCACCACATTCATTTAGAGGACATTGCAAAAATCTCTCGATAACCACAATGTCGATTAAATCCAAACATGAAAAAGGTGGTTAAGGGAGAAGTGCTTAAGTTGTTGGATGTGAGTATCATATACCTTATATCTAATAGTCAATGGGTGAGTCTAACTCAGGTGGTTCTTAAGAAGTCTGGAATCACCATCGTAGCCAATGCTGACAATGAACTCGTGCCAACTAGAGTCACTACTGGTTAGAGAATGTGCATTGACTACAGAAAGTTGAATACCATCATAAGGAAGAACCACTTTCCTTTGCCCTTCATTGATCAAATTTTGGAAAGGTTAGTTGGTCATTCTTATTACTACTTCCTTGACAGATATTCGGGCTACAATTAGATAGAGATAGCCCTTTAAGATCCAGAAAAGACAATGTTCACATGTCCATTTGGCACCTATGTCACGTCCTAAACTCGAAAATCAGGCTCACAAAATTCCCGATCACCGAATCCAATGCCGACAGCCTCCGTAGTACCCCATTCTCGGTTCCTAGCGCTCATACACCAGATTCCAATCTCAGGATCCTACAAGGAGGATTTTCAACATAAATTTGTCTCATAAGAAGCATAACCACAAGTATACCCAAATCATAAGAACAACATCATCACCACATATTCACTAATATAATCATTTGAGTACAATGCCGAAAGGGAAATACAAATATCGAAAATCAACGCTCCAGAGGTCTGCTGCATGCTCTAAGCTCCACGCTGCTGAAACCTAATGCCACCTGTATGCATCTATCGTGCATTAGCTTATAGAAAGCTTAGTGGGTGGTGAAAGTATGTGAGCAGAATATGCGTGCTCAGAATGTAATATCGGAGTAAATGGAGATACTGATAAGTCCACAAGCCATACAATATCAGAGTAAGTCGAAATACGAACGAGATCATGAATCATACGATATCAAAGTAAGTGAAAATATACTGATAAGTCCATGAGTGTCATCAGCCATACCAATGCTATGCGATGCAAGGCATGAATGCTAACGGCCAAATCAATGTAGAAATATGGTAGCCTAAAATGCTAAATGCTGCAGATGCAATGCAATATACGGTGTGAATGAAATGAACAAGCTGGGATGATAGTACGTTGTATCACAAGCTATGGGGTTCATCAAAAGGGACTTCTATCCAAACTAGTCCCATACCTAAATTTGGATTATCAGATTCAATGTGGTAAATTCCTGATCTCAGGTTAGTCATGCACTCTAACTGAAATCCTGGCCGTTGCGATGGTATACGTAACAAATAGTTACGCACCATCAACACGAGTGAATAGTGAACGAATGAATGAATATGCAACTCCTGCTCAATAAGTCCACATATCAACACCGTACATCTCTGGGATCATCACCGGGGTCTAGTACACTCCAACCTGGCTACCACCCCAGCCGGCCGCGTAGCCCAGCGAGTAGAAAGACCTCACTACCTGCCTACTAGTAGTATACTAATGCCTACTCGACTCGTCGATAGCGGACCCATTTGGGAGTTGGTCAAACTCATCTTAGCTTATAGCCCCCTCACTCGGGCGGATAAGGCCACACCCCCTCCCAACCGACATGACACAGTGGGAGATGCGGCCTACTGGAATTCGGCACTCGAGCGCTCATGTATCCACTTGGTCTAAACATTGGGGCATCTCCTGGTCTCGAAGGTTTAAGGACTTTCACCCACGGACATTTAAAGTGCCCAGATGCTTGAACCCAACATTTTCGGTGTCCCATCTGGCCATCCACAACATGCCTGTAGAGGTCACAACCCTGATGTCACTAGGGCGTACAGTAATCACAATCACACAATGCAAGATGCATGAGTCATATAGTCCAATCATGCATTAATCCTACCTATACCATGAGTGAAAGTACCCTGGTTTGTCAAGTTACATGACCGTTGAGTCAGATTGTTTACAGAGACTAATAGGAAGATCAATTCAAGCGTCTGCCTCAACCGGATGTGTTCAAGCTCGTCACAAGTAAACCTAAAGCCTCACATCCCATAACCCAAAACATCAGGTGAATAAAATCCTTAAAAACATGTTAGAAATTATAGGGTTTTAAGGTGAGAAATTTTTTTTCAAAATAGGAAAATCTCTGAGTTTTTCTTGTCTTATCGATTTTATCGGAACACCCTCGATATGATCGACCTACTTTGTCGATGTCCTCGATACCTTAACGATATTATCGATGTGGGAACCAAAAGTGTCCAGCAACTAAATATTCATCTGGATGGATTTATCGATGTATCGATACACCTATCGATATCATCGATATAAGAACTAAAAATGTCCAGCAACTTCACAATATATCTCGATAAATTATCAATGTATTGATACACCTATCGATATTCAAATCTCGAGTCCATCGAAAATGGCTCGATAAGATCGACAGGTAGATTTCTGGCGCCCTTGTTTTTAAATGAAAATCTCAAATTCCTTCGATATATCGATGCTCTTCTGATATGATCTGAAATCTAATATCGATAACATCGAAAGTCCATCGATGATATCGATCGTAGACGCGTATTTCTTACAATAGATATTTCAGGTTGTTTTTAACTATGATCGGGAGCCCTTTGATAGAATTGATATTCAAATATCGATGATATCGGCACCAAGTCGATTGCATCAAATAAGGTCATAAATCATCCAACAAGCTTAAAGACAAATCCGTTGGATTTATCGATGCCTCGACTTTGATCTCGATATCATCGACATTCAAATTCTGATGATCTCGACGGTTCCCCGATCATTCATGAAATCCTGAAATATTTCAAAGTCAAGTCTCTCTCATTTTTCTAGTATCGATGGATCGAACTTGTCATCGATGGAATTGGAGTTCAAAATCTGATGACATCGACAATAGTTTCGATTCATCGACCAATTGGCAAAAGTTTCAAAAGCATATGACATTGAATTCGAGTCATTGAGCAGACCATCGATGCTATCGAGAGTATACGCTCGATGATATCGAACCTGCTCGATGATATCAAACTCTGTCATAAATGTGACCGTTTTATATTCGTTGGAACTTTTTGCCTATATATAGAGGACTTGTCTTTTATTGCTGTGAGAGAAAGTAGAGAGAGCTTGTGTGTTTCAACTTATATCTTATATCCAAAGCCCTTTCTCTCGAGGGAGTTCATCCTCCAATCTACCCTCATCATTGACATTCAATAGAGTGGATTGGGGAATGAACTTCCACTTTCAAGAATCTTCCATCTACTACCTTAATGGCAAATCATTAAGCTGGGATCCTTGAATGCATAAGATTAGAATCACTCTATCTTCCTGATAGGAAAATATTTTAAGAGTAGGATTCTATCTTCACTTTGACGCAACCCGAAGCCAAGTATTGGTAGATCATTTTGTGTTGCGGAT